>JAGFNQ010000217.1:0-71882 GCA_024364735.1 Boesenbergia rotunda
CTTTGCTGTACTGAATCAGTCAAGACCTAAGGTTCAGGCATGGGTGCCAAAACTGTGCCTGACTAAACCAACTGGTTCAAATCAATTTTGGATCCCCAAGGACAAGATTCACATCTTGCCTAACCCATACAGAGGCTTTAGTCCAGGGGGAGCCAAAATCAAAACAATTTTCATTATTAGATAATTGTTTTTAATTGCTTGTTTATTTAAATTTCTGTAAATTGCCATGCTTAGAATTAGGAATAGTTAGACTTAAGGACTAAATTACTTGAAATTTGAAAACATAGTATTGGGAGGAGGTGAGATGATAGTACATTGGGGAAACCAACTCTAATAAGATCAAGTCTACTTGGTCTCTTTAGACTGGTGAAACCAGCTGAAGCTACCGATCCAAGACCCAAGCTAGTTAGACCAGAAAATGACCTAATTTAATTTGAAAATGAAATTTCATTAAAAGGCATTGTCAAGGAAAGGGTGGATGATCCCATAAGGCTACGGCCAAAGAAGGCCTAGTGCCTCGCCAAGACCTGGAAGCCAATTTCTGAAATTCAAATTCAAATTATCTTTTGTCAAATTCGAATCTAACTCAAATTTCAAATAATTATAGATTCTAATCTGTTTTCAAAATTTCTATTTCTTAAAACCTATTTCTCTTTCAAAAATCACTTAATCTATTTTTCAAAATTTCTATTTTTTTAAAATCTGTTTTCAAAATTAAATAACTTTTTCGAAAATAAATTGAAATTCCTTTTCAAAATTAATTTTTACCCTCAAACCTGTCTCACAAAAACCTTAAGGTTAACGGGATTGAAAACCCTAGACTGGTGAGACAGACTAGGAAGTGAAACTCAATTTAAGCTATCCCTAACTCAAATTGGATCCAAATCATCAAAAATTCTTTATGTGTAGGAACATAAAGATTTGGACCAATGGATGTTAGATAGCGGGTGCTCCAGACATATGACTGGGGACAAATTGAAGTTCACCAAACTCAAGTTCAAAAACCTGGGCTCAGTGGCATTTGGTAATAATGCTACACACAAGGTAATTGGGTCAGGTAATATTGAACTTAAATCCAATTTCATTATTAAGAAAGTTCTATTGGTTGAAAACTTCAATTTTAACTTACTTAGCATAAGTCAGTTATGTGATTCTGGTTATTTAGTTACCTTCAACAATTCTAACTGCCTAATTAGAAATGCACAAGACTCAGAAATCATGCTTAAGGGCACTAGGAAAAATAATGTATACACTATAAATCTTCCCCTTATACCCAAATGCATGTTAACACAGTTAGAACAATCAAAACTCTGGCATAGGAGATTAGGTCATACCAATCTAAGAACTATCTCAAAAATTACCCAACTTGGCTTAATCAAGGGTATCCCCAAAATCAAAAATAATGAAAACCTAGTATGTGAATCTTGTAATCAAGGCAAACAAACCAAGTCTAGTCACAAATTGATCCAATCTGATCAAACCCAAACCACACTTGAGCTCCTACACCTTGACCTATTTGATTCACATGGAGCCAAGTCACTAAGTGGAAACCGATACTGCTTAGTGATAATTGATGACTACTCTAGATTCACCTGGGTCAGGTTTCTAAAGACCAAAGATGAAACCCTGAACCTATTTAACAACTTTTGTAAATTGATTGAAAATCAAAATGATACCAAAATCAAAAACTTAGGTCTGACCATGGGGGAGAATTCGAGAATCAAAGATTCGAAGAATTCTGCAAAGTAAACGGATATAAACACGAATTTTCGTGTCCTAGAACCCCCCAACAAAATGGCATAGTAGAAAGGAAGAATAGAACCCTACAGGAAGCTGCTAGGGCTATGCTCAATGAATTTGGCCTACCTAACCATTATTGGGCAGAAGCAATTAGCACAGCTTGCTATATCCAAAATAGGATTCTACCTAATAAAAGGTTAAACAAAACACCCTATGAACTTTACTACTATAGACTTCCAAACCTACACTATCTTAGAGTCTTTGGATGCAAAGTCCATATTCTTAATACCAAAGACTATCTTGGAAAATTCCAATCCAAGTCAAACCCAGGTATTTTTTTTAGGGTACTCTACAACAAGTAGAGCTTATAGGGTCTACAACAAAACAACTAAGAAAAATGAAGAAACAACCAACTTAATATTTGATGAAGAAATTGACCCAAAATCTGATAATTCTGACTTAGCTTCATCAAACATTGATCAAGAAGATAATACAAAAACACTTATTGAACCCTTAAATGATTTAACAATTGAACCAAATTCTGAATCAATTGAACTAACTTCTGAATCAGTTGAACCAACCAATGAACCCAGAATTGAACCTATTGGACCAGCTGGACCTGAAGCTGAGCCAAGTACTAGGAAAACCAAGAAACCCAGACTCAGTCACCCAACTGACCAAATTGTGGGTGATCCAACTTTAGGAGTCAGAACTAGAGCTTCCTATAGAAATCTTAGTCAAATAGCCATGATTTCAAAGATTGAACCTAAGACTATTGAGGAAGCCCTACCTGATCCTGACTGGATCCTAGCCATGCAAGAAGAGTTAGCCCAATTTGAGAGAAACCAAGTCTGGGAGTTAGTACCTAAGCCTAAGGGCAAATCCGTAATTGACACCAAGTGGGTATTTAGGAATAAGTTAAACGACCAAGGTGAAATAATCCGAAATAAAGCCCGCTTAGTAGCTAAGGGATTCAGTCAAGTAGAAGGGTTGGATTATGATGAAACCTATGCCCCTGTAGCTAGACTTGAGTCTATTAGGATGTTACTAGCCTTTGCATCCCATAAAGGATTTAAATTATACCAAATGGATGTAAAGTCAGCCTTCTTAAATGGGCTTATTAAGGAAGAAGTTTATGTAGGACAATCCCCAGGGTTTGAGGATATAGAAAAACCTGATCATGTCTACAAACTTAGTAAAGCCCTTTATGGACTAAAACAAGCACCCAGGGCCTGGTATGAAAGATTATCCAATTACCTGATTTCTAAAGAATTCAAACAAGGTCAAATTGACCCAACCTTGTTTGTTAAAATTTTGGAAAAGGATATATTTATTGCCCAAATTTACGTAGATGATATAATATTTGGATCAACTAACTCTAAATTTCTAAAAGAATTTGTAACAATAATGGAAAATGAGTTTGAAATGAGTTTAGTTGGGGAACTCAACTTTTTCTTAGGGTTACAAATCAAACAAACTAAGGATGGAAATTATGTACATCAATCTAAATATGCTAAAGAACTAATTAAGAAATTTAAAATAGATAACTCTAAAAGTATAAGTACCCCAATGGCCACAAATGTGAAAATAGATAATGACCCTGATGGCAAACCAGTAGACCTAAAACTTTATAGAAGTATGATAGGAAGTCTACTATACCTCACAGCCAGCAGACCTGATATACTTTTTTCAGTAGGAATGTGCGCTAGGTACCAAACTTGTGCTAAGGAAACTCACTTAGCAGCCCTAAAACGAATTTTAAGATACATTAAAGGCACCCTAAATGTAGGGATATGGTACCCTAGGACTTCATCCTTTAAGTTGTCAGGATACTCTGATTCTGACTATGCTGGTTGTAAATTAGATAGAAAAAGTACAAGTGGAAGCTGTCAACTTTTAGGAAACAGCTTAGTAAGTTGGTGCAGTAGGAAGCAACACTGTGTTGCTCTATCCACAACTGAAGCTGAATATGTAGCCTTAGGAGAGTGTGTAGCTCAACTCCTATGGATGATGCACACCCTTAAGGACTTTCAGCTAGACTACAATCAGACCCAAGTCAATATTGACAATATTAGCTCAATTAACTTAACCAAAAACCCAATACAACATTCTAGAACCAAACACATAGAAGTGAAACATCACTTTGTAAGAGATCACGTAGCTAGGGGTGAAATAGTCCTTAAGCATGTAGACTCCAAGTCCAACCTAGCTGACATATTCACTAAACCCCTACCTGAATCTGAGTTCAGCTCACTGAGAAGGCAGTTAGGATTATGCTTAGTAGAATAGAATCATTTGGTTTTGACTTTAATTTTAAAATGTTTTAAAATTGATTTTAAAATGGTGTTTATTTTAAAAGTTTTTCTTACTTAATCTTAAAAAGTTTTACTTTGGTTTTAAAATTTTTTCCTTGACTTAGTTTTATTTCAAAAACTACCCCCTTCAAAACTAGGGTTTTCTTCGAAATGGACTTAGCCTAGGCTCTAACCCTAGAACTGCATGCACCTATAGATCTAGAAGCCAGCATCTCACAAGCACCTTAGGGTACTTTGAGTGATAACCTAGAAAGGGTTGAGATGCTTAGGTCTTTGCCTTAACTCAAGATGCTTTAAGTTAGTGCATCTGCAGTAGTTGGGGCACTAAATACAAACTGAACAGCAATCAAGTTAAGTATCAAGTTTAGACAATCTAACTTGAACAATGCACTTAACTTGACTAACCCTAGCGAAAACTACTGTTTATAACAGTTGGTAAGTAGCTAATTGGGTTAGACACGTCCCTAAAGATTTAACCAGACTTAGGTTCCAGTTTGATTCAGTACAGCAAATGCTTTAATTATTGCAAAATTTTTTTTTCTGCATTTTTGATATATGTCAAAGGGGGAGAGTTGGAAAGGAAACAGGGAACAAAATTTTTTAAATTTTTTCCTATCGTCTTCTTCAAAAAGTTGAACTGAAAAAAATTGGTGAATCAAAGTTAGTTTTATTTCTAAACTCTGAATTATTTTGAAACTTAATGTTTTTGCTTAAAATTATTGTTAAGCTTAAAGGTTTTAAAATTCTCTCTCTGAACTATGTGTTTTGAAATTATGTTTAAGCTTAACGTAGTGCTTGAAAATTTTCCAAAACTGAAAATTTTCTAAAAGACTAAAATTTTCCAAAACTGAAAATTTTCTAAGTCTGAAATTTTTCAAAAATTGAAAATTTTCCAAAGTGTGAAATGTTCCTAAAACTGAAAATTTGTCTAAGGTTTTCAAAGTTTTCCAAACTTAGAACATCTTTTCGAAAAACTTAGCAAAAAACTTTAGAGTTTTCCCAACTTATTATCAAAACATGAAATCTTCTAAGTACTTAACTCACACCACCTATTTTTGAAAAACCTAGGGGGAGATTTCTTCTAGGGGGAGGGAATCTAACTTAGGATTTCAATATCAGCATTTTTTTCCTTAACTTTTTGAACTAGGTTGCCATATTTCAAAAAGGGGGAGATTGTTGGTGCAGAATGCACCCAAGTCAAACCTGTGTTTTGATATTGACAAAAGGGTTCAAAAGTTAAGGGTTAGTTGTTGTCTAACAAGTTTCTTGAGTGTACAGGAAAAGCCCTAGCGAAGGAATGCTAGGCACTGGCAAAGGGCTGCCAGAAGAAAAGACCTAGCGAAGGGCAGCTAGGCACCAAGCGAAGGGCAGCTTGGTAACTCAAGACCTGGCGAAGGACTGCCGGGCAAAAGTCCAACTGGAGGATCCGGTTGGCACCAGGTAAATTCTCCCGAGAGGAGTAGGTGAGGACGCGTTCCCCTTGAGGGAACATTAGGCGTCGGTTCGACCTAGGGCTCCATTTTGGAGACCAAAGTCAGAACCAAGACAGCTAAGGCTGTATAAAATAATAATATAATTGTTATTTGGACTAACCCTGGATGCAGGATCGAAGGACTGAGTATCTGCAGCTCAGAGAGCCTCAAAGGAGTGAGGCAGAAGCTGAGCAGGGCGCCCCGGACGATCCGGGCGCCCCCAAGGTCAACCCAAGTCTGTAAGAACCTCAACGCGCTTCGCCCCGCTTGTCGCGGGCGCCCCGTGTGTCGCGGGTGCCCCCACTGCCAGCTGCCGAAGCGCATCCCTGTGAAGCCGAGGAGATGAGGCTTTGACCGGTCAATCCGGGCGCCCCGAGCCATCCGGGCGCCCCGGTCAAACCGGATCCCGAGGATAAGGGGATCAGACGGCGACCGAGCAACAACCGGATCTGCTGCCACGTGGGGGGGGCGCCCCCGTCGACCAGGGCGCCCCCAGGCCCTATATAAAGGGCCCTCGACCTCCTTCTTCAGAGCATCAATTACTGCGACGCTTCCACGCTCTACAGCTTTCATTCAACGCATCCAAACGCTCCGACGACCGCGCTCTGCTCCAGGAACTTCCCGACTCAAGTCCGAAGCGCCGTCGACCTCCCGCTGCACCGAAACTCGAGCCTACCCCGGGAGTTGATAAATACAGAAGTGTAATCTTTCTTATTGCAAACTGTATTTCTCTTCTGTATTCATTCTACGCATTATAGAATTGCCCAAAGTAAACGGTCAACGACCGTGGGCCTTGGAGTATGAGTCAACCCAGGCTCCGAACCAAGTAAAACGACCTTGTTAGCGTTGTGTTGCTTTGTCTCTATTTCCGCCGCGCACTTACTCTTTTCTCTAATCCGAATGATTTGCGACATTCACCCCCCCCTCTATCGCATCTCTCGATCCAACAGACCCGTCTCCCATCGACCGTCCCGTGCCGTATCGAACGATCCAAATTGCAACTTAGCCAATTTCCAAAATTGGTCTTGCAATTTGCTCGAGCGTTCGACCGCGGAAAAGGTGACGAGTTGATCGCCGGCTTTTGTGTTTATGGTCACGGTCCAATTAAGATTTTATTAAACATATTTTGCAACTAAAACAATAAATTCATAAACATAAAATGACAAGACATATAAACATGGCACATAAAAGACATATGGGAATACAAAGGAGCGTATGGAAAGTTATACCTTTCCGATCACCTCGTGGTCTTCTACCTTATGTCCCTCCCTTCGTGAACGTCGTGTGGGCGATGATCTACCATGATCCGAGATCACCAAGAGCTCCAAATACCCTCTTCTCCAACCGGCCGAAAAGCCTAGCTCCTAGGGTTTGCGCTGTCGGCCACTTCTTCCCCTCCCTTTGCGCCGCCGTCCACAGGAGCTGGCTCCAAGCCCTCCGGATTAGCAATACACCTCAAGAGGAAGATGAAGAAGAAGAAGAAGGAGAGAAACTACCTTCTTCCTTGCCCCAACACAGCCCAAAACCACTTCTCCATCTACCTTGCGGCGCTGGCGTAACCCTTGGTTGCGCCGCCTACAGCCGGCCGCCGATGCCTCCTCCGCCTTCCCTGAGCCCCACACACTAGAGAAGGACTCTACCTTGCTTCCTTGAGCCTCAGCCAGAGTTTGGTGGAGGAGGGAAGAAGAACCGAGGAGCTCTTCCTCTTCTTCTTGGTGCGCCGCCGAAAACCTAAGAGGGAGAGAGGAGAGGAGATGAGAGGAGAGGGCTTGGGTTTTTGGATTGATCAATTTGCCCTTGGTTTCTTGATCTCATAGGGTATTTATAGGGCTAAGGCAGGGACCAAGAGGAGGAGTTGGTTCTTGGCCCGCTAATGGATCTAAACCCGATCCATTAATTAAGATCCATTCCACTAAAGAATTTTAATTGAACTTCCTCACAAACCCCCATATTTTCATATGGGCTCCACATATTACGAGTCATCCATCTCCCCGTGTTTATGATCTCGCATGCCCGATAATTAATTAAATTACTGACAATTTAAATTAATTAACCTCTGGATCCTTGATTAGTACCACTCAACCTTATCAACGTGTCGGATCAAATCCACCTGAAGGGTTTAGCACGTTGAACCTTTTGAGCTCATCAAGGGGGCATCATCATCCTGACTCACTAGGACACGGATTTCGTCAATAATTATCGGCACATCATATTATTAATATTATTTTCCAACTTACCGGGTCTGTCAATCTAACAAAATAGATCTCGCCCATTGGTAAATCAAAGAAACAATAATTAATAATATATGTCTGATATTATTTCGGGATTAAGGGATCGTCCTCCATAATATCAATTGAGGTCCTATCCAATTATCTAGTCAGTACAAATCGGATAACCTTGGGTTTCGGTCTTGCTCAATGTACTCATAGCACACTAGTGTAGTCCTATGGTCAAGACCAACCACACCTAATTACACTACAACCATCCCGATGGGTTGTCCAAATCCATCTAAGTTGTGAGCCTCTATTTATGCTAAGTAAGGAATTGATAACATGATCTTCCATGTGACACCACACACCATGTTATCTACAATGCAAAGCAATGGGACTTCATGTATGTACTATTATAAACAAACACCTAGTATAGTGTGATTCTCTTTTCATAATAAAAATGTTCATATATTAAAAGTCATGTCTTTCAGTATACACATCTTATAATCTCCCACTTATACTTAAAGACACTGCTGTTCTCCCACTGCCATACATCTGACTCCCATATCGTCCACATGCCTGTCAAAAGCTCTAGATGGAAGAGCCTTAGTGAAAGGATCTCCAGGTTGTCCTCCGATGCAATATTGGCGACACCACTTCTCCTCGCTTTACGATTTCTCGTATCGGTGGTACTTGCGCTCTATGTGTTCACTCGCCTTATGGGCTCGTGGTTCCTTCGAGTTTGCAACTGCACCACTGTTATCACAAAAAATTATGATAGATCGGGGCAAACCAGGAATCACATCCAAGTCCATAATGATATTTCTGAGCCATACAGCTTCCTTAACTGCCACATACTCAGCTTCCATGGTGGAGTCCACCACGCACATCTGCTTGACACTCCTCCAGACAATGGCTCCACCTCCTAAAGTAAACTCAAAACCTGAGGTAGACTTACTTTTGTCCCTATCTGACTGGAAATCTGAGTCCGTATAACCCACAGGGACTAATTGGTCTGCCCGGTAAACTAGCATATTATCCCTAGTCCGTCTCGGGTATTTCAATATATGCTTTACGCTGTCCAATGCCTTGTCCAGGGTTACTCTTGTTGGTGCAGGAAGCACCAGATCGAACCTTGTTTTGATATTGGCAAAGGATTCAAAGTTAAGGGTTGTTTGGTATCTAACAATGCTGCTTGAGAGTGCAGGAAACAAAGTCCTAGCGAAGGGCTGCTAGGTACCTGACGATGGGCTGTCAGGAAACCAAGTCCTGGCGAAGGGTTGCTGGGGGAAAACCAAATCCTGGCGAAGGGCTGCTAGGCGAAAACCAAGTCCTGGCGAAGGGCTGCTAGGCGAAAACCAAGTCCTGGCGAAGGGCTGCTAGGCGAAAACCAAGTCCTGGCGAAGGGCTGCTAGGCGAAAACCAAGTCCTGGCGAAGGGCTGCTAGGCGAAAACCAAGTCCTGGCGAAGGGCTGCTAGGCGAAAACCAAGACCTGGCGAAGGGCTGCCGGGCAAAAGTCCAACTGGAGGATCCGGTTGGCACCAGGTAAATTCTCCCGAGAGGAGTAGGTGAGGACGCGTTCCCCTTGAGGGAACATTAGGCGTCGGTTCGACCTAGGGCTCCATTTTGGAGACCAAAGTCAGAACCAAGACAGCTGAGGCTGTATAACCTATTATCTTATTGTTTTATTGTGTTTTGGACTAACCCTGGATGCAGGACCGAAGGAACGAGTGTCTGCAGCTCAGAGTGCCTCAAAGGAGTGAGGCAACAGCTGACCAGGGCGCCCGGAGTGTCCCGGGCGCCCCCATGGTGAACACAAAACACAACAAGACAAGAAAGACTTCGACAGTACATACCCAGGGCGCCCCCGCTGTCCCGGGCGCCCCCATTGCAAAACAACTCTGTCGCGTCTGCGCTACACGCCCAGGGCGCCCCCGCTGTCCCGGGCGCCCCCAGCCAGATTTACCAAAGAAGACTCAGCGCTGCGGATAAGAGTTGGCCGAGTCAACCAGGGCGCCCCCAGCGTACAGGGCGCCCCAGTCAAGACCTTATCCCGAGGTTCAAGGGATAAGTGGTTGACTGCGCTTTGTGTGGATCTGCTGCCACGTGGGGGGGCGCCCCCGTCGACCAGGGCGCCCCCAGGCCCTATATAAAGGGCCCTCGACCTCCTTCTTCAGATCATCAATCACTGCGACACTTCTGCGCTCTTCTGCTTCCGCGACACGCTCCAGAAATCTTCCAACTCGAGCTGACGACGTCCCGCTGCTCCGAAACTTCGATCTACACCGGACGTCGGTAACGAAGAGCTGTATTTAAAGTTTACTAAACTGTTCTTGTTATTATCTTTCCTGTAAACTTTTACGAACTTATAGAATTGCCTGCAGAAAACGGTCAACGACCGTGGGCCTTGGAGTAGGAGTCGACCCAGGCTCCGAACCAAGTAAAACGACCGTGTTAGCGTTGTTTTTGCTCTGTTTTATTCCGCTGCGCACTTACTCTTTTTAAATCCGAACGAATTGCGACATTCACCCCCCCCTCTCTCGCATTTCTCGATCCAACAAGTGGTATCAGAGCGGGGTAGTTCAAACTTGGTGCAACCACCAGTTTGAAAGTTTTTTCGGATTTACGAATTTTTTAATTTTATTTCTTTTCTTTTTGTTAATCAACGCAACTCAATCTCGTTCGCCTTTTTCAATTTTGAATTTTCATCTTTTCACCATAAGTCTGAATTAATAAAACGAACAATTCTTAAAAATTTGTCATAAATTTTTTTTTATTATTTTAATATTATTTCTCGAAATTCGTGCCACTTTAATTCGAGCAATCTTTTAACTCTTAGTTTTCACCATTAATCAGAATATTCATTTCCCAAAAATTTTGTCTCAAATTTATTATTATTATTTTATTATTATTCTGCCTCGAAATTCGTGCAATTTTTTTTGGGCAAATTTTTTTCTTCTTCTCCCGCACTACTAATCCAAGACCAAGTCTTGGTACATTCTGTTAGTTCTTTTGTGTGCAAGAGGTTATTTTATGGCCAACCAAGAGTGGAACAGTGCCCGTCCACCGCTATTCTCCGGCGAGAACTTCAGCTTTTGGAGAAGACAAATGGAGTCCCTTCTGAAGACCCATATGGACATATGGATGATCATTCAAACAGGGTTCCACCTCCATACAGAAGATGAACTATCAATTGCATGGGACAAACTGGATGAACCAACCCTCAACCAAATTGAGACTGATGCAAGAGCAACTGCAATTCTTCAATGCGGTCTAACCAACGAACAACTCAAGCTAGTCGGTTCATTTGGATGTGCTAGAGAAATGTGGGAGAAATTGATCAATCTTCATCAAGAAATCTCAGATGAAGAAGAAGATCAGGTAAGTTATCTCGCACTCTCGGTCCAAGCACAGATAGCCGAGTCAGAGTCTGAACCTGAACCCAGAGTCGAAATCGAACCAGCAGAATCAGACAACGAACTGACTGAGATGGTAACCAATTTCAAATTCTTTTCTAAATTAGAATTAAATAATCAAGCTGATACTGCAATGGTCGAGGAAGGTATAACTTTTGCAGGGAAAACTCCAAGAGAACCATCAAAGAAGGAGCTTCAACCGGTACCCAAGTCTGACTCAGACACGGAATCAGAAGATGAATTTAGATCCGAGACAGCAACAATTAAGGGGGAGATTCCTAATAAGGAATCAAAAGGTAAAATTACAAATTTGAATTTTAAAAATCATATAATTTGTTACATATGCAGGGAGAGAGGGCACTACCAAACTAAGTGTCCTACCCGTAAGATTCAAACGATACCACCGACGGCAACAAAGAAACGAGCTCCAAAAGTACGAAAGAACAAGAGTCGCATTCAATGCTTCAAGTGTCAGGAGTTTGGGCATTACAAAGAGGAATGCACAGATAAACGTTACAAAGATCCAGGGAAACCAACCAAAATGGGTAACTGTAATTTACATCCAAATCAACTCTTTACCTTGAATACTGATAGTTTAATTAATCTCCCTTGGTCAAATTTAGATATGGATGCATGCTTAGATAACTTGATGAAATCATGTATATTAGCAAAGTCAAAATTCAAAATGTTAAGACAAGAAAATGAGACTTTGAAAATTAAAATTGATATACAAGAAAAACTGATTAATAATTTTGCAAACTTAGAAAATCCAGAAATTTCTCCTCACTATGACATTATCTGAAGTTTTGTCTTGGCTATTCATAGGACTAGATACCTTAAGGACTTAACCAACTAGTTGAAATTTGACAACATAGTATTGGGAGGAGGTGAGATGATAGTACGTTGGGGAAACCAACTCTAATAAGATCAAGTCTACTTGGTCTCTTTAGACTGGTGAAACCAGCCGAAGCTACCGATCCAAGACCCAAGCTAGTTGGACCAGAAAATGACCTAATTTAATTTGAAAATGAAATTTCATTAAAAGGCTTTGTCAAGGAAAGGGTGGATGATCCCATAAGGCTACGGCCAAAGAAGGCCTAGTGCCTCGCCAAGACCTGGAAGCCAATTTCTGAAATTCAAATTCAAATTATCTTATGTCAAATTCGAATCTAACACAAATTTCAAATAATTATAGATTCAAACCTGTTTTCAAAAATTCTTTTTCAAAATCACTCTTTTTCTGTCTTCGAAGTTAATTATACTTTTTCAAAAACAAACATTTTTTTTCTTTTCAAAGTTAAACATTTTTTTAAAATTATTTTTACCTTCAAACCTGTCTCACAAGAACTTTTAAGGCTAACTATTTGAAAACCCTAGATTGGGTGAGACAGGAAAATTAAGTTCAAATTAAAATTTCTTTTATGTTGTGTTTTCATTCAGAGAATAATTTCAACATAGTCAAACCATGATTAACATGGTTAAACCTTAGTCAACTGAGTCAAACATGGTCAAACCTAGTTAATGCTAAAGACCCTTCAAGCACTTAGATAAAGTTAAGATAAATCGAATACAAGGGGAGTTCTTTTTAGATTTATTCTCAAAACCTGATGCTCTAAAATTTAGTATCATTTCAGAATAAGGCCTTCAAAAATTACTCAAAATTCTTGGTATATTACTATCTCTTTGAAAAATTATTTCAAAATATTTCTTTTCAAAAACTGTGTTATTATTATTACTTCAAATTGAGGTGTCAAAAATTTATCTCCTTGAAAGTTTCATACTCAGAAGATTATTCAAAATTATTCTTTTGTTTTTAATAAACCCTAAAGACACAGAGGAAGGTCCACTTCATGATCTACTAGGACTCCTAGGATGTGTCAAATTTAGGGGGAGTTTGATTCAAAAGAAGAATTTCTGAAAATTTTTTTTGGTAATTATTTGTTTTGAAGTTATTAGATAATTCTTATAATTTAAATCAAACCCTAAAACTCAGAGGAAGATCGCTTGTAGTCAACAAGCTTCCTAGGACTGGGTCAAGTTTAGGGGGCGATGAAATTAAAAGAATTATTGAACATTTTCAAAATTATATGTTTTCATGCACTGCAAGTTCAAAATCCTTTTGAAAACTTAAATAATTTTTCTGTCAAAATACTATTATTTTACAAAATTCTTGTGGCTTATGAAATTAATTTTATAATATTTACTTAGGTTGGAGAAAATTTTCTAGGACACTTAGGAAAATGTCCTTGTAGTCAACAAGGTTTCCTAGGATTGTGTCAGACTGGAAAAGAAACCTAGTCAAGTAAAATATTTTGTGTTCAAAATGCATAATTCTTTTCAAAAATTACTTATACTTTTCAAAGTCTAATTCTTTTCAAAAATTACTTATACTTTTCAAAGTCTAAGTCTTTTCAAAATTACTTATATCTTTCAAAGTCTAAATACTTTTTTAAAAGTACTTATGTGTTTTAAATCTTAACTTATTTCAAAACTACTTAGATTTTTCAAAAATGCATAATATTTATTTCAAAAGTACTTTTGAAGATTCCAAAGCACTTATATCCTCAAAAATACATAATATCTGTCAAAAAGTACTGCAATAATGTTTTCAAAAGTATAAATATTTTTCAAGGCAATATTGTTCTAAGTGCGTGAATTTTCTAAAAGATTGGCCTACAAATATAAAGTATCTTTTCAATACTTTTCCAAATAAAGTTTTGTTGGTGCAATTTAAAACTTTTTGCTATACTTTCAAGAATTATACTAAGTATTTTCATGCTTTCAAAACTCATAGGCTCTGATACACAAACGCTCTCCTTAAAACTTCTCTCAAAATATTTTTATATTAGACTTAAAAATGGTCTAAAACATAAGGAGAAGAGTTTTACATTAAGGGGGAGAGAAAGAGAATTTTATTTTTAAGCTATTTCAAAATTTTAAGCATTTCTAAGTGGTTCGAAGTTATTTTTAGTGCATGTTTTTTTAAATAAAATTTTCCTTAGTAATCAAAATTTGTCTGAGAAAAAGGGTTTTTAACAAAGTTTAAGCTTGCTTTTCAAAAGTGTCTATGGATACAAATACTTTTGCTCTTTTTTGAAAAATACTTTGTCAAAAACCTATTTTTGGTAGAACTCAAAACTCCCCATTAGAAACCTTGCTAACCCATGTATGCTTTTGATATATGTCAAAGGGGGAGGAAAGGTCAAAGTTAAGTATTTTAAGTAGTTTATAACACAAGTATTCAGGGTTTTATGAGTATTTTAAGTAGTTTATAACACAAGTATTCAGGGTTTTATGAAAAATAAAGAATTTTTTTTCTCAACTCTACAGTTATGCTTCAGTTATGCTTCACTGTTTACCTTATGCTCTTAACTATTGTAATTTTTTCCTTAACTTTGAATTGTGTTGCCATAATCAAAAAGGGGGAGATTGTTGGTGCAGGAAGCACCAGATCGAACCTTGTTTTGATATTGGCAAAGGATTCAAAGTTAAGGGTTGTTTGGTATCTAACAATGCTGCTTGAGAGTGCAGGAAACAAAGTCCTAGCGAAGGGCTGCTAGGTACCTGACGATGGGCTGTCAGGAAACCAAGTCCTGGCGAAGGGTTGCTGGGGGAAAACCAAATCCTGGCAAAGGGCTGCTAGGCGAAAACCAAGTCCTGGCGAAGGGCTGCTAGGCGAAAACCAAGTCCGGCGAAGGGCTGCTAGGCGAAAACCAAGTCCTGGCGAAGGGCTGCTAGGTGAAAACCAAGTCCTAGCGAAGGGCTGCTAGGCGAAAACCAAGTCCTGGCGAAGGGCTGCTAGGCGAAAACCAAGACCTGGCGAAGGGCTGCCGGGCAAAAGTCCAACTGGAGGATCCGGTTGGCACCAGGTAAATTCTCCCGAGAGGAGTAGGTGAGGACGCGTTCCCCTTGAGGGAACATTAGCGTCGGTTCGACCTAGGGCTCCATTTGGAGACCAAAGTTAGAACCAAGACAGCTGAGGCTGTACACCTATTATCTTATTTTTTATTGTGTTTTGGACTACCCTGGATGCAGGACCGAAGAACGAGTGTCTGTAGCTCAGAGTGCCTCAAAGGAGTGAGGCAACAGCTGACCAGGGCGCCCGGAGTGTCCCGGGCGCCCCATGGTGAACACAAAACAACAAGACAAAAAGACTTCGACAGTCAACCAGGGCGCCCCCGCTGTCCCGGGCGCCCCCAGCCAGATTTACCAAAGAAGACTCAGCGCTGCGGATAAGAGTTGGCCGAGTCAACCAGGGCGCCCCCAGCGTACAGGGCGCCCCAGTCAAGACCTTATCCCGAGGTTCAAGGGATAAGTGGTTGACTGCGCTTTGTGTGGATCTGCTGCCACGTGGGGGGGCGCCCCCGTCGACCAGGGCGCCCCCAGGCCCTATATAAAGGGCCCTCGACCTCCTTCTTCAGATCATCAATCACTGCGACACTTCTGCGATCTTCTGCTTCCGCAACACGCTCCAGAAATCTTCCAACTCGAGCTGACGACGTCCCGCTGCTCCGAAACTTCGATCTACACCGGACGTCGGTAACGAAGAGCTGTATTTAAAGTTTACTAAACTGTTCTTGTTATTATCTTTCCTGTAAACTTTTACGAACTTATAGAATTGCCCGCAGAAAACGGTCAACGACCGTGGGCCTTGGAGTAGGAGTCGACCCAGGCTCCGAACCAAGTAAAACGACCGTGTTAGCGTTGTTTTTGCTCTGTTTTATTCCGCTGCGCACTTACTCTTTTTAAATCCGAACGAATTGCGACATTCACCCCCCCCCTCTCTCGCATTTCTCGATCCAACAACTCTGATATCTGCTAACCATGCCCACGGTAAAACAGTTATCAGGTCTCGTTCATAATATAGCATACATGAGGCTTCCTACTGCCGAAGCATAAGGAACCGTCTTCATTTCCTCTATCTCCTTTGATGTTTTCGGACACATCTCCTTGGATAGAGGAACTCCATGCCTGAAGGGTAGGAAACCCTTCTTGGAGTTTTCCATGCTAGAACGAGACAAGACTGTGTCAACATATGAAGCTTGGGATAAGCACAACATCCTTTTCTGGCGATCCCTTATGACCTTGATCCCAAGGATGTGTCCCGCTTCTCCTAAGTCCTTCATATCAAACTGCATTCATAGCCAGACCCTTATGTCTGATAACACTTTAACATTGTTGCCAATTAACAAAATGTCATCTACATAAAGTACAAGAAACACCACGATGTTTCCGTCACATCTTTTATACACACATGACTCATCCGGACTTTGAGTAAATCCATATGACTGGATTACTTCATTAAAACGGATGTTCCAAGACCTTAAAGCTTGCTTCAATCCATAGATGAATCGATTAAGCTTGCACACTAGATTCTCTTTACCCTTTGCAATGAACCCTTCTGGTTGCTGCATGAAGATGGTCTCCTCAAGACTCCCGTTAAGGAAGGCAGTCTTGACATCCATCTGTCATACCTCATAATCCATATGAGCTGCAATAGATAAGAGAATCCGGATCGACTTGAGCATGGCTACTGGCGAAAAGGTCTCCTCAAAATCGATACCCTCTTTTTAAGTGTACCCTTTCGCAACAAGCCTTGCTTCGAAGGTCTCAACCTTCCCGTCTGATCCTCTCTTTCTTTTGTAGATCCACTTGCATCCAATGGCATTTATACCATTGGGTGGTTCTACTAGCTCCCAGACATGGTTAGAATTCATTGATTCTATCTCGGAGTTCATTGCCTTTTGCCAAGAATCTACATCCCTGTCTTGGAGGGCCTCGTCATAGGTCCAGGGATCTGGTTCATGTTTACCAGAGACCAAGTCCGAAGACTCTCCCAAAAATATGAACCTTTCAAGCTGTCTCACAACCCTCCCACTGCGACGAGGTACTATCTGTGTGTCTTGAGTGACACGCGATGCAGTGACTTGTGGTGTGTCCTCTTGTACAATTAGTCCTGAAGTTGGAACGGCCCCCTTAACTCTTCAAGCACTAGTCTACTCTTTGGCTTATGGCTCATCATATAGTCCTCTTCCAAGTATCTGGCATTTGTACTAACAATTACCTTCTGATCCTTAGGAATGTACAGACCACCCTTCGTTCCTCTAGGATAGCCTATGAACAGACATACTTCCGTACGAGATTCCAACTTATCAGTATCTCCCTTCAGCACATGTGCTGGACTACCATAAATTTGAACATGTCCTAGACTGGGCTTGCGACCAGTCCACAGTTCTATGGGAGTATGAGGGACTGACTTACATGGAACCAAGTTCAGTATGTACACTCTCATTTCTAGAGTGTATCCCCAGAACGAATCAGGTAAGTCTGAATAGCTCATCATTGACCTAACTATTTCCATAAGTGTCCTATTCCTTCTTTCTGCAACTCCATTCTGCTCGGGTGTGCTGGGTGCAGTTAGCTGGGACTGAATCCCAGCTTCTTATAGGTAGCTCCTAAACTCTCCAGAGAGGTACTCGCCACCACGATCTGATCGCAGTGTCTTGATACTTTTACCTCCATGTTTCTCCACATCAGCCTTGAATTCTTTGAACTTATCAAAGCATTCAGACTTGCGGCGCATTAGGTAAATGTATCATACCTTCAATAATCGTCAATGAAAGTGACGAAATATTCAAAACCTCCTCTAGCCTGGATTGACATAGGGTCACACACATCAGAATGAATCAGTTCCAGCACATCTTTGGCCCTATACCCCTTAGCCTTGAAAGGCCTCTTGGTCATCTTACCTTCCAAGCAAGACTCACAGGTTGGGAGATCCTCCACCACCAATGAACCCAAGGGCCCATCGGCTATCAACCTCTGAATCCTACTAAGGTTAATATGACCAAGCCTAATGTGCCAAGGATAAGTCTGATTCATCTTAGAAGGCTCCTTTCCCTTATTCAAGTTAGATGATGAGCTATTTACTTCAGTATGCATCGTGGGAGGTTTTGGTTCTAGAGTATACAGATTGTCAACCATTGTACCTGAATAAATAATCTCTCTGTTTCTCTTAATAATAACTTTATTATCAAAAGTAACAGAATATCCATCCTTAAACAACTTAGAAACTGAAATTAAATTCTTTCTAAATGAAGGTACATAAAGGCAATCTCTCAGAACTAACACTTTATTTCTCTCAAAAGATAAATAAAAGATTCCCACTGCTACAGCTGCTACTCTTGTAGCATCGCCCATGTAGACTACGATTTCTTCATCCGCTAGCCATCGGGTTTCCTGGAACCCCTGCAGAGTATTGCAGACATGGTCAGTGGCTCCTGTATCTACACACCAGGTACTAGTAGATAGCACTGCTAAGCATGTTTCAACAACTAAGGATGAAGAAATACCTTTGCTTTGACGACGGGGACAGTCCGTCTTCCAGTGCCCAGTTTGCTTGCATGTGAAGCACTTGCCCTTCGGCTTCTTCACACCAGTCGGGGGTCCTTGCGATGCTCCTGCCTTCTTGAACCCTCCTCATTTCTTCTTCTTCCTGCCTTTGGCTCAGAAGAAGAAACCTTTTAAGTTACTAAGGCGTGTGAGTTCTTCTGGAAGAGAGCCTCTGCCGCCTGAAGTTCTCCTAGCAGTTCACCTAACGTATAATTCTTCTTGTTCATATTATAGTTGAGGTTGAACTACTCAAAACTCTTTGGTAGAGACTTGAGTATGATATCGACCTGGGATTTCCCGTCTATTTCATCTCCCAATACCTCAATCTGATTGAGATGAGCCATCATCTTTAGGACATGATCCCTAACGGGTGTCCCTTCAACCATAGTGGTTGACATCAGACTCTTCATCGCACTTTGCCTAGCAGCTCGACCTTGGTGCCCGAAGAGGTCTTTGAGGTTCAGCATCATGTCACTAGTAGTGGGCATGGCCTGATGCTGATGTTGCAGCACATTCGACATAGATGCCAGAATGTAACACCGCGCCATCTCATCTGCCTTTTTCCACTTCCTATAACGCTCCCTCAACTCTTCACCAGAGTCTTCTCTAGGATTTTCCGGACATTCTTCGAAGAGTACAAATTTGAACTCCTCAGCAGTGAAGACAATGTCCAGGTTCCTCTTCCAGTCAATGTAATTTGGACCAGTAAGTTTATTGTCCTTAAGAATTGTTGCTAGTGGAGTAAAAGCCATTATGAAAAACCTGAGAATCACAACATACACTACTTTAGAAATCGAAAATAAATTGATTCTTTAAAACAATTAATTTTTGAATTTCACTAACACCCCTATACACTGAGAAATTCGTATGCCACGATGGTGTGGACGAATACAAATCCCTACATTCGTAAGAGGAGGTTTTACCCATCGATCTTACTATCTTGTCAACCTAACTTTTTGATAAGTAAGATCAATAGTTGGTTTCCATCGGCCCTGCAAAATAATAGCAGTGACTCCGATGGGGAGGATACTATTATTCGCATCTAAGTGTGCACCATTACACGACACTAAGAAAATTATTTCCAATTATGTGTCTTCCGATGGGGAAGTTCACACGCTCTTCAATAATTTTCTATAGTCTTTTTTGACACAGTGATCCGCAAAACAAGTCCATCCGAAGGGGAGGAAGGCACTCAGAGCCGACGCGCAGACTTGTTTGCATCACTTATCGAATTGTAATGGAAGTCGTGGGACCCTTAGGGTCCCTCTCCCACTTAGTAATTTATCTCGAGGAATTTTCTAGCACTACCACACAACCAAGCACACAACCAACAACATGAAAATAAAAATAGTGAAAAATCTTAGATTTTTCCAACTTTCATGGCCCCTTGGTCTCTCATGTGCCTCCAGTCGTGTCGTCACTTCATCCACTCCTCCCTTCCTTTTGCGCATGCTACCTTGAGGGATCTCTGAGCCGAAATGAAGAGCTAATTATTTACATCATTGATCATATACTCCACGAAGGAGTGTACATGAAATCTAGATCAAGTGTAAATAAAAAAGTCGGCTAAACATTTGCTATATTTAATTACAAAAATTAAATACCTAGCCTCGTCAACCCCGAGGATTAATTACAAAAATTGTAAAACAATCACACAAATAATATTTTGGCCATGAAGTTGGAATCTCGTGCCTGTAACACAATGTTAGCCTACATACATCCATGCATCATCAAAATAAAATGTATGAAAAATTACAAAATTAACCAATCCTAAACACACAAAGCCGGAAACCTCAGCTCTGATACCAATTGTTGGGTATGGCTTGGCGGGTTTCCATAGTAAATACCTAATCGATCTAAGAGACCTCTCCATGCCTACAGACTAAAAAATTAATCTGAGTGAAGACCCGTCTCCCATTGACCGTCTCGTGTCGTATCGAACGATCCAAATTGCAACTTAGCCAATTTCCAAAATTGGTCTTGCAATTTGCTCGACCGTTCGACCGCGGAAAAGGTAACGAGTTGATCGCCGACTTTTGTGTTTATGGTCAGGGTCCAGTTAAGAATTTATTAAACATATTTTGCAACCAAAACAATAAATTCTTAAACATAAAATGACAAGACATATAAACATGGCACATAAAAGACATAAGGGAATACAAAGGAGCGTATGGAAAGTTATACCTTTCCGATCACCTCGCGGTCTTCTACCTTATGTCCCTCCCATCGTGGACATCGTGTGGGTGATAATTTATCGCGATCTGAGATCACCAAGAGCTCCAAACACCCTCTATCTACCGCGATCCAAGATCACCAAGAGCACCAAACACCCTCTTCTCCAACCGGCCGAAAACCCTAGCTCCTAGGGTTTGCGCCGCCGGCCACTTCTTCCCCACCATTTGCGCTGCCGTCCACCGAAGCTGGTGCCAAGCCCTCCGGATCAGCAGTACACCTCAAGAGGAAGATGAAGAAGAAGAAGAAGGAGAGAAATTACCTTCTTCCTTGCCCCAACACAGCCCGAAACCACTTCTCCCTACCTTGCGGCGCCGGCGCAACCCTTGGTTGCGCAGCCTACAGCCGGCCACCGACGCCTCCTCCACCTTACCTGAGCCCCATGCATGGTAGAGAAGGACTCTACCTTGCTTCTTGAGCCTCAGCCGGAGTTTGGTGGAGGAGGGAAGAAGAACCGAGGAGCTCTTCCTCTTCTTCTTGGTGCGCCGCCGAAAACCTAAGAGGGAGAGAGGAGAGGAGATGAGAGGAGAGGGCTTGGGTTTTTGGATTGATCAATTGGCCCTTGGTTTCTTGATCTCATTGGTTATTTGTAGGGCTAAGGCAGGGACCAAGAGGAGGAGTTGGTTCTTGGCCCGCTAATGGATCCATACCCGATCCATTAATTAAGATCCATTCCACTAATGGATCTTAATTGAGCTTCCTCACCAACCCCCATATTTTCATATGGGCTCCACATATTATGAGTCGTCCATCCCCCCGTGTTTAAGATCTCGCATGCCTGATAATTAATTAAATTACTGACAATTTAAATTAATTAACTTCTGGATACTTGATTAGTACCACTCAACCTTATCAACGTGCCGGATCAAATCCACCTGCAGGGTTTAGCACGATGAACCTTTTGAGCTCATCAAGGGGGCATCATCATCCTGACTCACCAGGAAACGGATTTTATCAATAATCATCGACACATCATATTATTAATATTATTTCTCAACTTACCGGGTCTGTCGACCTAACAAAATAGATCTTGCTCATTGGTAAATCAAAGAAACAATAATTAATAATATATGCCCGATATTATTTCGGGATTAAGGGATCGTCCTCCATAATATCAACTAAGGTCCTATCCAATTATCTAGTCAGTACAAATCGGATAACCTCGGGTTTCGGTCCTGCTCAATGTACTCATAGCACACTAGTGTAGTCCTATGGTCAAGACCAACCACACCTAACTACACTACAATCATCCTGATGGGTTGTCCAATTCCATCTAGGTTGTGAGCCTCTATTTATGCTAAGTAAGGAATTGATAACATGATCTTCTGTGTGACACCACATACCATGTTATCTACAATGCAAAGCAATGGGACTTCGTGTATGTACTATTATAAACAGACACCTAGTGTAGTATGATTCTCTTTTCATAATAAAAATGTTCATATATTAAAAGTCATGTCTTTCAGTATGCACATCTTACAGGTTCTACCTCCTAAAAGTAGACACAAAACCCAAGGAATATATACATATGCCCCTATCTAGATTGGAATTCTGTATCCATATAACCTACAGGAAATTGGTCTGCCTGGTAAATCAGCATATAGTCCTTAGTCCTTTTCAGGCACTAATACATGTTTTTACCGCATTCCAATTTCCTTAACCTAGGTTACTCTGATATCTGTTATCCATGCCCACGACACAACAGATATCTGGGCTCATTTCTAGCATACGAGAGACTTCCTCTAGCCGATGCTAGAGGAACCGTCATTACATACTCTATCACCTTTGATAATCCAAACATATCTCTTTCATAGAGTAGCTCCAAGGCTGAAAAGTACAAAACTTTCCTTTGGAGGTATCTATGCTAGAATGAGCTAGGACAATGTTTTATTTGAAGTTTGAGATAAGCACATCATCCTTGTCTGGAGATCCCTTAAATCTGTGATCCCCAAGGATGTGTCTTTACTTCTCTCAAGTCCTTCATAATTGTACGGACAACCATACCTTTACGTCTGACAATATTTCGTCATTGTTGCCAACTAACAAAATATTATCTACTTATAGTACAATAATACCACTATGTTTCTGTCACACAACATCATCCGTCCTTTGAACAAATCCATATCACCGGATTTATCTCTTCAAAGCGGATGATCCTTGTCATAGGTCTAGGGATCCAGTTCATGTTCACTTAGGACCCAGTCCATAGACTCTCCAAGAACATGAGACTTCTAGGTTTAGCAACAACCCTCCCACTATAACAAGGTACCCTTTGCATATCATTAGTGACATGAGGTGCAGTACCTTGTGGCATCTCCTCTTGTACAGTTGGTACTAAGATTGGAATGCCCCTCTATTTAATTTACTCAGAGTAACTCTACACCTGGACTTGTGGTTTATTACATAGTCCTATTCCTAAGAATCAGATATTCGTCCCAATGAACATCCTCTGATCCTTAGGACCAATAAACCACCTTATTGTTCCCTTAGGGTATCCTACGAATATATGCACTAGATTCCAACTTGTCGGTGTCTCTTTACTACTCATAATTTGAACATGGCTTAGACTAAGCTTTCACTTAGTCCACATCTCTATGGTTTTTAAGAGACTACTGTCATAGACAAAATCAAGCATACAAACCTTCGTATCCAGGACATACCCCTTTGAACAAATTTGGCTAATTTCGGAGAGGCTTATCATCTTCTTAATCTGTTAGCTTAAGAGACCTTCTTCCTTCCATACATTGCACCATTCTGTTGGGGCGCTCCGGGTGCAGTGAATTGGGATCAAATCCCAATCCCTGATAAGTATGTCCTACAACTATCCAATACTTTTACTTTGATGTTTCTTCTGTATCAGACTTGAACTCTTCTATCTAATCAAAGTACTTAGTCTAGCAGTACATCAAGTAATCATTTATAAAATAAACAAAGTATTCAAGGGTACCTCTATTCTAGATAGACTAAGGACCTACACTTATCAGAATGAACTAATTCTTATATATCTTTGGCTCTATGCCCCCAGTCTTAGAACAAGCCAATTTGGTTTGTTACTTCCCTTGTAAGAGTCAAAAGATCCTAAGAAAGGCAAATCTCCCATAACCAATGAACCCTAAGGCTTATTGGTTGATCTCTTTTGAATCCCACTAGAGTTTAACAAACCAAACCTTAGAGACAAAATATATGTTTGGTTCCACTTTGGAAGGAACCTTTCTCTTACATTAGTTAAGATGATAAGCTTATCGCATCATGGGAACCATTTGGTTTTATTGCCTATCTATGTACTTCAATAGATATTCCTTCTATTCCACTTTTAACAAATAACAGCAATAGAAAATATCTTATTCTAGAAACTGAACAGAATGTTCTTTCCAAAAAAAACTAACTACATAAAGGTAATCTCTATAAAGCCAAAACTATATCATCCTATGCTAAGGACATAAATGAAATAGATTAACTCCCACTGCAAAAGTCATCTCCATAGCCTATCCATGTAGTCAGCAATATCCTCCTTAGCTAGCCATCGGGTTTCCTGGAACCCCTGCACAAAAATGCAGACATGATTAGTGGCATTCGTATCTACTCACTAGGTACTAGTAGATACCACCGCTAAACATGTTACAACGACACAAGAAGAAAATATACCTGTGGTACTACTCTGACGACAGGGAACATCCGTCTTCCAATGTCCTGACTGCTTGCACACAAAGCACTTGCCTTTCGGCTTCTTTATGCATCCCTGAGGTCCCTGTAATCCTGCTACTTTCTTTGCCTCAGAACGCTTCTTCTTCTTCTTTCCTTTAGTTTAGAAGTAGGAACTTCTTGAGCAATGAAAGTCTGTGAACTCTGAAGAGAAACCGCCTCTGCCGCCTCGAGTTCTGTCAGAAGTTCTGCCCACGAATATGAATGCTTGTCCATATTGTAGCTTAGGCGAAACTTCTCAAAACTCCCTGGTAGAGATTGGAGAATAAGATCGACCTGGGTTTCCGTATCGATCTGAGATTCAAGAATTTCTATCTCCTTTAGCCAAGCCATCATTTTAAGGACATGTTCCCTTACAGGCATCCCCTCAACCAAGATGGTAGTGGTCAAGTTCTTCATTACCATCTACCTAGCGACTCGATTACTTTGACCAAAGAGTTCATCGAGTTTGGATGTTTTTTCACTGGTAATGGAAGAAGCCTGATTTTGATGACCTTCGGTCGCCTCGTCTGCTTCTAGCCATATCCTAAAATATTCAAACTCCTCTTCGAAATTAATCTTGTTAGGCTTTTCGGTACAGAACTTGACAAGATCACACTTAGGTTCCTCGGCAGTATGGACAAAATCCATATTTAATTCCCAATCCATTTTATCACTTGGGGCATTTAATTGGTTTTCTCTTTGAATTAGGTCAAGTGGGTCTAGATCCATTTTAGAATACCTGAGAATCATAACAATCACACGCTTTAGATTTATGAAATAAATTGACACCTCAAAATAATTTATTACAAAATCTACCAACACTTCAAACAACGAAAATTACGCATGCCACGATGGTGTGGACGTATATAAACTCTACATTCGTGAGAGGAGGTTTTACCCATTAATTTTAGCATCTTGTCAACCTAACCTTTTGACAAGTAAAGTTAATAGTTGGTCCTCTTCGACCCTACAAATGATAGCAGTGACTCCGATGGGGAGGATACTATTATTTGTATCTAAGTGTTTACCACTACATGACACCAAGAAAAATTATTTTTGATTATGTATCTTCCGATTGGGAAGTACATACGCTCGTCAATAATTTCCTATAGTCTTTTCTGACCTAGTAATCCGCAGAACAAGCCCATCTGATGGGGAGGAAGGCACTCAGAGCCGACGCACAGACTTGCTTGCATCACTTATCAGATTGTAGTGGAGGCCATGGGACCCTTAGGGTCCCTCTCCCACTTAGTTATTTACGTTGAGGTTTTTTCATGCACACACACAACAAGCACATAAACCAAAAATAATAGAGCAATGAAAAAATCCTAGATTTTTCCAACTATTATCGCCTTGGTCTCCAATGCACCTCTAGTCGTGTCGTCACCTCGTCCACTCTATCCTATCCATGCGCAAGCCACCATGAAGGATTCCCCGAGCCGAGATAACTAGCTTACTTATTTACATCCATTGATCCTATATTCCACAAAGGAGACTACATGTCATCTAGATCAAAAGTAAATAGAAAGCTTGGCTAAACAAGTGTCATATTTATTTACAAAAATTAAATAGCTTATCTAGCCATGTCAACCCCGAGGATTCAAATAATTTTCATCAAGCACAATCAATTACATACAAAACAACACAATTGCCATAATAGTTGGAATCTAGTGCCTGCAACACAAAGTTAGCCTATGCACATCCAAATATTATCCAGCAAAATAATGTACATGATAATGTGCAGAAAAATAACCGAATCCTACACACACAAAACCGGAAACCTCGCTCTAATACCAATTGTAGGTATGGCTTGGCAGTTTCCAAGACAACCACGAGGTCGAACCCAAGAGACCTCTCTATGGCTACGGATTAAAATTTTAATCCGAATAGAGACCTATCTCTCTATCGACCAACTTGTCGTCGCGTTAATTAATACAAGTTACAACTTAGCCAAATACGAGGTAAAGGCCTTGTAACTTTCCGGATTAATTAACCGCGGAAAAGACGACGATTTGGATCGTCGATTTTTGTGTTTATCTTCGGGGTCCAGTTAATTAATTATTATCTATGATAGCAAATCAAAATAACCAACTAACATACATGAAATGATGAAACAAAGCATCATGACAAAAATAAAACTTGCGATCAGAAAAACGAAGCTCGGGAGAGTAATATCTCGTCGTTTACCTCGCAGTCTTCTACCTTATGACCCTCCCCTCTCGGATGTCATCTGGGTGATGATCTTCCAAGTCACGAAATCAACAAGGCACCGGATCAATCCTTCCTTTCCCTTCCTTACCTTGCGGCAACCACAAAACCCTAACCTAGGGTTTTGGCCGCCGGCGCCCTTCAAGGTAGAGTTGACGAAGCCAAGACGACCAACTCCTCTTATTCACCACAGCCCACGCAAACCTCTCTGTACACCTCCTATCTCACGGCCAAGAGCTCGCAAGGAGGATGAACTCTCCCTAGCCTCTCCTTTTCCGGGACAAACATCAAAAGGAGAAGCTCCTCACACCGGCGCACCACCCTCCTCTCTTCTCTACTTCCACGCGCCACAATGGAGAAGAGAGCTTCTCCTTGTCCTGTGAACATCCGCAGCAGAGAATGCAAGAGAAGAGATTGGGAGAAGAAGAGAAGTGAAGCCTGACTTCTCCTCTACCGCCGGCTACCTCCAACCTCCTTCGCGCGGCCGAGATTTCTTCCTCCTCCTTGCCGCGCGCCACCAAGGGTTGAACTCGAGTTCTCCCTTCTCCGGTGATCTATTACGACCTTGTGGATGCAAAGAAATCAAAAGAAGAGGAGGAGGTGGTCCTCTTCTTCCCCTTGTTGCCGACCCCTAGGGTTGGAGCGGAGGAGAAATTGGATAGATGGAGAGAGAGAGGGTGAGGATATATATATATATATGGGATTAATTGGAAAATTTTTCCAATTAATTATGGATTGATTCCAAAATTTATAGAGAATAATTTCTTAATTAATCAGAGATTAATAACTTAATTAATTCGAGATTAATTCCTTAATTACTCCGAGATTAATTCCTTAATTAATCCGAGATCAATAACTTAATTAATCCAAGATTAATTTCTTAATTAATCAGCCTTGTATCATGACTCCTATGGGTATTTATTGGGCTATGATAGGGACCATGAGTAGGAGTTGGTTCTTGGCCCGCTAATGGATCTAAACCCGATCCATTAATGGAGATCCATTCGACTAAAGGATCCCATTGTACTTCCTCACCAACCCCCTATATTTTCATATGCGCTCCACCTTATTACGAGTGTCCATCTCCCCGTGTTTAAGATATCGTATGTCTGATAATTAATTTACACTAGTAGAAAAATACTTATTAACCACAGGCGTTCACTGTTGTCGTAGGCTAAAAGCACTGTTGTTAAAGGTCATATTGTTAAAAGGGGTGCTCAACATCAACAGTTACAAACCGTTGTCGTTTATAGTCAATAACAACAGAATAACAATGGGTTTTCACCGTTGCCTTTTAATGTGATCGACAACAGGTTAAGAATAGTATTAAATCGTTGTTTGAGTGTGATTTGAACAATAGTTTGACAATAAATAAAAATCGTTGTCTTTTGGTTGAGGCAGCCAACAATTTACAACAAATATCATTTAAAAAATAAATTATTTAAATAATTAAATAATATTGAGCAAACACACTTCAAACTATTATACATCAAAATATCATCAAATATCATACATCATACTGCGCAAATATCATACATCAAGATATCCCCAGTATTAGTCCAAACTGAGATAACATCATCAAAATATCATAAAGAAAAAGGGAATTCATCAATGCGACGAAAAGAAGAGACTCTAATCTTGTGCATACTTCCACTTGAGTTCCTTCTCCGCTTTGGCAGTGCTGGCATAAAGGGTTTCAGCATTGCCAGGCCGTCTCGCAGTCAGGAACAGAGGAATTTTCTGAAATAATAGTGTCAGAGACCAACAAGAAATACCAAATGAACAATAGAAAGTTTGCAAATTTCTATCTCAACAACCTGCAATGTGTGAGATGTTGTAGGACCTTGCCTGACACCTTCTCGAATGCGGCCACCATTTCGAGCACTGATGTCCCCTTTCCGGTTCCTAAATTATAAGCCTCACAACCTGCAATCAGAACAACTTTGTCAGACCCAACCCAACAGAACTTTTGAGAAATATAAAATCCATTTATAAGGAGACTCGCATGAAACTTTTGCGATGATGCAAGATGTTCAAAAATTTCAGTGCAGTGTGATTGTTTGGGAAACCCAAGATGTGATTGCCTAGGACCTCAATCTCCTGCTTTCAATTCTTTCTTATAGCTAGGACCAGATTACTTTTGATCTTACTGTTAAATACGTGAGTTTCATGTTAGACGTAAGGTTGTTGCTATAAAATATATTCTGCATCAATTATTGTCAAGAAAAACTTCTTCGGGGTGATAAGAGCATGTTATTTCAAGATTACATCGTAGCAAAGGAGGTAGTTAAGAAAAAAGAACTAGATTACCATACAAGTTGTGATCATCAACATCGCTCTTATGCTAATAGAATAACAGACAACAGTTGATAAATCCAAACTGTAAGGATAAAACAACTTAACGAAAGACCAAATAAGGCAAGAATTCTTTAAAAAATCATTCATCAAAGAAAACCATGGTTGCCATTTCACCCAATTCAAATATGTTAAGTGCCCTAATCAATATTAGGAAAAGGACAATTTACTAACTCTAACGACACTGAATTTGTTGGAATAAGGAAGTCATGTGAAGGATAGACAAGGTGAAGAAACTAGGCTTCCACAAAAAATGCATAGAACACAAAGGATGACTGTTACCCATCCAAGTCAACTAAAAGTTGGTTAATAAATGCTTCATGGTCTTGCTTTTGCGTGTGAATAAATTTGCCTCTAACACCAGCAAATTGGTCAAAGTCCTCCACAAAAATAATCACTGATGCCTATAGAACAGAAGTCAATCAGTGTCACAAATGAAAAGCTAAGCAAGTTTTAGAACATGAAAAAGTTAATTACAACCTTAAGAAACTAAAAAACAATACATCTTAAGCTAAAAATGTTATGCCAAAGGTCAGTATTGAGAAAATTGCATGCTAATTATGCGTTAGCACATCCCAAAAGACAGCTAAGGAGGTTTTTTATGAATAGATAATAAATTATCAATGTTATTTTATTAGTTCACGCATATATGCACTAAAGTTTAAGGAACAGAGATAGACAATAACCAGATCCCTTGCAGTCTGGAACACACTCCCTAATATTTGATCCACTCTGACAAACTATTGGTATAATTTTGATATCATATTATATAGACAAAAGCTACAAAATCTAAAATTATCTTGCTAATGTATTGTAGCATGCTAAGGGGTGTCAAATGTCAACATGATTGACGCAACAACAAGAGAGATTTCATGTGTTGAATAGTTTTGATAATTTATTAGAACAACATACATTTCAGTCATGCCGCCCGGCATGAAACGAGATTTCAAATCATGCTCTAACCATTAATTATGTTAAAACAGCTAGAGGTTTACATTTTGTTATCAAATGCCACCTATGTGAGATCAATATAATTATTTTACCATTCTAAAGTGCAAAACTTGGGGGATTTTGATATTAAACAAATGTTGTTTGATGAATTGAAGAGCTTTCTTATTAATCAAATGACTGAATACAGGAAAATATTTTCTAATCTAAAAAAATAAGAGAACAAGTATATAATAGCAATATAAGAGCCGCAATAGGAGCACAAACTGGCAACTCTTCCAAATTAATCTAAGTTTCTGTATGATGAACCAATCAAAGAAAAAATCATATTAAAAATTTTTTGATGACCTCAATGACAATATTTAACGATAAAAATTGCAAAGTTGAAGAGAAAGCAAAAACAATTGTCGACTGTAAACGTGGGAGTCGAAGCTCTATTACTTAGTGTGATACTTCTCATTTGTATTTATTCAGAATCTATTGGAACAAGGTATAGCAAGCAGAAGTAATCAAATGTTTCCATACAACATGAAGCAAAGTGTAAAGATAAAATATTTGAATAGTGAATTTACCCTTGGAGCATGAGCTCCCTTTTCTTGGAAAGCACGGGGATTGCGCAAGCATGTTACAATGTCATTGATTTCCTCTCTCATAGATTCCACGCTAGAAAAATCCTGTAATGGTATCGGCAGATTCTTCACCCTCTGCAAAACAAGTCAACAAAAAAATATGATGTGAGAAATAGCTTGAATTGCTAGGAGACATTGCAGTGGCCTACAGCAAGCTGAGAGTTTTTCTTTGGCATGTTCTCACCTACATCTGCTCAAATGTAGAGGTTATTGGATCAACACTTCTTCCTTTTTATGTTTCTTGTTCGTGCATAATTATAGTAAGCTTTCTGTCCATGCAGTAAAATACAATATCAAGACTCAAGAGTCACAATATAGTAGTAGTATTATCCATAACCAGAATCATGTTGAATACAGGAAACAACAATTTATAAAATACATCACTGAACACAAGGCCTTATATCTTGAGTCTCTTCAAGACAAATACTCCAAATAGTAATAAAGCATGAAGTTCCTACTATTCATGCATTTTAATTTCTCTTTTGAAATCCTACTTTAGCATACACATTTTGAAATCCTACCAATAACAACATAAGCCTATCCTTTAACAGAATTTGGAAAAAAAAGTTTAAATATTTTAAAGGAAAGAACCCCCAATGGGTGTCTATTAAGGTGAAATGATCCAAGAACATATCACACTCCGATGGATTAGTTATTCTTTGGATGCCATTCTCTATTCCTCTGTATGCTAAATTAAACTCTCCGATGGCTAAAAAAACATGAAAAATCTTACTACATGTAGAATTAGACATCTAAAGATAAAGAGCTAACAAACATCAATTTTAGCATCCTAATTCCATGAGAAAATCATAAGAATGGATGCACTAAGAACAGAATTATTAGTGAAGAGATGCTCACCTTTGGAAATTGTAAGAAGAATCGCAATCGAAGAGAAAAGGAGCAAGAATTCTTCATCAATTGGTATGCTCTAAACGAAGAAAGAATGCTCCTGTACATAAAATTACACTATGCAAGAAAATCCGCTGGGTGAAGAAAGCATAGCATTTGAATAAACCTTATATGTAGCTACTATCATAAAAAACATCCAAAAGAAACTAGTCAAGGAGTCAAGCCAAATCAACTTCCATGAGTTAGCAAAGTGACAGGTGATAAGAAGCAGACAACTTACCTGTAGTTGGCCACAAATTTGACCCATAAAATGGTTTTTCTGCATTTAGGTCATCTTCAGGTATTTCAATACCAATATAGTATCCTTCCTTATAATCACCTAGAACAAAGAGAGCAATAAGTTTGTATTAAGATGAATGTTAATAATGATAATCAAGACAAGAAAAGCATTTGCAGAAGTTTCAACTTCTAGATCAAATCTATTTTCAAAATATCGAGCAACAGATGTCAGGCAGCCATATAAATTTGATTGATTCATTATTAGGCTATACTAGCTTTTTCTTTTCAAAAGATCATTTGCAAAGATGCAATCTTTATGTGATATAACAGTCCTAAAAGCAAATCAAACAGCTTTTAGGATCAATTGCTGAAGGAGTTCTTTTAACCCACAAAGATACTACTTCGTGAAAGTAAAATAATATATATCTCAGTTCCCACAAGCGATGATCCTCGAACTGAGAAACGCGTCTAGGGCTCCGGAGGAGGGAGGAGAAGTGGCGATAGCCGTGGCAGCGGAATGTGCCCTAGAGCAGGCGCCGCAAGGCGGAGGCGGCAGAGAAAAGAAGCAGCTAGCGAGAGCCATGGATCACACACTGAGTTTCTGATGGAATGGATTGTGGATGGCGAGCTTCGAGCGTGGTTGCCCTAAGAGCGAGGTTGAGGAACATATACAAGCGTTCGGTTGCGGTGATGCAAAGAGGAGAGGCTGGCTCAACTCCGGTGAGGCAAGTGGCGATCGGCTGGGGAGGGGTTGGCTACGTCGGGTGAGAGGGAGAGGAGGAAGGGAGAGGGGTCGGCGAGGGTGGTGTTCGGGTGTAGAAGCTAGGGCACGACAAAAAGGGGAGGTACATGTGTTATAATGTAAACGGCAGGCGTTTTCGTTTTCGTGATCGCTCGCTCGCTGTTGTGTATTACCACATAAGCAACACAGATAGACAACGATTATTTAAAACCCGTTGTCGTAACCAACCAAATAGACATCAGTTTTTAGAAAACTGTTGTCTTTGACATACATAAGACAACATTTTTTTAACAACCGTTGTCTTTTTCTGTAAAAAATTTTTCAACAACAACGGTTTTTGAAAAAACCGTTGTTAAATAAAAAAAGACAATAGTTTTTTTAAAAACCGTTGTCTATTGGGTGTTGTTGAATCCCAAATTTCTTGTAGTGTTAATTTACTAATAATTAAATTAATTATCTTCTTGATCCTTGATTAGTACCACTCAACCTTTTCATCATGCCGGACCATAGTCCACTTGCAAGATTTGACATGACAACCTTTTTGAGCTCACCAAGGGGGCATCATCATCCCGACTTACCAAGACACGGATTCCGTCAATAATCAACAACACATTATATTATTAATATTATCTTCCAACTTACCGGGCATATCGATCTAATATAATAGATCTCACCCATTGGTAAATTAAAGTGATAATAATTAATAATATATGCCCGTCATTATTTCGGGATTAAGAGATCGTACTCCATAATATTATCCGAGGTATAATCCAATTTACTAAGTTAGTACAAAAATTGGATGACCTCTCTTTTGGTCCTACTCAATGTACACAAAGTACACTAGTGCAATTCTATGGTTAAGATAAACCACACCTAATTACACTACAATCATCCCGTTGGTTTGTCCAACTCCATCTTGGTTGTGAGCCTCTTTCTTATGCTTCGGCAAGAACCTGATAACATGATCTTCTGTGCGCCACTATGCACCATGTTATCTACAATGCCAAGCATGAGACAGTTTGTGCACATACTAATATAAACATGCACTGTGTGATTTTTTGATTCTCTTTAAAATGTAGATGTATCCTCACCGAAAGCAAGGCTTTTAGTATACATCCTAACACCAACTAGTGTGGACAGTAGGATGTGATCCGATAATGATCCAACACACCGCCTGCTCGGCTATCCCAAACTCTCATTTTCTCAAACGAGTTATAAGCGGGTTTCCCATGAACCAATGAGTGTGGACGATAGGGTGTGATCCGCTCACAATCCAACATACCACCTGCTTTACTGTCCCAGACTTGCGTCTCCTTAGACGAGTTATAAGTGGATTTTCCGGTGAAACAACAATCGTGGTAGATCGGGCATGGTCTCTCGATCATCTCTCCAGACTCTTGTCTTCTCAAACAAGTTGTATGTCTGCTCTGCTATTCTGTTCTATCATTCTGTTTGGCTCAGCTACAGCTTCGCAACTCTACTTGGCTCAACTTCAGTTTCACCACTCTACTTGGCTCGACTTTAGATCTGCCACTCTGCATGGCTCAGCTTCGCTACTCAGCTTTGCTACTCTGCATCACTACTCAACTTCACCACTCTGCTTGGCTCAACTTAGATCTTCCACTCAGCTTGGCTCAACTTCAATACTCAGCTTTGCCACTCTACTTGGCTCAGCATCGCCGCTCTACTTGGCTCAACATCGCTACTCAGCTTTGCCACTCTGTTTGGCACTTTGCTACCCTGCTCTGCATAGAAGCGTGACTCTGCTTTGCTTGGCTCTGCTTTGCCACTCTGCTAGCTCTTCTTGGCTACTCTACTTAGCTGCTTGATCGACACAACGTTGATATCGCTCGACCCAACACATTCAATCAAACCAAGCAGTTGCCACTTGCCAATCTGGATCGACACTCGCTTGTCATTTTTATCACCACACGAATCGGTGCCTATACTTAGACGTTAGTCATGTGCAAAATTATCACTTGCAACTCAAACACTCACTCGACATTCAATAAGCACTCATCCTACATACTTGTCACAAGTGTTGGTCGATGACTCCTTGCTAAACTCAATACGGCAAGTTAGTCATTCCAAAAATTTATAGGCTTATCAGCCTAAGTATGACCAATCAAGTAGGAAATGCTACTTGGTCAAACTAGCTCGAAGTCCAATTCAATTCTAAACAATCACTCGGACAATATCTCCGACACCCTCTTGGGAGGATCATGTCGATTTCCCTTGATTTCTTGATAGGAAGTGATTCCACCTAGTAATAGGCTTAGTCCAGTCAGTTGGACTCTTGCCTCCTTCAACTAGACTTGAAAGGGATGCTTGTGAACCAAGGAGATGTGGTTGACCCCTAAGAAAAAAGCTCAAATCAATAGGTTGAGCTGGGATAAAGTCAACGGGGTCAATAGGACCTAGTCTCCCCAACTTTTGGTCGAGCTGCCAACTTCTAGCTGAGCTACCAACTCTTGACTGAGCTGTCAACTTCTGGTCGAGCTGCCAACTTCTGGTCGAGCTGCCAACTTCTAAAGAAGTATGACCGAGTTGCCAAGCCAACCTGCCAACCTATCTCCAACACCCGTCCAATTGACTATGTCGATCGGACGCTCTGATTCACTTCCACTCCGACCCTGCACCTTTCCTTAGCCCAAATATAGAGAAAAACACGTGAGCCTCTCTTGTCAGCTGTCAGAACAAATGGGTTGTCAGAATACAGGCTTATCTAAACATGTGGAGCAACCTAGTGGATTTCCTACAGTACCACACATGGATGACATGACCCTCTGACATCTTTGACCTAACCCTCATTAATATGAATGATAGTTGGATAGAGATTTTTCTTATATAAAGCCTTGCTACCACAGGCCAAGGGGGAGGGGGGATTCTCTACCGAAACTCATTCTGCATAGATGGGAAGAAGCTGGAGGGGAAACACACTCATTTTTTCACGCATCTTTATTACTTGCATTTTCATTCTGTTATTTACTATTTAGCTTCTTCTTATGTTTTTATTGCTGGAGATCTTACTTGAATGTCAAAGCGCAAGACCGAAGCACCCCGAGTCTCTTTGTAGGTATTTCCGACGACAAGGATGGCTCCTCTATAGCTCTAGTGGCTTCACCTACTTCCTAATCATAGTGATTTGGTCAATATTCTAACCATCTTATCAACAATTGATCTCCACCGATTTCAAATAGGATCATTGTAATAAGAGAAGATTCTTAACAATGAATGAACAGATTTTTTATCATGCATTCTAGAAAATGATGTTTTTTGTTCATTCTTTATGCAATTCGTACATGATTAAAATAAAAATGGTGTTTTTTTAAAACCCTCGGTGGTTGCATCATGGAAGAAGGAAGTCGATGGCGTCCTCACTGACTTAGCTGATGGTGTATCATGCACAGTCGATGGGAAACCACGATTTTGTGTTGTGGTAAAAATTTTGACTCGATTTGCCGCCGTCCCTGTGCTTCTCTTGCTGGAGACTCTATTGTGGGAGAAGAGCACTGACAATTGCATTATAGAAGAGGGATGCTAGTAGAAGAGCTGTGTCGCGCCGGGTTCTCTCCATCGTTGGACTGTCACGGGCGCTATTGGTAATCGACTTCTATGGCCACAGAATGTTGGCCACCACGTCGGGAGGCCGTTGTTGTGTGGTCGGTATAGCTATTGCATTCGTCATGGTAAAGAATGAAGTAGCGTGGGGTGGGGATCGTGTAGCATGAGTAGCGGCGGAAAGGAAACACGAAACTTCGTTCCGTTTGTAATGAAAGCAAAATCTTACAGAATAGTATTTAAAAAAAGAAAAATGATATGCTCAAGAAAAAAATTCAACCAAAATCATAGAGAATGACGTGACATCGTAATTGCAGAGATCCCTGACGGGTTCATTGTACCCCCCCCCCAGGGTATAGTTTGATTCGAAGTGGTGGCCGGAGGCCTCCGACGGTGTTTTGGTGATAGTCGGACGTGTACATGTTGACTGTCACGTCATTCCTTAAAGTTTTCCTTTGATTTTTTCCTTGAGCGTATCATTACTCTTAAAAAAAAGATCATTAAAGTTTTTTTTACTTTTAAATGCATGATGCTAAATAGATTAAAAAAATAATATTTTTTTAGTCATGTCTATGATAAAGTTGGATTAGAAGTTATTAGACTAAAATGGGCTATTGGGCCAGATTCGACTAAAATTGACTATTAGCTAGATTTGATTAAATGGGATAAAACTGTTGGTGACAGAAGCACCAGTTCAAACCTTATTTTGATAAGTGGCAAAGGATTCAAGTTAAGTTAGTTTGTGTGTACTGATGAATTTGTTAAGCTTGCAGGAAAGTCTTAGTTAAGGTAGGCAACAAATCTTGACCTATTGGGCTGAGTAAGAAGTCCTGGTCAGGGATCGGGCAACGAAGTCTTGGTGAGTGAAGCCGAGCATGAAGTCTTGATCTGGGGTACCGAGTAGAAGACTTTGCCGAGCGGGGATCGCAGACAGGAGTCGAGATGGGTTGAGGTCGAGCGTCGTGGAGTTCCGGGTTCTCGGAGGTCGAGCAAAAGTCCAACCGGAGGAGCCGGTTAGAAAAAGGTAAACTCTCCTCCCGGGGACAATAAGCGTTGGTATGACCTAGGATTTCAGGTGAAACCTAAAAGTCAAGACCAAGACAGCACTGGCTGTAATCCATACTTGCATTAAATTCTATTTATATTATTGTATGGAACTAACCCTTGTTGCAGTTGAGAAGTCAGTTGGACTAGGGTGCCTGAATGGGACTCAGGCGCCAAGGAGCAGGCAGTGGGTGGCTGAGCTGGCGCAACGGTCAAGCTTGCGTGGCGAGTGCTGAGTGGAGGATGTTGGATCAGGTTGGCTCTGCAAGAGGGGGGTGAATAGATGGTTATAAATAAAATAAAATGGAAGCACTCATTTTTTAAAAAGGAACTTGGTCGCCACTAAGAACGTTGCTTCCAAGGCAATGGATGCTCAACAAAAATCTCCTTATGGTAGAGAAGCCTTACAACAAAAGCACGCTGGACTTTAGAGATTTTACAATTGAATGAATTAATTGAACTAAGCTTCAGGGGTCTATTTAGAGCCTCAGGAAGAATTATCCGTTTGCTGATGTGGTAGGTGTAGGGCGCCCGAGTGGTCTTGGGTGCCTGACACGTGGCCCGAGACATTATCCAAAGCTAACCATCGCAAACGGCTAAGTAAGCCTTCTTGGGCGCCTAATACATCACAGGCGCCTGAGTGGGCTTGGGTGCCTAACACGTGGCATGCCTAAGCTTTATCCAAAGCCAACTCTCGCAAACTGCTGAAACACCGTTCAAGGGCGCCTGAGATAACACTATCAGACGCCTGTGAGCCAATGCTGGCCAGCCTCCGGCTTGACTCGCTTCGCCTTCTTGGGTGATTTCTGGCTAACCGGAGTTACGCTCACCCGAACCCGATTCCGGCCTTTCGCCCCTCGAGCATCCTGTTAGGATGTATACTAAAAGTTTTACTTTTGGTTAAAATACATTTACATTTTAAAAGAGAATCGCAAAATCACACAATGCATGTTTATATTATTATATGCACAAAATGTATCATACATTGCATTATAGAGAACATGGTGCATGGTGATGCACAGAAGATCATGTTATCATGTTCCTTGTAGAAGTATAAGAAAGATGCTCACAACCGAGATGGAGTTGGACAAACCATCGGGATGATTGTTGTGTAATTAGGTGTGGTTTGTCTTAACCATAGAATTACACTAGTGCACTTTGTGTGCATTGAGTAGGACCAAAAGAGAGGTCATCAAATTTTGTACTGACTTCATAAATTGGATTAGACCTCGGATATATATTATGGAGTACGATCTCTTAATCCCGAAATAATAACGGGCACGTATAATTAATTATTATTTCTTTGACTAACCAATGGGCGAGATTTATTCTGTTAAATTGATAGGCCCGGTAAATTAGAAAATAATATTAATTATATGGTGTGTCATTGATTATTGAGGGAATCCATGTCCTGGTCAGTCAGGATGATGATGCCCCCTTGATGAGCTCAAAAGGATCATCATGTCAAATCTTGCAAGTGACTATAGTCCGACATAATGAAAAGGTTGAGTGGTACTAATCAAGGATCAAGAGGATAATTAATTTACTTGTTAGTAATTTAAATTAATTATCGAACATTCGATATCTTAAACATAGGGAGATGGATAACTCATAATAGGTGTCCATATGAAAATATGGGGTTGGTGAGGAAGTTCAATGGGAATCTTTAGTGGAATGGATCTCCATTAATGGATTGGGTTTGGATCCATTAGCGGGCCAAGAACTAACTCCTCATCATGGTCCCTACCTTAGCCCTATAAATACCCCATAGGAGTCATATATGATATAAGGCTAATAATAATTAATCCACAATTAATTAAAGAATTAATCATCCACTTAACCCACCTTCTCTTCTCTCCCTTCCATCTCTCTCCTAGGGCTCCAAGGCCGTCGACGATAGAAGAGGAGAAGAGAGACTTCTTCTCCTCTCCATCTTCTTCCTAGGGCTCGGGCAAGAAAGGGTTGAGATTCACCATCATCTCCCTTTGGCCGGAGCGAGCTCGCGAGGAAGAAGAAGAACCGGTGGCGACCCTCTCATCTGTGCTTAGCCGACCATAAAAGGAGAAGAAGAAGTCATCTTCTTCTTCCAAGGTGGTCAGCGGCTGTGACAAGCACAAAGAGGGTGAGAGCATCTTCTTCTCAGGTCACCAGCGAGGGTAGCTCATCCTTGCTTGATCGACGGCGCAAAAGAAGAAGAAGGGGAGTTTCTTCCAAGGTGGTCAGCGGTGGTTCATCCCTTCGGGTGGGTGGCGGCACAAGGTGAAGAAAGCAAGGTAGACATCTTCTCAGGGCAGTTGACGGAGACTCATCTCCTTGGATGATGGCCGGCGCAAGGTGAAGAAGAAGAAGAAGGGAGAGCTTTTCCAAGGTGGTCAGCGGCGATCTCTACTTGGTGATTGGTCGGCGGGGAGCTTGGAAGAGGTAGGGTTTCGGCTGGGGTGTGTGTGAGGGAGAAGGGCTCTTCTTCTTCACTCCATCTCCTTCTTCCTTGAAGGGTTGTCGGCAGTAGCTAAACCCTAACCCTAGGGTTTGGTGTTGGCGCAAAGAAAGGAAGAAGAGAAAGGATTAATCGTGTGCCCTTGGTGACTCCATGTCTTGGTAGCTCTTTGCTCACACGACGTCCAGGAGGGGAGAATCATAAGGTAGAAGACTGTGAGGTAAACGACAAGGTATACCTCTCCCTAACTCCGTCTTTATTTTGTTATTTTCATGCTTGTATTCATTATTGCATGTGCTTAACTAATTATCGTAGTTTAATTATGTGTTAATTAATATTGATAATTAATCATGTCATGGACCCCCGATAACAAACACAAGAACCGGCGATCCATTCGTCATCTTTTCCGCGGTCAATTAATTTGGAAAGTTACAAGGCCTTAATTTTGGTTTTGGCTAAGTTGTGATGAATTAATTGACATGACGACGAGACAGTCGTTTGAGAGATGGGTCTCTATTTAGATTAAATTTTTAATCCGTAGACATAGAGAGGTCTCTCATGTTTGACCCCGTGGTTGCTTAGGATACCCTCAAGCCATACAAGGGTTTATTCCCATCAATTGGTATCAGAGCGAGGTTTTCTGGTTTTGTGTGTTTAGGATTCGGTTATTTTTCTGCACATTATCATGTACTTTATTTTTGCTAGATAATAATTGGATGTGCGTAGGCTAACTTTTTGTTACAGACACTAGATTCCAACTATTATGGCATTAATGGTTATTGTATGTGATTGATTGTGTGTTGTGTAATTAATTGAATCCTCGGGGTTGACGAGTCTAAATTAGATATTTAATTTTTGTAATTAAATATGACACCTGTTTAGCCATGCTTTTATTTACTTTTGACCTAGATTACATGTACACTCCTTTGTGGAGTATAGAATCAATGGATGTAAATAAGTAGCTAGTCATCTCGACCCCGAGACTCCTTCATGGTGGCTTGCGCATGGAAAGGATGGAGTGGACAAGGTGGCGACACGACTGGAGGCGCATTGGAGACCAAAGCCATAATAGTTGAAAAAATCTAAGATTTTTCCTTATTTATTATATTGGTTTATGTGCTTGTCGTGTGTGTGTGCATGTGAAAACCTCAACGTAAATAACTATGTGGGAGAGGGACCCTAAGGGTCCCGTGGCCTCCATTACAATCTAATAAGTGAGGCAAACAAGTCTGCACATCGGCTCTGAGTGCCTTCCTCCCCATCGGATGGGCTTGTTTTGTGGATCACTAGGTCAGAAAGATTATAGAAAATTATTGAAGAGCATGTGTACTTCCCCATCGGAAGACACATAATCGAAAATAATTTTCTTCGTATCATGTAATGGTAAACACTTAGATACAAATAATAGTATCCTCCCCAACGGAGTCACTGCTATTATTTGTAGGGCCGAAGAGGACCAACTATTAATTTTACTAGAAAGAAAGTTAGGATGACAAGATAGTCAAATTAATAGGTAAAATCTCCTCTCACAAATATAGAATTCGTATACGTCCACACCATCATGGCATGCGAAATTCTCGGTGTTTTGAGATGTTGGTTGTTTTTTGAAAATTTATTATTTTAAGGAGTCAATTTATTTTCAAAAACTAAAGTGTGTGATTGTTGTGATTCTCATATTTTTTTTAAATGGATCTAGACCCACTTGATTTAATTCAAAGAGAAAACCAAATTAATGCCCCTAATAATGATATGGATTGGGAATTAAATATGGACATTGACTCTACTACCGAAGAACCCAAATGTAATCTGGTCGAGTTCTGTTCCGAAAAACCTAGCGAGATTAATACTGAAGAGGAGTTTGAATATTTTAGGAAATGGTTAGAAGCAGACGAGACGACTGAGTGTCATCAAAATCATGCTTCTTCCATTACCAGTGATAAAACATCCAAACTCAATGAACTCTTCGGGCAAAGTAATCGAGCCACTAGGCAGGAGGTGATGAAGAACTTGACAACAACCATCTTGGTTGAGGGCATGCCCATGAGGGAACATGCTCCCAAAATGATGGCTTGGCTGAAAGAGATGGAAATCCTTGGAGCACAAATCGATGGGGAAACCTAGGTCGATCTCATCCTCCAATCTCTACCAAAGAGTTTTGAGAAGTTTCGCCTAAGCTACAATATGGACAAGCGTTCATATTCGTGGGCAGAACTTTTGACAAAACTCGAGGCGGCAGAGGCGTTTTCTCTTCAGAGTTCACAGACTTTCATTGCTCAAGAGGTTTCTAGTTCTAAACCGAAAGGAAAGAAGAAGAAGAAACATGCTGGGGCAAAGAAAGTAGTAGGATTTATGGGACCTCAGAGTTGCATAAAGATGTCAAAAGGCAAGTGCTTTGTGTGCAAACAGTCTGGCCATTGGAAGGCAGACTGTCCCCGCCGTCAGGGTAATAATTCAGGTATATTCTCTTCTTTTGTCGTTGTAACATGTTTAGCGGTGATATCTACCGGTACCTGGTGTGTAGATACGGATGCCACTAATCATGTCTGCATTTTTTATGCAGGGGTTCCAGGAAACCCGATGGCTAGCTGAGGAGGAGATTACTGACTACATGAATAGGCTATGGAGACGACTTTTGCAGTGGGAGTTTATTTATTCATTTATGTTTCTAACATAGGTTGATATAGTTTTGGTTTTATACAAAATTGCTTTTATGTACTTAATTTTTGGAAAGAACTTTGTTCAGTTTCTGGAATAAGATATTCTATTACTTTTATTGTTAAAAGTGGAATAGAAGGATTATCTATTAAAGTACATAGATAGGCAATTGGTTCATTTTAAAACCAAAAGCTCCCATGATGCAATTAGATGTTTAAAAGCTTATCATCTAACCAAAGTATAAGAAAGGGTTCTTCCTAGATGAACCAAAACATACTTTTAGGCACAAGGCTTGGTCTTATTAACCTTTAGTAGGATTCAAAGGTTGATAGCCAAGGCCCTTGGGTTCATTGGTGGTGGAAGACTAGTCTTCCTTAAAAATCTTTGAATCTTACTAGAAAGGTAAGAAGACCAAGAGGCTCTTCCAAGCCTAGGGGCATAGAGCCAAAGGTATGTAGGAGTTGGTTCAACCTGATAAGTATAGGTCCTTAATCTATCCAGAATAGAGGTAGTCTTGAATACTTTATTTATTTTATAAACAATTATTCAAAGGACTCAATGCATTTACTTGATGTACCGCTAGACTGAATACTTTGATGAGATCAAAGAATTCAAGTCTGATGCGGAGAAACATCAAAGTAAAAGTATGACGACATTACGATTAGATCGTAGTGGCAAGTACCTCTTGGGATAGTTGTAGGACTTACTTATCATAGATTGGGAATAAGTCCCAATCTACTGCACCCGGTATGCCACAACAGTACGATGCAGAACAGAGAAGGAAAAGGTTTCTTAAGGTAATGGTTAGGACAATGATTAGCTACTATGAGATTAGCCAGTTTTGTTCAGGGGATATGCTTTGGATACAATAGTGTATGTGTTTGATACTATCTAGCTTAATAGTCTCTAAACCCATAGAAATGTTGATTAGGCGAAAGCCTAGTCTAAGACATTTTCAGATTTGGGTAGCTCAGCACATGCGCTGAAAAGAGATACCTAGTGTACCTGCTCATAGGCTATCCTAAGGGAACATAAGGTGGTTTAGTAGTCCTAAGGATCAGAGGATATTCGTTGGTACGAATGTTTGATTCTTGGAAAAGTACTATGTGATAAACCACATACCCATGAGTAGAATTATTCTTAAGTAACTGAGAAGGGGACATTCTGATCTTAGTACCAACTGTACAAGAGGGAATACCACAAGTCACTGCACCTCGTGTCACAAAAGATACATAGGGGATACCTTATCATAGTGGGAGGGTTGTTAGTCAACCTAAAGGATTCATGTTCTTGGAGAGTCTATGGACTGGCTCCTTGGTGAACATGAACCGGATCCCCAGACCTATGATGAGGATCATCCGTTTTGAAGAGATAAATCCAGTCATATGGATTTGATCAAAGGACGGATAAGAATGTGTATATAAGTGATGTGACGAAAACGAAATGATATTCTTGTGCTATATGTAGATAATATTTTATTGATTGGCAACAATAACAAAATACTATCAGATGTAAGGGTATGATTGTCCAAATAATTATTATGGACTTGTGAATAGTAAGACAGATCCTTGGGATCAATGATCAAAGGCATCTCCAGACAAGGATGATGTGCTTATCCCAAGCTTCATACAAGACACTGTCCTAACTTGTTTTAGCATGGATACCTCCAATAAAAGTTTGGTACTTTTCAGTTGTGTAGCTACTCTATTTAAGGAGATATGTTTAGATTATCAAAGGGGATAGAGTAGGTAATGGCAGTTCCTTTAGTGTCAGCTATAGGAAGCCTCATGTATGCTAAAAACGAGACCGGATATCTATTGTGCCTTGGGCATGGTTGACAGATATCGGAGTAACCCAGGTCAAGGAAATTGGATTGCAGTAAAAGCATATATTAGTACTTGAGAAGGACTAAGGACTATATGCTGGTTTACTAGGCAGATCAATATCCTGTGGGTTATATGGATATAGAATTCCAATCAAGATGAGGGGCAAATATAAGTATTCCTCAGGGTTTTGTGTTTACTTTTAGGAGGTGGAACCAGAGTATGGGAGAGTGTCACGCAGTGGCTGCAAGATGGACTCTACCATAGAAACTAAAAAATGGCAGTATTTCAAACAGCCAAAAGATCTACATGGTTCAGGAACCTCAAGATGGACTTCGATGTGACTACTGGTTTGCTCAGGGCTATCACATTTTGTTGTGATTAAAATGGTGCAGTTGCAAACTCGAAGGAATCACGAGTCCATAAGGCAAGTAAACACATAGAGCGCAAGTACCACCTCGATGAGGAATAGCTGTTATTGCCTAGATTACATCAGAGGATGACCTAGGGAGATCTTTTCACTAAGGCCTTGGTAGCGAGAGTTTTTAGGCATGTGAAGGATAAAAGTGTTAGATGTATGGCATTTTGAAAACAACAAAGACTTTGAGTATAAGTGGGAGATTGTTAGGATGTATACTGAAAGCCTTGCTTTTGGTTAAAATACATTTACATTTTAAAAGAGAATTGCAAAATCACACAGTGTATGTTTATATTAGTATATGCACAAAATGTCTCATACATTACATTGTAGATAACATGGTGCGTGGTGACACACAGAAAATCATGTTATAAAGTTCTTTGCAGAAGTATAAGAATGATGCTCACAACCGAGATAGAGTTGGACAAATCATCGGGATGGTTGTAGTGTAATTAAGTGTGATTTGTCTTAACCATAGAATTACACTAGTACACTTTGTGTGCATTGAGTAGGACCAAAAGAGAGATCATCTAATTTTGTACTGACTTAATAAATTCGATGAGACCTCGGATATATATTATGGAGTACGATCTCTTAATCCCGAAATAATAACGGGCACGTATAATTAATTATTATTTCTTGGCTTACCAATGAGCGAGATTTATTCTGTTAAATCGATAGGCTCGGTAAATTGAGAAATAATATTAATTATATGGTGTGTCATTGATTATTGAGGGATCCTGGTCAGTCGGGATGATGATGCCCCCTTGATGAGCTCAAAAGGATCATCATGTTAAATCTTGCAAGTGACTATGGTCCGACATGATGAAAAAGTTGAGTGGTACTAATCAAGGATTAAGAGGATAATTAATTTAATTGTCAGTAATTTAAATTAATTATCGGACATTCGATATCTTAAACACGGGGAGATGGACGACTCATAATTGGTGGAACTCATATGAAAATATGGGGTTGGTGAGGAAGTTCAATGGGATCCTTTAGTGGAATGAATCTCCATTAATGGATCGGGTTGGATCCATTAGGGGGCCAAGAACCATCTCCTCCTCGTGGTCCCTACCTTAGCCCTATAAATACCCCATAGGAGTCATGATACAAGACTAATAATAATTAATCCATAATTAATTAAGAAATTAATCATCCAATTAACCCACCTTCTCTTCTCTCCCTTCCATCTCTCTCCTAGGGCTCCAAGGCCGCCGGCGGTAGAAGAGGAGAAGAGAGACTTCTTCTCCTCTCATCTCCTCTCCATCTTCTTCCTAGGGCTCGGGCAAGAAAAGGTTGAGACTCACCATCATCTCCCTTTGCCCGGAGCGAGCTCGCGAGGAAGAAGAAGAACCGGCGGCGACCCTCTCACCTATGCTTGGCCGGCGACAAAAGGAAATGAATGTTGGAACTTGGATGGCTAGAGTGGGGGGTGAATATAGCCAGACACAAAAATGGCTTCGCTTTTGAACTTCTGCACTTAGGGTTACTAGCACAGCGGAAGCAATACAAGGTATAACAGTGAAACCAAAGTGCAGAAACTAAAGACAAACCAAAACGCTAACAAAGAGTATTTATAAGGTTCGGGGATAACTTGCCCCTACTCCTTGGCGTGCCCTTAAGGTGGGCGATCCCTTGATCGTCAGCAGATCAAGCCCCGAAAAATCTGGATAGAATGCAACCTCCTTCTCGGTGGAGTAACCTCTCCACAGCGTTTCATGATGAATGAAGTGTAACGACCCAGAAAATCTTCTCAATATTTTATTTAAAATATTGATCGTGTCTGAATAGTTTTGAAGAAATTTAGAGATATTAGTACGAACTTTAGCCTAATTATCCATAATTTCTTATTTAAATTGAGAAGCTAAGTACTAATGGGCTTTTCCAGGACCATGGTTATTAGTGGATTTTAGGTGAAATTTAATATAAATATAAATAGGTTTTAATTAGGAATATTAGTATGATCATGAGTGAATTTTTAGGGAATTTTCGAAAATAAAAAAATAAAATAAAATAAAATAAAATAAAATAGAAAAATAAAGTGCATGCACCAAGGATTGAACCTTGGACCTATGGTACCACCATGCATGTACTAACCAATTCACCTAGCAAGAGAGTGCTAGTAGAGAATGAAGTGGATTTTGGTTAAGGCTTAGGGAAAATGAAGAGTCACCAAGGGAAGAGACACTGACTCTTCACTTGCCCACTTCATGGTAAATAAAGGAGAAGAGTAGTAACTTACCAATTAAGATTTCTCTTCTTCTCATCCACCAAGCCTTCTCTCCTTCTTCTTCCCTCTCCTAGCCGAAACCCACAAGCCCCATTTTCCTTTGGAAAAGTTTCATAAGAAGGCTTCATCTCCAAGATCTAAGGGTTATCTACTAGACTACAAGGGCTAAGAAGAGAATTACAGTCAAGAAGGTTCTTTCTATTTTTTTCTATTCAAGGACTAGATCCAAGATAAGGGAAGGTAAGACCCCCTCACCTGTGGTATAATAGCTTCCAAGTTATTTGTCATGATCTAAGTTCTTATTGGCATGATATGTTGAAAAATCCATGGTTAGGGCTCATGAAGGTTTCGGCCAAGCCATGCTTTGGGCTAGAAATCATGTTAAAGACTTCCTTTATATTTTCAAATGTTTACCCATGATAGGTGAAGTATAAAAGCATGATTTTGGGAGTTTTGTATCATCCTAACAACCCTCTAGGGTTTCGGCCACATCAAGGTAAAGGGGCTAGGGTAAACTCCAACCTTTCCAAGCATGATTAGTGTGTTTCCTATGATGTCTTATGGGTAATAATAGTTGTTTACATGAATTTTCCTACGGGCTTGTTACCCTTCTAGGGTTTCGGCCAACTCATGGATTAGGCCTAGGACTTAGGATTAAGTCCAATCAAGGGTCCAAATGGTTTTCCATGGCATGATATGTAAGGTATTGGATGTTAATCATGACCTAGGCACATTTCCTATGGAACCATGTCCACTTAGAGTTTCGGCCAAGACCCCACTCTAGGGTTTGATTTGGGTTAAGATCTCAAGAATGCATGTTTATAAGTTACCATGATGCTAGTACATAGTTAAGTATGATGTAAAGACCTTATGTTACTAAAATCTTAGTTTATGTATTATATAACATGACCTTGTAGGTTAGATTTTATGTTATGCTTTACTCATGAATATTTAGATCATATACCATGAACATATGTAATTGATGTAGGAGTAGGCCATGATAAATAAAAATGATGCATGTATGTTGATAAATGCTTATAATAGACTTATGGTTTTATGATGAATGCCATGAACCCTAGTAGTATGTGCCATGTTATATGTAGCTTACCATCCATGCTTAATGACGAATACTAAGATTATGTATGCTAGATGAAATGTATCATGTATGAAGTGCGTGTTTATTTATGTATCATGATCATGCAAGCTTTATGAACCAAGATAATGTTTATGACTAGAAACATGATTATGCATGTACGTTATATTTTATGAACAAAGAATGATAAGTATGAATGAAGATGATGGTTATGTCTTAAGTATGAATGATGAAGGCATAACGATGTTATGAAATAAGTATGAATGATGAAGCATGCATAGTATTTTATTTTTATGAATGGGCTTGTACCGGACCGAAGTAAGGGTCCAAGGGATGGGCACCTTAAGAACGCCCCGGTTCTGGACTACCAAAGCTGTCCACAGTTCTGGGACTACCGAAGCTGTCCAACAGGGATGGGCACCTTAAGAACGCCCCGGTTTTTGGAACTACCGACTATGCTGTTCCTACCCTAGTAGGTCGGGGCTCGCTACCTCGTATTTACTTAGGGATGCGCGCTTATGATGTATGTATGTGGTACAAGCCGGGGACCTCAATGATGTTATGTTTATGTTAAGCATTTAAAAATATGATTTCAAAACTAAGCATCCTTATGTAGTAAATGCATTTTACTCATACATTCATGCATGTCATGCATCATGCCAGGGTAAGTGTATTTTATGCTTATGTTATGTTAAGACTATGCCCATGTATGCTAAGAATTATGCCATGAATAAGTAGGTCCCATGTTCATGTATGCTAAGAATTATGCCATGCAAAAGTAGGTTCCATGTTCATGTATACTAATAAATATGCTATGATAAGTATGTTTCATGTTCATGTAGGCTAAGAAAGGTGTCATGATAAGTTTGTTTCATGCTCATGTATGTTATGAATTATGCTATTCTAGGTATGTTGTAGATTTATGTTTATGTTATGAATCATGCTATGTTAGTTGCTCATATGGTTATGACTTACGCCAAGATTATGCTTATGCTTTATGTTCAGAATTATGTTATGTCAGATACTTGATATGTTTATGTTTAAGTGACGTATGGTTTTAGTGAGTAGGAAAGGGTCTTACTAAGCCTGTGTGCTTATAGTCTTATTTTCCTCATACCGCAGATCAAGCAAGAAGTTACTAAGGGAAGCAGCAGGAGGGGCAAGAGCATGTGTGTGGGTGGTAGTTGTTGGATCGAGAAATGCGAGAGAGGGGGGGGGGTGAATGTCGCAATTCGTTCGGATTTAAAAGAGCGGGTGCGCAGCGGAAATAAAAGAGAACACAACAACGCAAACACAGCCGGTTTACTTGGTTCGGAGCCTGGGTCGACTCCTACTCCAAGGCCCACGGTCGTTGACCGTTTTCTGTGGGCAATTCTATAAGTTCGCAAAAGTTTACACACAAATAATAATAAAAATATTCTCGTAAACTTAAATACAACTCTTGTTACCGACGTCCGGTGAAGATTGAAGTTCTGGAGCAGCGGGACGTCGTCGGCTTGAGTTGACAGCTTTCTGGAGCGTGTCGTGGAAGCAGAAGAGCGTAGAATTGTCGAAGGAATTGGTTGTTCTTTGAAGAGGGTCGAGGCCCTCTTTATATAGGGCAGGGGGCGCCCAACATGCTCGGGGCGCCCTCCACGTGGCTGCAGATCCGGCGATGCTCTAGTCAAAGCTGATCTCGTTATCTTCGGGATTGTTTTTGACTGGGGCGCCCGACGCGCACGGGGCGCCCGATTGACCGGTCAAACTTTATCACCGAGGCTTCGCGAGGGTGAGCTGCAGCCGCCTTCAGTGGCGTGGCACAGTGGGCGCCCGAGACACGCGGGGCGCCCGATCTGCGCGGTACCCGATTTGCGCGGCGCCCGCGACAAGAGGGGCGCCCGACATGCGCGGGGCGCCCCCCAATGCGGTGCTGTCGGAGGTTTACTTCTCTGCTGACTTTGGGTTGACTCTGGGGCGCCCGACACATCCGGGGCACCCTGCTCAGCTGCGGCCTCACTCCTTTGAGGCCCTCTGAGCTGCAGAAACACAGTCCTTCGGTCCTGCATCCAGGGTTAGTCCAAAATAGCAAATACTAAGTTGATTTTTCACAGCCTTAGCTGTCTTGGTTCTGACTTTGGGTCTCCAAAATGGAGCCCTAGGTCGAACCGACGCCTAATGTTCCCTCGAGGGGAACGCGTCCTCACCTACTCCTCTCGGGAGAGTTTTACCTGGTGCCAACCGGATCCTCCAGTTGGACTTTTGCCCGGCAGTCCTTCGCCAGGTCTTGAGTTACCAAGCTCCCCTTCGCTTGGTGCCTAGCAGCCCTTCGCTAGGTTTTTTCTTCTGGCAGCCCTTCGCCAGTGCCTAGCATTCCTTCGCTAGGGCTTGTCCTGTCTGGCAGTCCTTCGCCAGTGCCTAGCAGTCCTTTGCTAGGGCTTGTCCTGTCTGGCAGTCCTTCGCCAGTGCCTAGCATTCCTTCACTAGGGCTTTTCCTGTACACTCAAGAAACTCGTTAGACAACCATTAACCCTTAACTTTTGAACCTTTTTGCCAATATCAAAACACAGGTTTGACTTGGGTGCATACTGCACCAACAGTAGTGACTTGACAAAGGATCCTTTTATTTGCACATATTACATGTCTTGGGTTTTGGAAATGCCTCCTTAGATTTTATGTTATGTTTATAATGGTTATGCCTAGTGAATGACTTAAGACTCATGATGTTATGTTTACGGATAAGTTACTTGCTACTTATGATGATGATGAATAAGTTATGGAATGGTTAGGTTATGATGTCATGCATGTCGTTAATATGCTAAGCCCAATGACCCTAGGTTCATGAATGACAAGTTTAGGCATGTATAGATGTTTCATGTATTAGTTGCATGGTTAAAAGCATGTGTAGAAGAAAAAAAAATTATTCCGCTGCATTGAGATGTTTTTATGCACATGTATGTTTAGCGTAACGACGCCTTTCTCGCCACACCACAAGGTGTGGGAAAAAGTCGGGTGTTACAGGTTGGTATCAGAGCCATTGTCATCTCACTACACACACATCAAGCCTTCGTCCTGCCGCTTCCAAGTAAGTACCTCTCTTCATATTTTATGGTAGTAAGCATTTTAGGATACCTTATGGTTCTAGAATATACAAGCATGAACGATGTTATGATGAAAAGTACTTTAGGATATGTAAATGTGAACGATATTTTATTTCTCCTTTAATTTAGAAGTTAATATGGAGGGTAGAAAAAAAAATGTATTATTGTAATTACTAAGGCGAAGGAAACTGAGTTTATCTTGTGTGTTTTTCTCTGTATATATTTGCGAATTGAAAAAAAAAACTAGTTCTGTACTGGTTTTTGTCAGTTCTGTACTGACTGTGTTGTTTTTTTTTCAATTCCAGATGTTGCATGAGATCAGCACCACGAGTCGTTACCATGGGCGGAGTCGTGAGCTGCTGGAACAAATAGAAGAGGTGGAGTATAGTCCGGTCCTTGGGATCCAAGGCAATATGGGGAAGTTGGACCGGCTATTTTGGAAACTTGAGCAGGAAGGGTTTCCAATCATGGATGATCATAGGATTGGAGCTCTATTTCGTTCATTGCCCAATCGTGCGAGAGAGGTTGCTTATCAGATCTGGGGGCAGCATGGATGTCGTATCTCCTATACGGAATTACGTAGGCAACTTCTTCATCATGAGATTCCGGAGGATCTGGGGGACTCTGAGGAAAATCCCGAGATGTACGAGGAGGATCCCGAGATGGATGAGGAGGACCCCGAGATGTACGAGGAGGGTCCCGAGATGTATGAGGAGGATCCCGAGATGATTGAGGAAGATCCGAGATGCTCGAGATGTTTGAGGAAGACCCGATGATCGAGGAAAGATCCTGAGATGCTTGAGGAAGATCCCGAGATGCTCGAGATGTTTGAGGAAGACCCCGGGATGTTCGAGGAAGACCCCGATGTGGCCGAGGAGGTTCCTGAGGTAGAAGAAGAGGATCCGATGGAAACGGTAGAAGATCCTGAGGCAGGCCGAGGGGAGATGAACGAGGGAGTGATAGCTACTGCCATGATGTTCTTCATTATGGGCATGATGGCAACTCATCTATTTCATTGAGTTCGGTTAGTTTTGTGAACCAATAAGGTCTAAGTTAGTCATAATACAATTAGTCATGAGTGTGACTCACCCTTATGTTCATAACCATGGTATGAATTGAGTATTATCATAATGTTAGTAGTTAAGGTGAACCTAGTGTTAACGAAATGTTATGTAACTTGTGCATTATATGAGTTACCAATCATATAATTGTATTATATCATATAAAGCAAATGATAATAATATGAGGGGTGTACTAATATAAGAACTAGTATAAATATGACTATACTAATTTACCGATCATATAGGTCCTTAGTATGAGCCTACATACAGGTTAACCTGTATCCTTCCAACCTATAAGTTATCCCCTACGCATATTACCCCATAAGCAAATATAGGTATTATATCTATAATATATATATATATATATATATATAAAAGAAAAAAAATATAACCTATAAAATAGTCACACGTAGGAAATTTTCTGATAGCCTACATACATAAGATTATGACACCCTCACCTATGTTAGCATATAGCATTAGTTCCATGATACTAATACTGATATAATTAATGGTGTAAGTCATACGGTATAACTTAGGTTGGGACGCATAGGGTAGGGTCCCAATTATATTAACATTTATTATAGATTATGGGTCCATTATATATTCATACTAATTAAAAATGTTAGTATTATCAACAAATATTTTGCTGTTATCTTATATATGTAATATATAAGATTACCTTAGGTTATTTTATGGTAATACAATAAATAGGATCTCACCTATTTTATAATCACCATACAACTAATATAATTCATAACTCAGGTTGAGAACTAATATGTCGGAAGCCAGCTAGTGTTAGGTGTAACCATAATTAAATATAAGTATATAATCATGACATATGCATATAATTATATCATGGAGTTATTGATGACACTAGCCAATTATATGCTAAGGAGATAATCAGACTTCATGGAGTTCCCAAGACCATTATCTCAGATAGGGATGGTCGCTTTACTTCACATTTTTGGGAGTGTGTCCAGCAGTCCCTCGGCACTAAATTACGATTCAGTATAGCTTTTCATCCTCAGACTGACGGGCAAACTGAACGAGTGAATCAAGTGTTGGAGGACATGTTAAGGGCTTGTGCTCTGGATTTCAAGGGGAGTTGGTGCCGATATCTATGTTTAGCGGAATTTTCTTACAATAATAGCTACCAAGCTACTATCGGAATGACACCTTATGAAGCTTTGTATCGGAGGAGATGTAGGTCTCCAACTGTTGGTACGAAGGTGGTGAAAAGAAGGCGATGGGGCTCACGACGGATCTCATCGACGACACCACCCGAGCTATACAGAACATTCGACGACGGATAGAAACTGCAAAGAGTCGGCAGAAGAGTTATGCAGATGTCCGGCGTTGGCCACTGGAATTCAATGTTGGAGATCTGGTATTCCTCAAAGTGGCTCCGATGAAAGGGGTGACAAGATTTGGGAAGAGAGGAAAACTGAGCCCGCGATATGTGGGACCGTACCTGATTCGGAAAAGAGTTGGCAAGGTGGCATATGAGCTAGAGCTGCCTCAGGAGATGACAGCTATTCATAATGTGTTCCATGTGTCAATGCTTAAGAAGTGTATTCCCAATATGGACCAAGTTATCGAGCCACAGACAGTACAAGTTCAGGATGACCTAAGTTTCGAAAGCCGACCTATTCAGATCTTGGATCGAGAGATCAAGAACCTAAGGAACAAGGAGGTACCCTTAGTCAAGGTCCTATGGCAAAGTCAACGGTTTGAGGAAGCTACCTGGGAACGTGAGGACGAGATGAGACGCAAGTACCCGGAGCTATTCTAAGTTCGAGGACGAACATTCACGAGGTATGGGGGATTATAACGACCCGGAAAATCTTCTCAATATTTTATTTAAAATATTGATTGTGTCTGAATAGTTTTGAAGAAATTTAGAGATATTAGTACTAACTTTAGCCTAATTATCCATAATTTCTTATTTAAATTGAGAAGCTAAGTACTAATGGGCTTTTCCAAGACCATGGTTATTAGTGGATTTTAGGTGAAATTTAATATAAATATAAATAGGTTTTAATTAGGAATATTCGTATGATCATGGGTGAATTTTTAGGGAATTTTCGAAAATAAAACAAATAAAATAAAATAAAATAGAAAAATAAAGTGCATGCACCAAGGATTGAACCTTGGACCTATGGTACCACCATGCATGTACTAACCAATTCACGTAGCAAGGAAGTGCTAGTAGAGAATGAAGTGGATTTTGGTTAAGGCTTAGGGAAAATGAAGAGTCACCTGTTGGGACCGGGTGCATGTTGACAAGGATACGAGTTCGTAAAATTTTAAATTTTTACGTGCAGCGGAAGAATTTGCATAAAATAATTTCCTAAATTATTTTAACTTCGTATCTAGCATGCAACCTTATAGTGTGTTGACATAATCATAAAATAAAATTTTGCGGAAAAGTAAACTAATTTACCAAGTACCTCGCGTAACTCGAAGTAAGGGACGAGATCCAACCGTAGCGTCCCTTGGAAGCTCCGCCTCTATTGGCGTCCACGCCGAGTTCTCTTCGGGATGACTTCGCAAAGTCACGAGTTTTGTGCCGACGAAAACTACTAGATTCTCTATAGGCACAACAAAGAAGATCAAGAGAAGAAAAGGAAACTAACCACCAAGAAAACGGAATCGAATTCCGGGAAGAGAGGAGTCGCTATCCGCTTCTTCGTCTTCTTCTTGCTTCGTTTCTTCTTCTTCTTGAAGCTCACGGCAACAACCTTGCTTGGGTGTAGGTTGGGCGCCGGCCCTAATAGAGCTAGGGTGGGCGCCGGCCCTAAGGGAGGGAGAGGAGAAGGAGAAGAGAATAAGAGGGAGAGAGGGAGCTACTTCTCTTGACAACTCAATTGGAATTAAGGGCTTGCCTTTGGTTCCTTTATATAGTAGCATCTCCCTTGCCAAGTCTCCCTCTTAACGTAATTAACGGAATTAGTTATCATAAGAAATTTATCCTATAAATTCTCTTATGAATTATTCCGTTTAAACCAAGTTTTATTATAACTAACTTTATAATAAAACTAATTAGTTATCATAAGAAATTTATCCTATAAATTCTCTTATGAATTATTCCGTTTAAACCAAATTTTATTATAACTAACTTTATAATAAAACTAATTAGTTATCATAAGAAATTTATCATATAAATTCTCTTATGAATTTTATTATAACTAACTTTATAATAAAACTAATTAATCTCTCCTTTTATTATGGAATAAATTTTATAAGAAATTTATAAACTTTCTTATTATGGAAAAATCAATTCATAATTGATTTTATAAAATTAAAATAAACTAATTCATGGATTATATTAACTTCCATAAAAAGAATAAATTTCTATAAATTTATTTATATAAATTTCTTTATACAAATTTATTTATCCATAATTTATAAAATAAATCGCGCTAGATTTATTTTATTAATTAAACCAATTAAATTGGTTTATTCTCCCTTTATTGGCCGGCCACCCAAGGAGGGTTAACACCCTCTTTGGCCCGCCAAAACCGACCCGAACCGATCGCGAATTAAACTCATTTAATTCGCCCAAAAAGCCTTCAAAAGACTTAGCCATTTTTAGTTTCCATTGCGCCTCTGATTAACTCAGATTCGACTTATTTCTCTTGATCGAAAAATCCAATTTTCAACTCGTTTTAAATCCCTCGGATTACTCGTATTGCGTGTGACTAAATAGGCTTTCGATTTATGTTGGCCGTCTATAATTAACTAATTATAGAACGATCATGAGTGGCACCTAGTAGTACATCATGATCCCCAATTAATCGAAAGATCAACGGTTTGACCTCAGAAGAAATTATTCTGAAACCCTTCAGCAGCTCTACTAAATTGTGCCCCATTCCCTTCACCACCTTATACACACTTGGTTCAGGACACGGTCTATAGTGTCAGTCCCCACTAGGCTGACTACGTCACACCTAGCCCAAGTAGTGTCTTTCTCGTCCTTTGGATTTCTAATTACTCTCATGTAAGAGACTCGCACTCTAAACATGATATACTCTGGCCAGAGGTTTTGAGTAACAATCTGACGATAGGCCTGGGTACACATCTCCTCGCAAGGAGTGGTGAATCCTTTGTAGGCTGTTCAAACATCTTCGAGCACTTCGGCTTATACCCAATCGTCCTGGGTCCACACCTCCTTGGAGATGCTTGCTTAAGATGTTAAAGTATAAGTCTCCATGACCAAGATGACTTGAACACCGCAAGTCAAAGGAATATCGCACTTAAGTTGCAGTAAGAACTTCATTGACATATCTTTATAGATAACCATATGAAGTTTTACAGCTAGTCACTCCAATGAACTAGTTCCCTTAACTAGCATCCATGTTTATCTCCGGACATCCCAATGTCACCAGCCAGTGAAAATCAGCTGATTAGAGAATAACCCATGCTAGTCTCAACAGAATTGATAGTGTCAATTTTTATCAATTCATTGACTAGGGATAATTTCAATACTTCACAATTGCACATTAGAGATAATCACGAGTTGTGATCCCATCACAAATTCTCTTATGCTGTGAGTTGTATTGCGGACATTCGGTAGATGAGTTTAAGATCTCAATCAAATACACAAAACATGTATACTCAAATAGTGAATTATCATTTATTAATATAAATATTTACATCATAAGGCGATTGCCTTAGGACACTTCTCTCATATCACTAACAAACTCCCACTTGGCCTAATGCCAATCGCTACGGTATCCAATACCATAGGCTCTAACATGACCCTCAAACTTACTTTGAGGCAAGGCCTTAGTTAAAGGATCCGCTATATTCCTTTCAGTGGGAACTCTCTCAATTTGTATGTCATTCCTACTTATAATCTCTCTGATCAGATGATAGCGTCGAAGCACGTGTTTGGATCATTGATGAGACCTTAGTTCCTTTGCTTGTGCAATAGTTCCATTGTTGTCGCAGTAAACCGGCACTGCTTCATCAATGGTTGGAACCTCATCAAGTTTCGAGATAAACTTCTTGATCCAAACTGCTTCCGTGGTATAATCCGCTATGGTGTCTTGTTTGGAACTTTTCCATCTTACTGCGCCTCCATTCAAAGTAAATACGTATCCAGACTACGATTTGGAGTCATCCTTATCTGTCTCGAAACTGGCATCTATATACCCACGTATTACCATATCTCCTTCTCCATATATTAGGAACACATCCTTAGTTCTTCTTAAGTACTTAAGGATTGTCTTTACAGCCGCCCAATAATCTATTCCCGGATCCGACTGGTATCTGCTTGTTACGCTCAAAGCATACGATACATCGGGCCTTGTACATAACATAGCATACATGATAGATCCTATTGCGGATGCATAGGGAATCTTATTCATGCAAATCCTCTCGTCTTCTGTGCGCGGACACATAGACTTTGAAAGGTTGATCCCATGCCTGATGGGAAGGTAACCTTTCTTGGATTCCGATGTAACGCCCCAAAATTCCCATTTTTAGTTCTCAAAGTCCTTAGAATTATTTAAAAATGGTTTAGAAATATTCTAAATATTTTTAGGGATTTTTAGAATATTTTTATGGAATTTTCCGAGTCCGTTTAGTATATTTAAAAAAAAGAAAAACATTTAAGGGCAGCAGGGGGTTCAAACCCGCGACCACCGGAAGAGCAAGCACGCGCGCGACCAGCTGGGCTGGTTGGTTTTGTTGAAATAAGCTGGGCGAAACAATAGATAAGGTATAATTAGGTAAATTCGCCCCATAAGTATAAATAGATAATTAAAGAGAGAAATTTTATTTTCTCTCAACCTAAACCCTTTCTCTCCCTCGCCCAGCACCTTGCGCCGACTCCTTTCCCCTCTCCTCTCTTGGGCGACACCACATCAAGCCCTAGAGGGCCGGCCAAGGCTCTCCTCCGAGAGATATTCCTATATTCGGGATCCCCGCGACGAGAGGAACGCGTAGGCGCGAAGAATTCTCCGAGATCTCAATTTTCTTCCGAGCCCTAGACGTCAATCTTGGTTGTAAGTCCAAGATATCAATGTAAGTACTGTTCACCTGCAGTAAGAGGCGATTTTTTCCGCAAGAATTTCCCTTAATAGTTTTTAAAAGAGATATTTCCTTTTTGTTTAAGTTTTTGCATGTGATCTTAGTTCATTATATGCTTGTATAAGTTTAATAAAGCACCCTATGTGAGATTAGGGGCTAAGAAAGTTATGAGAAAAGAAAAGAGAAGATAAAGATAAGAAAAGAAAAGGCCAAGGCCTTAAGAAATCTCCAAAAGTCAAGACTTAGGGATTTTAGCACGCAAGGTGCTCGAGAAAATGCCAAGGCATTTACAGATAAGAAAGAAAAGAAAGAAAAGCTATTTTATTTTCTAAGGCCAGTACCCGGCATCCAAGGGCGTCGTTAAAGAAATCCAGGTGTCCAATTCCAAGGTCTTGGCCCTGGTAGACCAAGGTCTGCTCTATTAGGATTGGTGGCTCGCTACCCCAACCTTTTAGGGAACGCGCATGAGATGGTACTTACGTCTTCAGTGGATCCAAGTGATTATTATTTTCAAGTATATGCTTTAGCAAAGTTTCTAAAGTTTAAAGAGTTTTCAAAAAGTTCAAGAATAGCTAAAGTTTCAAGTTGAGCCAAGAAAAGTAAATTGAGATTTATTAATGCTTGAGTATGCATGTTTTGAGTTATACATGTTCTTAGTTCTCTTTCAAGCATATAAGTATCTCATATGATTTTCATATTTTCTAGAAGCATGTTTGCACATTTCGAGATTTTGTGAGCTAGATAGTACTTACTAAGCTTTTTGCTTACTAGTTGCATTTCCTCTTACTGCAGATAAAGGTAAAGGCAAGCAATTCTGAAGGAAGTCGACGAGGCGGTGCTGAGTAAAGTGTGTGTGGTGGCTGATTTTGGAGAGATCCTTGAGACGAGACAATTTAGTTATTTGAATTACAATGTTTTAGTTTATTCAAATTTCAAGTTCTTGCTTTATGGAGTTTAGCGAACATTTAAGCTTTGGATAGTTTTACATGCTCAATTTCTTAGAGTAAAGATTCCATGTCATTTCATTTAGCATACATATCCTTATGATTGCATTGGATGAGTAGAAGTGTGAGTAGTTTGAAATATTGATACTTTGTTAGAGAAATAGATGCATGTGCCAAGATAGTATTAATTTCCCTTTGAATCAAGTTTTATTGCTTAAGTATGTTTAGAAAAGTTGCTTTCTCATTTGATAATGTCTTAGGGATGTTTCAGAATTTTGTGTGATGAGTTTCAATGGTTAGAAGTTAAGTTTGGTACAAACTCTAGCTTAAAGTCTATGTAGATTTTTCATAACTTGCTAAATTCTGCAAAAGTCCTAATTTCAAGTTTATGGATTCGTTTTGATGGGCTAAATTGTTTAAAGAATTGGTATAGAGTATAGAAATGGTGTCATGATTTTATATGGCTCGAAAGTATAGGTTTGGTGGAGTTTTGAAACAAGGCTTCGAATCTGAAAAACAGGTTTCAGACTTATCAATCGACTGGTACAGTATCAGTCGACTGATACCCGTAAGCTGAGTTGGGCGAGACAAGTTTCAATAAGTATTTTCTTACGAGTTTTTGAGAAAGAAAGTGTGACATGGTATCATGCATGACTATTTAAGTTAGAATATCATTCTTAAATAGATTAAAAAGAAAAAAAAAGGATTTCCGCATTTTTAGTCGTGCATTAGAGTCAAGAAGTAGACAAAAGTAACGATCCGTCTAAGGCAGGAGAAGGCGGGTCGCTACAGGTGGTATCAGAGCAGTTCCCATTCTCCAGCATCACACACACATCAGCATCAACCTTGCCGTCTTCAAGTAAGAAAGCTTTAAGTTTCAGTTTTTCTATTGCTCCTTTACTTAATTGCAGTATAGAGAAATGCTTAAGTACTTACTCATATGTGCATAGAACAAGGAAGCATGTTTAATACCTTAGTATCACGGAATCATGTTTAATCCCTAGAATGGATATTAGAGAAATGCTTAAGTACTTACTTGATTTGCCCAAAAGTAAGTTTTGGGATTATGGCACGCAAGGTGCTTGATAAAAGTTTTGAGTAAGACCAAGGTCTTACTAAGCCCTAGAACGAGTTCTAGGACTAAGAAATGAGATAAGAATCAAGACCAAGGTCTTGTTATATCCTAAAGCAAGTTTGGGAACATTACCATTAAGCGTTAAGTTATACATTTGAGGACGTCCTAGAAAGGCCCAAAACGAGGAGCAAGCTCCTAGAGGGCAAGAGGCAACAGAGTCAGTACCCCCACCAAATCTCTTAGACGTGGTGGCTCAGTTACAGAGACAGTTAGCAGAACAACAGCAAGTTATTGCCACTAGGATGGCTAACCAGCAGGTCGTTATTATTACCTCGCCGGTGGCGAATGTAGTGGCACCAGTTGTGATCGAAGACCCATCGATTACATCTGTAGTCCGGCAAGGGAGTAAGGCAAGAAGCGTACCTCATTCAGTAGAAGAAACTGAAGCCAGGGAACTTCCCAGGCACAAGCAAACCATGGGATGCTTAAGCATGGTTCAAAACGTTGGAAAGAATAGTAGGGCTACTGGACTGGCATGAGGTAGAGAAGATAAAGTGTGCATCTTCTGCCTTACGGGAGATGCTAGAATATAGTGGAAGAGAGTCAAGGCCAAGAGAAATGTCAGCCAGATGACATGGGCCGACTTCGAGACTGAGTTCTTCGAAGAATACTTTCACATGCAAGTAACCAACAAGCATTATGATGAATTCACGGAGTTCAGACAAGGAGAACTATCCGTGGATGAAGCAGTGAAGATGTTTAAGCGGTTAGCTCATCTGTGCCCAGAGCTAGTTAGCACAGAAAAAGAGATAGTTAGGCTAATGCTCAAGATGTTAAGGCCTGAGATAGCGTTAAAGGGGGCTAGCGGTGTTAAGAGGCTGCAAACCTCCGAAGAACTAATAAGTAGTGCTTTGATCACTGAGCACTACTTAAACAGTATAAAGGCCACCAGAAAGGTTGAACGATGAAGTTCTTAACAACCTTACCGTCAGGGGAAGTGATGCCCCTACTGAGAGGCTAAGGGCAGTATCAATCTAGATTTCCAACCGAGAGCTCTACAGTGACTTGGTAGTCCTTGAATGAAGGATTACGATGTCATTTTAGGAATGGACTTCTTGAGCAAGTATAATGCTTCTATAGACTGCCACAAGAGAAAAGTCAAGTTCACACCGGAAGCAGAACCTTCATTTGAGTTTATTGGAGACCCAAGGAGAAAGATAAATAGGTTCCTATCTACCTTACAAGCTCAGAGAATGTTAGAGAAGGGGTGCTCTGGTTTTCTAGCTCATATAGTGGATGCAAGTCAAGGAGAAGGATTGAAGAGAGAAGAAGTGAGGGTAGTCTGTGACTATCCTGAGGTGTTTCCTGAAGAGTTACCAGGACTCCTTCCCAATCGGGAAATTGAGTTTGAAATTGAGTTGGCCCCAGGAACCAACCCAATTTCGAAGGCACCTTATCGCATGGCACCAGCAGAACTGAAAGAATTACAAGAACAATTGCGAGAGCTGCTTGACAAGGGTTTCATCCGCCCTAGTCATTCACCTTGGGGAGCTCCTGTACTGTTTGTCAAGAAGGAAGATAGATCTATGCGAATGTGCATAGATTATCGAGCCTGGAATAAGGTAACCATCAAGAACAGATATCCTTTGCCAAGGATAGATGATTTATTTGATCAGCTGAAGGGAGCCACAGTGTTCTCCAAGATAGATCTGCGATCAGGTTACCATCAGCTCAGAGTGAAGGAGAGTGATGTGCCAAGGACTGCTTTCAGTACAAGATATGGGCACTATGAGTTTGTGGTCATGCCCTTTGGAGTGATGAACGCCCCTGCGACGTTTATGGATCTAATGAATAGAGTGTTCAAGGATTATCTGGACAAGTTCGTCATTGCCTTCATTGATGATATCCTAGTGTATTCAAAGACTCGGAAAGAACATGAAGAACACCTGAAGATAGTGTTGCAAACCTTACACCAGAAGGAGTTGTACGCCAAATTCTCAAAGTGTGAGTTTTGGCTTGATCAGGTGGCCTTCCTAGGCCACATTGTATCCAAAGAAGGCATTCAAGTTGATCCAGCCAAGATAGAAGCAGTCAGCAACTGGTGTAGACCCAAGAATGCCAGTGAAATCAAGTATAATGCTCTAAAGTGACTTGGTAGTCCCTGAGATGAAGGATTACGATGTCATTTTAGGAATGGACTTCTTGAGCAAGTATAATGCTTCTATAGACTGCCGCAAGAGAAAAGTCAAGTTCACACCGGAAGCAGAACCTCCATTTGAGTTTATTGGAGACCCAAGGAGAAAGATAAATAGGTTCCTATCTACCTTACAAGCTCAGAGAATGTTAGAGAAGGGGTGCTCTGGTTTTCTAGCTCATATAGTGGATGCAAGTTAAGGAGAAGGATTGAAGAGAGAAGAAGTGAGGGTAGTCTGTGACTATCCTGAGGTGTTTCCTGAAGAGTTACCAGGACTCCTTCCCAATCGGGAAATTGAGTTTGAAATTGAGTTGGCCCTAGGAACCAACCCAAATTCGAAGGCACCTTATCGCATGGCACCAGCAGAACTGAAAGAATTACAAGAACAATTGTGAGAGCTGCTTGACAAGGGTTTCATCCGCCCTAGTCATTCACCTTGGGGACCTCCTGTACTGTTTGTCAAGAAGGAAGATGGATCTATGCGAATGTGCATAGATTATCGAGCCTGGAATAAGGTAACCATCAAGAACAGATATCCTTTGCCAAGGATAGATGATTTATTTGATCAGCTGAAGGGAGCCACAGTGTTCTCCAAGATAGATCTGCGATCAGGTTACCATCAGCTCAGAGTGAAGGAGAGTGATGTGCCAAGGACTGCTTTCAGTACAAGATATGGGCACTATGAGTTTGTGGTCATGCCCTTTGGAGTGACGAACGCCCCTGCGACGTTTATGGATCTAATAAATAGAGTGTTCAAGGATTATCTGGACAAGTTCGTCATTGCCTTCATTGATGATATCCTAGTGTATTCAAAGACTCGGAAAGAACATGAAGAACACCTGAAGATAGTGTTGCAAACCTTACACCAGAAGGAGTTGTACGTCAAATTCTCAAAGTGTGAGTTTTGGCTTGATCAGGTGGCCTTCCTAGGCCACATTGTATCCAAAGAAGGCATTCAAGTTGATCCAGCCAAGATAGAAGCAGTCAGCAACTGGTGTAGACCCAAGAATGCCAGTGAAATCAGAAGCTTCTTAGGCCTGGCAGGATATTACAGAAAAAAAATTTTGTGGAGGATTTTCCCAAAATAGCCTCTCCACTCACAGCCTTGACCAGGAAGAACAAGAAGTTTGAATGGTCAGATAAATGCGAGCACAGTTTCCTAGAGCTGAAGAAGAGACTGACCAGTGCTCCCATCCTGACTGTTCCAGAGAGTGACAAGGCCTTTGACATCTACAGTGATGCATCGAAGATGGGCCTTGGAGCTGTCCTCATGCAAGATGGTAAAGTAATAGCATATGCCTCCAGACAGCTCAAGGACTATGAGAAGAATTACCCTACCCACGACCTTGAGCTAGCAGCTGTGGTTTTTGCACTGAAGCTCTGGAGACACTACCTGTATGGAGTGCAGTGCAGAATCTTCACAGACCATCAGAGTTTGAAGTACTTCTTCACTCAGAAGGATCTGAATATGAGGCAGCGCAGGTGGTTAGAGTTGGTCAAAGATTATGACTGTGAAATCCTCTACCACCCAGGTAAAGCTAATAAAGTGGCAGATGCACTGAGCAGGAAATCCTGTGCAGCACTGATGTCCCTATCATCACTGTCTCTACCACTTCAGAAAGAAATAAAGGATTTTGGAGTCGAAGGTAATAATTGGGCAACTTTCTGCATTGACTCTAGAGTCAACTCTGCTTGTGGACGTAACAAAGAAAGCAAAGTCAAGACCCAGAGATCCAGAAGATCAAGCAGGAGATTCAAGAGGCAGAAAATTCAGAGTTTCGAGTATCAGATGGTGGCATCCTCTATCTTGGAGACCGCCTTTGCGTCCCCAATGATGAGGAACTAAGAAAGAATATTTTAGAAGAAGCCCACAGTACCCCGTACTCTATGCACCCTGGTTCTACCAAGATGTACCAAGATGTAAAGCAAAGATTCTGGTGGTCTGGACTCAAGCGAGACGTAGCCAGATATATCAGTACCTGCTTGACCTGCCAGAGAGTCAAAGCAGAGCACCAGAGACCAGGAGGAGTTCTACAGCCACTTCCCATTCCAGAGTGGAAGTGGGAAGAAATATCCATGGACTTTATCACAGGTCTCCAAGGACCACCCATGGACACGATGCAATATGGGTGATAGTGGACAGATTGACCAAGTCTGCCCACTTCCTAGCCATCAAGTTATCGCATTCGGTTAGAGCAATTAGCACAGCTGTACGTGAAAGAAGTGATCAGGCTTCACGGAGTTCCGAGGTCGATCGTGTCTGACAGAGATGGGCGGTTCACCTCCCATTTTGAAGGTGTGTTCAGGACGCCCTAGGCACCAGACTTCAGTTCAGCACAGCTTTCCATCCCCAGACAGATGGACAAACAGAGAGAGTAAATCAGATTTTAGAAGACATGCTAAGGGCTTGTGCGTTGGACTTTAAAGGTAGTTGGTGCAAATTTCTGTGCTTAGCTGAGGTTGCCTACAACAATAGCTATCAGGCCACTATCAAGAAGGCACCTTATGAGGCATTATATGGCAGGAAATGTAGATCACCCATATGTTGGCAAGAAGCTGGTGAGAAGAAAGAGATGGAGTCAGGACTAGACAGCCAGACTGAGCTTATAGATGAGACCACTCAGGCTATCCAGACGATCCGCCAGAGGATTGAGACTGCCCAGAGTAGACAGAAAAGTTATGCTGACACACGCCGTAGGCCACTTGAATTCCAAGTTAGAGATTCAATATTTCTCAAGGTCGCTCCTATGAAGGGAGTGATGAGATTTGACAAGAAGGGCAAGCTAAGTCCTCGCTACATAGGACCCTACAAGATCATAAAGAGGGTTGGTAAGGTAGCATATGAGCTGGACCTACCAGAGGATATGTCAGCTATCCACAGTACCTTTCATGTCTCTATGCTAAAGAAGTGTATTCACGACCCTAGCCAAGTGATTCAGCCTCAGTCAGTACAGATCCAAGAAGATCTTAGTTATGAGAGCAGACCGACACAGATAGTGGACAAAGCAGTTAAAAGATTAAGAAACAAAGAAGTGCCACTAGTGAAGGTCATCTGGCAGAATCAAAAGCATGAAGAGGCTACTTGGGAACGTGAGGACAGCATGAGAGAGAGATATCCAGAATTATTCTAAGTTCGAGGACGAACTTTTCATAAGGTATGGGGGATTGTAACGCCCCAAAATTCCCATTTTTAGTTCTTAAAGTCCTTAGAATTATTTAAAAATGGTTTAGAAATATTCTAGATATTTTTAGGGATTTTTAGAATATTTTTATGGAATTTTCCGAGTCCGTTTAGTATATTTAAAAAAAAGAAAAACGTTTAAGGGCAGCAGGGGGTTCGAACCCGCGACCACCGGGAAGAGCTTGAGGAGTCCGTGGATTCATCACTGCTCTCTTCTCCTTCAAGAGTCATGAGTGCTACATGGTGTGTACTCTTCTCCTCCTTCTCTTCTTCGAATGAGCTAGAGGATGATTCATCCCATGTGGCCTTCAAGGCCTTCTTCTTTTTCTTTGATTTATCCTCCTTTTTCTTGAGTTTTGGGCAGTCCTTCTTGAAGTGCCCTTTCTTGCTACACTCATAACAAGTAACATTAGACTTATCAATCTTAACTTCACTAAGGTTACCTTTACCCTTGAAGCGCCGGCTCTTCCTCATCATTCTTCTAAGAAAGTTGGCATCTCGGAGGAAGAAGACCCGCTGCCATCCTCCTTGGATTCGACTCGGACTCGGATGAGGATGAAGATGAAGAGACTTCCTTCTCCTTCTTCTTTTTCTTTTCCTCTCTTCTTCTTAGTCCTTTCCCCTGCAACTAGAGCAATCCCCTTTTCCTTGGGGCCTTTGTTAGCCATTTCATGTAACTCCATTTCACAAAATAAATCATCTAATTTTACAATTGACAAGTCCTTAGAAACCTTGATAGGCATCTACCATGGATGACCACAAGGCATTCCTTGGAAAAGCTTTTAACACATACCTCACAAGGTCGCGGTTCTCGACCTTTTCGTCAATGGAGTGGAGACCATTCAATACCTCTTTGAATCTACTATGAAGTTCGCTTACCGTTTCACTCTCCTTCATGGAGAGATTTTGTAGTTGGTTGAGGAACAAATCCCTCTTGGCTATTCTCAAATCTCGGGTACCCTTCATGGAGTTCGATGAGTTTATTCCACAAATCCTTTGCGCTTGTAAAGGGACCAACCTTGATTAGTTGGTCTTTGTTCATTCCACATTGCAAAGTCACCACCGCCTTCGCATCGGCTTCTCCTTTTCGTGTTTGCTCAGCCGACCACCGTGAAGACTCCAACCTTTTCCCTTCGCGTCTCTTGGAGGGGTGAAGCCTTCCTTCACGAGAACCACATTCTGCATGTCGGTCTTGAGGTAGTACTCTATGCGAGACCTCCAATACTGAAAATATGATCCATCGAAGAAGGGAGGTCGAGTGGTGCTAAATCCTTCTCTCAAAGCCATTGTTGATAGCTCTCGGATGTTAAGCCGCTTGAACAGAGCCCCAAGCTCTGATATCACTTGTTGGAACTTGGATGGCTAGAGAGGGGGTGAATATAGCCAGACACAAAATTATTTCACTTAACAGATTTCTGCACTTCAAGGTTAGTCGCAGCACAGCGGAAGCAATACAAAAACAGAGATGCAGAAACTAAACACAAGCACAAAAACGGTAACAAGGAGGATTTACAAGAGTTCGGGATAACTTGCCCCTACTCCTTGGCGTGCCCGTGAGGTGGGCGATCCCTTGATCGTCGGCAGATCAAGCACCGGAAATCCAAATAGAATGCAACCTCCTTCTCGTGGATAACCTCTCCACAGCGTTTCAATCAGTGTATATGAAACTAAGTCACAATGAAACACAAAGGAAGCTTACAGAGCACTTAGGACAGAAAAAACACAAGTGAACTCCTCACCGAGCTCCACTCAGCACAGATCACACGCAAGAAACTCCCTCTTCGTGTCTTCTTGCTGATGGACTCACCAAGCTCCTTGTTTCTTCTTCCAAGCGCTCAAGTATCAGAATGTAGCTCAAAGCTTCAGCTGCTTCAGAGTGATGCACAACAGATGGAGAAGCAAGCTTGTCTCAAGAACCAGAGAAGTGATCAAGTGTTCTTTGAGGCTTCATCGCTACCAACGCCGTTAAGCTCTCCCACTGATCGCTAGGTCACAACCACCTCTCTGCAGCTCCCAACTGCTCAACTGACAACTGCCTACCTACCACTGAGCTCCTGGACTCCCTGAGCTTCCCTCAGACGAGCCCCAGTCAGCAGCGCCTGCATCCGTTTGCAACCTGAGATGGATCCCTCCAAACCTGATGTAGCAAAAGCCTCTTTTTGACTCTCCTTGTGCAAACCTGATTCATCTGCACACTTAGCAGCTCATTAGAACAACAAATCAACAGAAGATCAAAACAACAGAACATATCAGTGGTGATTATAAGAGAAACAGAACGCAATCAGAACTCTGACAGCGTTTTTGAATTAAAGCTGCCAGCTACAGATCGGTCAATGGACCGATCAGAGGGACTCCTTATCGGTCACCAGACCAATCAGGATAGGTTCAGACCGATCAGGCTCCAGCCTGATCGGTCCCCAGTGAGAAATTAGAAATCGCGACTCCTTCGTGATCGATCACCAGACCGATCCAAGTCTTTCCAGCTTCGCAGTTCAATCCTCCTGATTGGTCCCCAGACCGATCAGGGTGTGACCTGATCGGACTGGTGACCGATCAGGCCACTCTCTGACCGATCAGGCTCCAGCCTGATCGGTTATAGTGAGAAGTTCGCGACAATTGATCGTTCACCAGAACGATCTGAATAGTATCCCTAATCGGTCACCAGACCGATCAGGAGTCGATCAGTAAGGTTCCCAAACTCACTGTATGCTCCCTGATAGGTCACTAGACCGATCAGGAGCTGATCAGTAAGGTTCCCAAACTCAATGTATGCTCCCTGATCGATCACCAGACCGATCAGACATAGCTGGATCGGTCACCAGACCGATCCACGAGGGAACTCCATGCCAACTTCCCTGATCGGTCACCAGACCGAGCCAGGCAAGGTCAAATCTCCTCTAAGTCACGAGAACAAGCTTCCAGCCCATCTCTGACTCGTTCTTAGTCCCCCGGTCCAAGGCTCCGTGCCCAGTTTCACTCACCGGGACTTCAACCTAGCCCTCCAAGCTAGGACCTGGCCCTCCAAGCCAGGGTTTCATCCAACCTAGCTCTCCAAGCCAGGGCTTGACCCTCCAAGCCAGGATTTCATCTAACCTAGCTCTCCAAGCTAGGACCTGGCCATCCAAGCCAGGATTTCTTCCAACCTAGCCCTCCAGGCTAGGACCTGACCCTCCAAGCCAGGATTTCATCCAACCTAGCTCTCCAAGCTAGGACCTGGCCCTCCAAGCCAGGATTTCAATCACCCTAGCTCTCCAAGCTAGGACCTGACCCTCCAAGCCAGGATTTCATCCAACCTAGCTCTCCAAGCTATGACCTGGCCCTCCAAGCCAGGATTTCAATCAACCTAGCTCTCCAAGCTAGGACCTGGCCCTCCAAGCCAGGATTTCAATCAACCTAGCTCTCAAAGATAGGATTTCATCCAACTCCGTGCCCAGTCCCCAACCAGGACTTAATCTCAATTATCTCATTAACCTAAACTATAATCGGTGTCAACACCAAAACAACAATCAGGGTCAGACTGCATCAACAATAAGATGATATCAAAGTTGAAAATAGTAGCTAAGGGTGTACTCGGTGAATCCAAGGGACATGCACCACCAAGTAAGGAATCTTGGTGGTGGAATGAGAAAGTACAAGAGAAAGTTAAGGAAAAACGAATAGCCTATAAGGAATTATATATTTATAAGAACGAGAAAAACATAAAAAAAATATACAATAGCTAAGAAAGAGGCTAAGAAAATAATGAATGAAACAAAAAATAAAACTTTTGAATGATTATATCAAAAATTAGATACAAAAGAAGGGGAAAGAAACATTTATAAAATAGCTAAAGTGAGAGAGAGGAAAACAAGAAACTATAGCCAAATAAGATGTATTAAAAATGAATGCAATAGAATACTAGTAAATGATAAAGAAATAAAAGAGCGGTGAAGGATTTATTTTCATCAACTTTTTAATGAAGGTTTAGAGGACCAACTTAACATAGGCAATTTAAGTAGTTCAAATGAATATAGAAATTTTAATTTTTATCGTAGAATTCAAACTTCAAAAGTAGACAAGCTTTGAAAGGGATGTAAAATGGAAAAGTCGTGGGACCAGATCATATCCCAATAGAGGTATGAAAGTACTTAGGAAAATAAGGTATTGAATGGCTTGCAAAATTATTTTTAGATGATATTAAAACTAAAAAAATGTCTAATCAATGGAGGGTAAGTACTCTAGTTCCTTATATTAGAACAAAGGAGACGTACAAAATTGTGCAAACTATAGGATATTAAACTATTGAGTCATACCATGAAACTTTGGAAAAGAATAATAGAAAAAAAGATTAAGGAATGAGACCACGGTGACCGAAAATCAATTTGGGTTCATGCTTGGAATGTCGATAATAGAAGTTATACATCTTCTTAGACAATTAATTGAAAAGTATCGGGAACAAAAGAAAAATCTACACATAGTATTCATTGATTTATAAAAATCTTATAATAGGGTCCCAAGAGAAATTATATGAAGAATTCTAGAAAAGAGAGGCGTTAGTGTAACATATATTGAACTAATTAAAGATATGTACGAAGATATAACGACCAAAGTGAAGACTTCAGGCGGATTAATTGAAGCATTTCCAATAAAGATAGGGTTACATCAAGGATCAGCTCTAAGACCTATTTTTTTACACTAATCATGGACGAACTCACTGGACACATTTAAGATATAGTACCATGTTGCATGTTGTTTGTAGATGATATCATTTTAATAGATGAGACACATGAAGGAATAAATGTCAAACTAGAATCTTGGCGGGAAACACTGAAAGCAAAAGGTTTTAGGCTTAATAGAGTAAAGGCAGAATATATGGAATTTAAGTTTAGCAATATTAGATGTAATTAGACAATTGTTAAGATAGGAGATGAAGAGTTGTCTAAAACTGAAAACTTTAAGTATTTAGGATCATTTATGCAAAGTGATAGAAGAATTGAGAGAGATGTCTTATATAAAATACAAGCAGGATGGTTGAAATAAAGGTGTGCGTCGGGTGTTTAGTTGATTGAAAAGTACCTATAAAACATAAAGGGAAGTTTTACAAAACGACAATTAGACCTGCTTTGTTATATGGTACTGAATATTAGGCTATGACTTAGGCACATGAGCAAAAGATGAAAGTTGCAAAGATGAGGATGTTAAGGTGGATGTGTGGACATACGAGGATGGACAGAATAAGGAATGAGAACATTAGAGAGAAAGTTGGAGTTGCATCTATTAAGGAAAAACTTCGAGAGAGACGTTTGAGATTGTACGAACATGTACTTAGACAACCAATTAATGCCCTTGTTAGGTGATGTGAAACTATGATAAATACGCACATTAAACGAGAGAGAGGAAGACCAAAAAAGTCTTGGTTGACAACAATAAAATAAAATAAATTATATTTAAATATAGATTATGATATAATAGGGGGCAAAGTCTAATGACGTAGAAGGATCCATATAGTCGATCCCACCTAATGGAATAAAGCTTAGTTATTATTGTTGTTGTTATGAGGCTCTTAGGGGTGTGACACATCTGTTAAAATTTGTAATCAATAAGATAAAACCTAATGCATCATCTGTAACGACCTGGAAAATTTTCTTAATATTTTCTTTAAAATATTGATCATATCTAGATAATTTTCCAAGGGACCTAGAGATATTAGTACGAACCTTAGCCTAGAAATCCATGATTTTTCTCATTTAAATTGAGAAACTAAGTACTAATGGGCCTTATATGGGCTTTTTAGTACCATGGTTATTGGTAGATTTTAGGTAAAATTTAATATAAATATAAATGGGTTTTAATGAGGAATATTAGCATGATTATGGGTGAGTTTTAAGGGAATTTTTGAAATAATAAAATAAAATAAAATAAAATAAAAATAAAGTGCATGGACCAAGGATTGAACCTTGGACCTCTTGTACCACCATGCATGCACTAACCAATTCACCTAGCAAGAGAGTGCTATGAGGGAATGAAGTGAATTTTTGTTAAGGCTAAAGGAAGTGAAGAGTCACCATGAGAGGAGGCACCATGTCTTTCACTTGCCCCTCTTCATTGTGTATAAATGAGAGATAACTTAAGACTTAAGAGTTATTTCTCTTCTCTTCATCCACCAAGCCTCTCCCCTTCTTCTTCTTCATCCTTCTAGCCGAACCCCATAGGAGGGTTTTCCCTTGGGAAAAGTTCCCAAAAGGCCTCTCCTTCAAGATCCAAGGTTTTTGTTCAAGGTTACAAAGGCTAGAGGTGGTCAAAAGGCAACAAGGTCTTCATCCTTCTCCCAAAACTAAGGTCTATAACCAAGATAGTCTAAGGTAAGACTCCCTCACCTGTGGTATAATAGTTCTCCTTGAAGTTTATCATGATATGAAGTTTTGTTTGGGATTTTATGTTGAAAAGAAACCATGAACCCTAATCCTAAACTTTCGGCCACCATAGGTTTTGGGTCCAAGGTGATGTTAAATGTAGCGACCCGCCTTCTTCTACCTTAGACGGATCGTTACTTTCCTCTACTTCTCAACTTTTATACATGACTAAAAGTAAAATGCGGA
>JAGFNQ010000217.1:71892-263121 GCA_024364735.1 Boesenbergia rotunda
CGAACAGCAAGCGCGCGACCAGCTGGGCTAGGGTATCAAGCACAACAAGGACGGAGAGAATTATTTAAGGATAGTTAGTTATCCGCCCCTAAGTATAAATAGATAATTAAAGAGAGAAGTTTTATTTCTCTCAAACCTCTCACCCTCCCATGCGCCGACCCCTCTCTCTCCTCTCTTGTGCGCACGCCACACCAAGCCTAGAGGGCCGGCCAAGACTTTCTCCAAGAGATATCCTATATTCGGGATCCCCGCGACGAGAGGAACGCGTAGGCGTGAAGAATTCTCCGAGATCTCAAGTTTCTCCGAGCTCTAGACGTAATCTTGGTTGTAAGTCCAAGATATCAATGTAAGTACTGCTCACCTGCAGTAAGAGGCGGTTTTTCCGCGAGAATTTCCTTTAAAAGTTTTTAAAAGAGATATTTCCTTTTTGTTTAGTTTTTGCATGTGATCTTAGTTCATTATATGCTTATATATTTTATTGATGCCCTATATGAGTTAGGGCCAAGAAAAGCTATGAGAAAAGAAAAGAGAAGATAAAGATAAGAAAAGAAAAGGCCAAGGCCTTAAGAAATCCCCAAAAGTCAAGACTTAGGGATTTTAGCACGCAAGGTGCTCCAGAAAATGCCAAGGCATTTACAGATAAGAAAGAAAAGAAAGAAAAGCTATTTTATTTTCTAAGGCCAGTACCCGGCGTCCAAGGGCGTCGTTAAAGAAATCCAGGTGTCCAATTCCAAGGTCTTGGCCCTGGTAGACCAAGGTCTGCTCTATTAGGATTGGTGGCTCGCTACCCCAACCTTTTAGGGAACGCGCATGAGATGGTACTTACGTCTTCAGTGGATCCAAGTGATTATTATTTTCAAGTATATGCTTTAGCAAAGTTTTCTAAAGTTTAAGAAAGTTTTCAAAAGTTAAAGAATAGCTAAAGTTTCAAGTTGAGCCAAGAAAAGTAAATTGAGATTTATTATTGCTTGAGTATGCATGTTTTGAGTTATACATGTTCTTAGTTTTCTTTCAAGCATATTAGTATCTCATATGATTTCATTTGATCTAGAAGCATGTTTGCAATTTCGAGTTTTGTGAGCTAGATAGTACTTACTAAGCTTTTGCTTACTAGTGCATTTCCTCTTATTGCAGATAAAGGTAAAGGCAAGCAATTCTGAAGGAAGACGACGAGGCGGTGCTGAGTAGAGTGTGTGTGGTGGCTGATTATGGAGAGATCTTTGAGACGAGACAATTTAGTTATTTGAATTGCAATGTTTAAGTTTATTCAAATTTCAAGTTCTTGCTTTATGGAGATTATAGAGTATTTGAGTTTTGGATAGTTTTACATGCTCAATTTCTTAGAGTAAAGATTCCATGTCATTTCATTTAGCATAATATCCTTATGATTGCATTGGATGAGTAGAAGTGTAGTAGTTAGAGATATTGATACTTTGTTAGAGAAAAAGGTGTTTGTGCCAAGATAGTATCAATTTCCCTTTGAATCAAGTTTTTATTGCTTAAAAATGTTTAGAAAAGTTGCAATCACATTTCATAATGCTTAGCAAGGTTTAGAACATGTATTTGGTTATGAATGCATAGGAGTCAAGATTGGTACAAACTCTATGTTAAAGTTTATATAAACTTGTTTAGTTTATTTTCTCCATAAAAGTCCTAAATTCAAGTTTATGGATTCGTTTGATTGGCTAAATTGTTTAGGAAACTGATAGAGTATAGAAATGGTGTCGTAGTTTGATATGGCTCGAAATGATGAATGGTGGACTTAAGAAGCAAGGCCGAAACCTGTAATTCTGATTACAGGCGTACCAGTCGACTGCTACGTCACCAGTCGACTGGTACGGGCAGTTTAGTTGGGTGAGGCTTGTCAATAAGTATCAACTACGAGTTTTGAGAAGGAAAGTGTGATATGGTATCATGCATGACTACTTAAATTAGAATATAATTTTAGAAGAATTTAAAAAGAAAAAAAAAGATTTCCGCATTTTACTTTTAGTCGTATATAAGTTGAGAAGTAGAGAAAGTAACGATCCGTCTAAGGTAGAGAAGGCGGGTCGCTACAGGTGGTATCAGAGCAGTTCCCATTCTCCAGCATCACACACACATCAGCATCAACCTTGCCGTCTTCAAGTAAGAAAGCTTTAAGTTTCAGTTTTTCTATTGCTCCTTTATTTAATTGCAGTATAGAGAAATGCTTAAGTACTACTCACATGTGCATAGAACAAGGAAGCATGTTTAATCCCTTAGTATCACGGAATCATGTTTAATCCCTAGAATGGATATTAGATTTCTAAGTAAGAAGACAAGTTTATACCTAGAGATGTAGTAGTGATTTCTTGTTCCTTTATGCATTATTAGATGGCAAGAAGAGGCCGAGCTCCTAATGCTAATAACAGAACTCCAGTTCAAGATAACAGTGAGCCTGGCACAGAACAGCCAAACCTGATGGCAGTCATTGCTCAAATGCAAGCTCAGATTACAGAACAACAGAAGACCATCGCCACACTGATGGCAATCAGCACCCAGTGCCCCCTACACCACCCACAGCAGGAGTGGGAACTCCAGTAGTGGCTGAAGTTCCACCAGTCCCACAGGAGACCCCTGCGTGAACCGAAGACAAGAAGCATACCTCGTCCAGTGGCAGAGGCTGAAACCCGAAAGCTTCTCAGGCACGACTGAGCCCTGGGATGCCCAGGCCGCCTTCTTCTACCTTAGACGGATCGTTACTTTCCTCTACTTCTCAACTTTTATACATGACTAAAGTAAATGCGGAAATCTTTTTTTTTTCTAAACTTTTAAATTCATCTAAAATGATATTCTAACTTATGTAGCCATGCATGATACCATGTCACACTTCCTTCTCAAAACTCGTAGTTGATACTTATTGAAACAAGCCTCATCCAACCTAAACTGCCCGTACCAGTCGACTGGTGACGTAGCAGTCGACTGATACGCCTGTAATCAGAATTACAGGTTTCGGCACTTGCTTCTTTACTCCACCAAACCTATACTTTCGAGCCATACGAAATCATGACACCATTTCTATACACTATACCAGTTTTCTAAACAATTTAACCAATCAAAATGAACCATAAACTTAAAATTAGGACTTTTACGAGATTTAGCAAGTTATGGAAAACTATCAAAAACTTTAGTCTAGAGTTTGTACCAAACTTTGTTTCTAACCATTTAAACTCATCATGCAAGATTCTATAACATTGCTAAAGCATTATGGAATATGAATGCAACTTCTCTAGACATATTTAAGCAATAAAAACTTAATTCAAAGAGAATTTGATACTATCTTGGCACAGGCGTCTATTTTCTAACAAAGTATCAATATTTCCATCTACTCACATTTCTACTCATCCACTGCAAACATAAGAATATATAAACTAACAGAAATGACATGAATCTTTACTCTAAGCAATTGAGCATGTAAAACTATCCAAAACTTAAATGTTCACTAACTCCATAAAACAAGAACTTAAAATCTGAATAAGCTATAACATTGTAGTTTGAATAGTTAAATTGTCTTGTCTCGAAGATCTCTCCAAAATCAGCCACCACACACATTCTACTCAGCACCGCCTCGTCGTCTTCCTTCAGAATTGCTTGCCCTTACCTTTATCTGCAATAAGAGGAAATGCAACTAGTAAGCAAAAAGCTTAGTAAGTACTATCTAGCTCACAAAATCTCGAAATGTGCAAACATGCTTCTAGAACAATATGAAAATCATATGAGATACTAATATGCTTGAAAGAAAACTAAGAACATGTATAACTCAAAACATGCATACTCAAGCAATAATAAATCTCAATTTACTTTTCTTGGCTCAACTTGAAACTTTAGCTATTCTTTAACTTTTGAAAACTTTCTTAAACTTTAGAAAACTTTGCTAAAGCATATACTTGAAAATAATAATCACTTGGATCCACTGAAGACGTAAGTACCATCTGATGCGCGTTCCCTAAAAGGTTGGGGTAGCGAGCCACCAATCCTAATAGAGCAGACCTTGGTCTACCAGGGCCAAGACCTTGGAATTGGACACCTGGATTTCTTTAACGACGCCCTTGGACGCCGGGTACTGGCCTTAGAAAATAAAATAGCTTTTCTTTCTTTTCTTTCTTATCTGTAAATGCCTTGGCATTTTCTGGAGCACCTTGCGTGCTAAAATCCCTAAGTCTTGACTTTTCGGGATTTCTTAAGGCCTTGGCCTTTTCTTTTCTTATCTTTATCTTCTCTTTTCTTTTCTCATAGCTTTTCTTGACCCTAACTCATATAGGGTACTAATAAACTATACTAAGCATATAATGAACTAAGATACATGCAAAAACTTAAACAAAAAGGAAATATCTCTTTTAAAAACTTTTAAAGGAAATTCTCGCGGAAAAACCGCCTCTTACTGCAGGTGAGCAGTACTTACATTGATATCTTGGACTTACAACCAAGATTGACGTCTAGAGCTCGGGAGAAACTTGAGATCTCGGAGAATTCTTCACGTCTACGCGTTCCTCTCGTCGCGGGGATCCCGAATATAGGATTATCTCTTGGAGAAGAGTCTTGGCCGGCCCTCCTTGGCTTGATGTGGTCGGCGTCGCCCAAGAGGAGAGGGGTCGGCGTGAGGGTTTGGAGAGGAGAGAAATAAAACTTCTCTCTTTAATATCTATTTATACTTAAGGCAGATTAACTAACATTCCTTAAATAACCTTCTCTCCGTCCCTTGTTGTGCTTGATACCCCTAGCCCAGCGGTTGCGCGCTTGTGTGTCTCGTGGTGGTCGCGGGTTCGATCCACCCGCTGCCTTAACGTTTTTATTATTTTCCCATTTTCTTTTCTTTTTCCTTTTTCCAAAAATACCAAACGGACTCGGAAAATTCCATAAAAATACTCTAAAAATTCCTAAAAATATCTAGAATATTTCTAAACCATTTCTAAATAATTCTAAGGACTTTAAGAACTAAAAATGGAAATTTTGGGGCGTTACAATCCCCCATACCTTATAAAAAGTTCGTCCTCGAACTTAGAATAACTCTGGATATCGTTCTCTCATGCTGTCCTCACGTTCCCAAGTAGCCTCTTCATGCTTTTGATTCTGCCAGATGACCTTCACTAGTGGCACTTCTTTGTTTCTTAATCTTTTAACTGCTTTGTCCACTATTTGTGTCGGTCTACTCTCATAGCTAAGATCTTCTTGGATCTGTACTGACTGAGGCTGAATCACTTGGCTAGGGTCGTGAATACACTTCTTTAGCATAGAGACATGAAAGGTACTGTGGATAGCTGACATATCCTCTGGTAGGTCCAGCTCATATGCTACCTTACCAACCCTCTTTATGATCTTGTAGGGTCCTATGTAGCGAGGACTTAGCTTGCCCTTCTTGCCAAATCTCACCACTCCCTTCATGGGAGCGACCTTGAGAAATACTGAATCTCCAACTTGGAATTCAAGTGGCCTACGGCGTGTGTCAGCATAACTTTTCTGTCTACTCTGGGCAGTCTCAATCCTCTGGCGGATCGTCTGGATAGCCTGAGCGGTCTCATCTATAAGCTCAGTCTGGCTGCCTAGTCCTGACTCCATCTCTTTCTTCTCACCAGCTTCTTGCCAACATATGGGTGATCTGCATTTCCTGCCATACAATGCCTCATAAGGTGCCATCCTGATGGTGGCCTGATAGCTATTGTTGTAGGCAAACTCAGCTAAGCACAGAAATTTGCACCAACTACCTTTAAAGTCCAATGCACAAGCCCTGAGCATGTCTTCTAAAATCTGATTTACTCTCTCTGTTTGTCCATCTGTCTGGGGATGGAAAGCTGTGCTGAACTGAAGTCTGGTGCCTAGGGCGTCCTGAACACACTTCCAAAAATGAGAGGTGAATCGCCCATCTCTGTCAGAAACGATCGACTTCAGAACTCCGTGAAGCCTGATTACTTCTCTCACGTACAGCTGTGCTAACTGCTCTACCGAATGCGATAACTTGATGGCTAGGAAGTGGGCAGACTTGGTCAACCTGTCCACTATCACCCAAATTGCATCATGTCCATGGGTGGTTCTTGGAAGACCTGTGATAAAGTCCATGGATATTTCTTCCCACTTCCACTCTGGAATGGGAAGTGGCTGTAGAACTCCTCCTGGTCTCTGGTGCTCTGCTTTGACTCTCTGGCAGGTCAAGCAGGTACTGATATATCTGGCCACGTCTCGCTTGAGTCCAGACCACCAGAACCTTTCTTTAAATCTTGGTACATCTTGGTAGAACCAGGATGCATAGAGTACGGGGTACTGTGGGCTTCTTCTAAAATATTCTTTCTTAGTTCCTCATCATTGGGGACGCAAAGGCGGTCTCCAAAATAGAGGATGCCACTATCTGATACTCGAAACTCTGAATTTTCTGCCTCTTGGATCCCCTGCTTGATCTTCTGGATCTCTGGGTCTTGATCTTGCTTTTCTTGTATATCTTAAGCAGGGTTGACTCTAGGGTCAATGCAGAAAGTTGCCCAATATTACTTCGACTCCAAAATCTTTATTTCTTTCTGAAGTGGTAGAGACAGTGATGATAGGGACATCAGTGCTGCACAGGATTTTCTGCTCAGTGCATCTGCCACTTTATTAGCTTTACCTGGGTGGTAGAGGATTTCACAGTCATAATCTTTGACCAACTCTAGCCACCTGCGCTGCCTCATATTCAGTCCTTCTGAGTGAAGAAGTACTTCAAACTCTGATGGTCTGTGAAGATCCTGCACTGCACTCCATACAGGTAGTGTCTCCAAAGCTTCAGTGCAAAAACCACAGCTGCTAGCTCAAGGTCGTGGGTAGGGTAATTCTTCTCATAGTCCTTGAGCTGTCTGGAGGCATATGCTATTACTTTACCATCTTGCATGAGGACAGCTCCAAGGCCCATCTTGGATGCATCACTGTAGATGTCAAAGGCCTTGTCACTCTCTGGAACAGTCAGGATGGGAGCACTGGTCAGTCTCTTCTTCAGCTCTAGAAAACTGTGCTCGCATTTATCTGACCATTCAAACTTCTTGTTCTTTCTGGTCAAGGCTGTGAGTGGAGAGGCTATTCTGGAAAAGTCCTCCACAAATTTTCTGTAATATCCTGCCAGGCCTAAGAAGCTTCTGATCTCACTGGCATTCTTGGGTCTACACCAGTTGCTGACTGCTTCTATCTTGGCTGGATCAACTTGAATGCCTTCTTTGGATACAATGTGACCTAGGAAGGTCACCTGATCTAGCCAAAACTCACACTTTGAGAATTTTGCATAGAGCTTCTCCTGCTGAAGGATCTGCAGCACTATCCTCAAGTGTGTAGCATGGTCCTCTGGAGTCTGTGAGTATATGAGAATATCATCAATAAATACAATGACGAATTTATCGAGATACTCCCTGAAGATGTGGTTCATCAGCTCCATGAAGACTGCTGGAGCATTGGTTACTCCAAAAGGCATTACTACAAATTCGTAGTGGCCGTATCTTGTCCTGAAGGCCGTCCTGGGGATGTCACTTTCTTTAACCTTTAGCTGATGATACCCAGAACGCAGATCTATCTTCGAGAACACTGTAGCCCCTTTGAGTTGATCAAATAAATCATCTATTCTAGGAAGGGGGTACTTGTTCTTGATGGTCACCTTGTTCAGAGCTCTGTAGTCTATGCACAGACGCATAGACCCATCCTTCTTCTTGACGAAAAGTACAGGAGCTCCCCAGGGTGAATGACTCGGGCGAATGAAGCCCTTGTCTAGTAGCTCCTGGAGTTGCTCTTGTAATTCCTTCAACTCTGCTGGAGACATACGATATGGGGCCTTCGAGACCGGACCGGTACCGGGCACTAGCTCGATCTCGAATTCCACTTCTCTGTTGGGAGGTAGTCCAGGTAATTCTTCTGGGAACACTTCTGGATATTCGCAGACTACCCGTACATCCTCCTGCTTGAGTTCTTCCTTTGCTTCTGATTCCACTATGTGTGCAAGAAAACCAGCACACCCTTGCTCTAGCATCTGGTGGGCTGCCAAGGCTGAGAGAAATTTCTGAGTCTTCCTCCTTGGGGCTCCTTGAAACTCGAATGGTGGTTCTCCTTCTGGGCTGAAAACCACCTTCCTTCTACGGCAGTCCACTGAAGCGCTGTACTTACTGAGGAAATCCATGCCCAGTATGATGTCGAAGTCCTGCATCGCAAGGACTATCAGATCGACATATAGCTCTCGGTCTGAAATCTTGATTGGCACAGCCCGGAGCCTCTGGGTGGACTCCATGATTTCCCCTGAAGGGAGAGTTGTCAGGAATCTGGACTCCCAACTCTCTGTAGGCACCTGTAACTTACTAGCAAAAGGTACTGATACGAAAGAATGGGTCGCCCCAGTGTCAAACAGTGTAGTAGCTAAATGCTGAAAAATAACTATTTGACCTGTTACGACCGTGGAGGCGCTGGCAGCTTCTTCCTTCGTGAGGGAAAAGACTCTGGCATTGGTTGGAACTGGTGCTGCTTCCAACCCTCCCTGACTGATCTGAGGTCCCTCCAGCATAGTAGGCATGTAATGTAACTGAGGCTGGCCTCCATACTGTACGGACTGCTGAGGAAGTACTTTGAACTTGTTTGGGCAGTCTCTGGATCTGTGTCCCTCTTGTCCACATGAATAGCATCCAGTTACACCCAAAAGGCATGTCCTGGATGGTTCCTCCCACACTTAGGACAAGGTGGATACCTAGCTTGCTTATTCTCTGGTTTTCCTTTCTGGCTGCCAGGCCACTGCTTCCTTTTGTGGTTCTTGTTCTTCCAGTTCTGGCTATTTGGCTGAGGCTTCTGGCCTCCTATTGTCTTGTTCTCAATCAGGACTGGCTTCTGCTGTGCTTGCTGTGCCTTGATGCTATTCAGGTAGTGCTCTGAGATTAGGGCACTACTGACCAACTCCTCGCTGGTCTGGGGTCGGTGCATCCCGCTGTTCACGTTGAGTGCTATCTCCGGGTTCAGCATGCGAAGCATCAGTCTGACTCGCTCCTTCTCTGTGCTGACTAGCTCTGGGCAGAGGCGAGCTAGTCTGTTGAACTTTGCAACTGCTTCTCCCACTGGTAGGCTACCCTGTCTGAACTCCATGAAGTCCTCGAAGTGCTTGTTGGTAACCTTCATGTGGAAGAATTCCTCATAGAACTCGTGCTCAAAATCTGCCCAGCTCATCTGGTTGACTATCTTCTTACTCTTGACTCGCTCCCACCACATACGAGCATCTCCAGTTAGGCAGAAGGAGGCACATTTGACCTTCTCAACCTCTGGCCAGTCAAGAAGCTCCATCGTGCTCTCTAAAGTCTTGAACCAAGCCTGGGCATCCCAGGGCTCAGTCGTGCCTGAGAAGCTTTCTGGTTTCAGCCTCTGCCACTGGACGAGGTATGCTTCTTGTCTTCGGTTCACGGCAGGGGTCTCCTGTGTGACGGGTGGAACTTCAGCCACCACTGGGGTTCCCACTCCTGCCGTGGGTGGTGTAGGGGGCTCTGGGTGCTGATTCGCCATCAGTGTGGCGATGGTCTTCTGTTGTTCTGTAATCTGAGCTTGCATTTGAGCAATGACTGCCATCAGGTTTGGCTGTTCTGTGCCAGGCTCATTGTTCTCTTGAACTGGAGTTCTGTTATTAGCATTAGGAGCTCGGCCTCTTCTTGCCATCTAATAATGCATAAGGGAACAAGAAATCACTACTACATCTCTAGGTATAAACTTGTCTTCTTACTTAGAAATCTAATATCCATTCTAGGGATTAAACATGATTCCGTGATACTAAGGGATTAAACATGCTTCCTTGTTCTATGCACATGTGAGTAGTACTTAAGCATTTCTCTATACTGCAATTAAATAAAGGAGCAATAGAAAAACTGAAACTTAAAGCTTTCTTACTTGAAGACGGCAAGGTTGATGCTGATGTGTGTGTGATGCTGGAGAATGGGAACTGCTCTGATACCACCTGTAGCGACCCGCCTTCTTCTACCTTAGACGGATCGTTACTTTCCTCTACTTCTCAACTTTTATACATGACTAAAAGTAAAATGCGGAAATCTTTTTTTTTTCTAAACTTTTAAATTCATCTAAAATGATATTCTAACTTATGTAGCCATGCATGATACCATGTCACACTTTCCTTCTCAAAACTCGTAGTTGATACTTATTGAAACAAGCCTCATCCAACCTAAACTGCCCGTACCAGTCGACTGGTGACGTAGCAGTCGACTGATACGCCTGTAATCAGAATTACAGGTTTCGGCACTTGCTTCTTTACTCCACCAAACCTATACTTTCGAGCCATACGAAATCATGACACCATTTCTATACACTATACCAGTTTTCTAAACAATTTAACCAATCAAAATGAACCCATAAACTTAAAATTAGGACTTTTACGAGATTTAGCAAGTTATGGAAAACTATCAAAAACTTTAGTCTAGAGTTTGTACCAAACTTTGTTTCTAACCATTTAAACTCATCATGCAAGATTCTATAACATTGCTAAAGCATTATGGAATATGAATGCAACTTCTCTAGACATATTTAAGCAATAAAAACTTAATTCAAAGAGAATTTGATACTATCTTGGCACAGGCGTCTATTTTCTAACAAAGTATCAATATTTCCATCTACTCACATTTCTACTCATCCACTGCAAACATAAGAATATATAAACTAACTGAAATGACATGAAATCTTTACTCTAAGCAATTGAGCATGTAAAACTATCCAAAACTTAAATGTTCACTAACTCCATAAAACAAGAACTTAAAATCTGAATAAGCTATAACATTGTAGTTTGAATAGTTAAATTGTCTTGTCTCGAAGATCTCTCCAAAATCAGCCACCACACACATTCTACTCAGCACCGCCTCGTCGTCTTCCTTCAGAATTGCTTGCCCTTACCTTTATCTGCAATAAGAGGAAATGCAACTAGTAAGCAAAAAGCTTAGTAAGTACTATCTAGCTCACAAAATCTCGAAATGTGCAAACATGCTTCTAGAACAATATGAAAATTATATGAGATACTAATATGCTTGAAAGAAAACTAAGAACATGTATAACTCAAAACATGCATACTCAAGCAATAATAAATCTCAATTTACTTTTCTTGGCTCAAATTGAAACTTTAGCTATTCTTTAACTTTTGAAAACTTTCTTAAACTTTAGAAAACTTTGCTAAAGCATATACTTAAAAATAATAATCACTTGGATCCACTGAAGACGTAAGTACCATCTGATATGCGCGTTCCCTAAAAGGTTGGGGTAGCGAGCCACCAATCCTAATAGAGCAGACCTTGGTCTACCAGGGCCAAGACCTTGGAATTGGACACCTGGATTTCTTTAACGACGCCCTTGGACGCCGGGTACTGGCCTTAGAAAATAAAATAGCTTTTCTTTCTTTTCTTTCTTATCTGTAAATGCCTTGGCATTTTCTGGAGCACCTTGCGTGCTAAAATCCCTAAGTCTTGACTTTTGGGGATTTCTTAAGGCCTTGGCCTTTTCTTTTCTTATCTTTATCTTCTCTTTTCTTTTCTCATAGCTTTCTTAGACCCTAACTCATATAGGGTACATGAATAAACTTATACATAAGCATACAACAATTAATGAACTAAGATAACATGCAAAAACTTAAACAAAAAGGAAATAGCTCTTTTTAAAACTTTTAAAGGAAATTCTCGCGGAAAAACCGCCTCTTACTGCAGGTGAGCAGTACTTACATTGATATCTTGGACTTACAACCAAGATTAATGTCTAGAGCTCGGGAGAAACTTGAGATCTCGGAGAATTCTTCACGTCTACGCGTTCCTCTCGTCGCGGGGATCCCGAATATAGGATTATCTCTTGGAGAAGAGTCTTGGCCGGCCCTCCTTGGCCTTGATGTTGGTCGGCGTCGCCCAAGAGGAGAGGTGGTCGGCGTGAGGGTTTGGAGAGGAGAGAAATAAAATTCTCTCTTTAATATCTATTTATACTTAAGGCAGATTAACTAACTATTCCTTAAATAACCTTCTCTCCGTCCCTTGTTGTGCTTGATACCCCAGCCCAGCCGGTTGGCGCTTGTGCGTCTCGGGTGGTCGCGGGTTCGATCCACCCGCTGCACTTAACCGGTTTTTATTATTTTCCTTTTCTTTTCTTTTTCTTTTTCCAAAAATACCAAACGGACTCGGAAAATTTCATAAAAATACTCTAAAAATTCCTAAAAATATCTAGAATATTTCTAAACCATTTCTAAATAATTCTAAGGACTTTAAGAACTAAAAATGGAAATTTTGGGGCGTTACAACGGTTCCCTACATAAGGGGTTATATACTTTGGTATCGTCAAACGTCACCCGTAACAGGGTAGACTATAAAGGTGATCGCTGGGTATGTAATGAATTATGCGGAGGGATGTGAGTGATGTAGATGGATGTATCACTCCCATATGACGGGAGTGATATCTGTGGGCCCCTTGATCGAGTAGGACTACTGAAACGCATGACCATGCTCAAATGAGTCAATATGAGATATTGAGCTCATTTGTTTGAGTGAGTCTACTCAGGGATCAAGAAACACAAGATTGATTGAGGATGACACAGTCTATGCCTCATTGGTCAATCTAGATATCAAGGATGGAAGGAAAGGTCATACATTATCATAATCACGGAGGTTTAGTCGGATCTCGACTTTTCTTGTTACTTGGGAAGCAATGATGTATTGCTAGATGTCGTTCATTGTTTATGTTCTAAAGCGTTTAGGTGTATTGCCAATGTCACGAGAACCTATTGGGTTACACACTAAGGACATGATGCTTCGGGAGCCCGAGTTGGGAACTCGGGAGATTTGATCGGGAGCCCAAGTTGGGAACTCAGGAGATCTGAGCTTGAGTTGGGAACTCGGGAGATATGATTGGGAGCTCGAGTTGGGAACTCAGGAACTCAGGTCGGTAGCTCGGCACTCGACAGACTGAGCTAGGAGCTCGGCAGACTGGGTCAGGAGCTCGACACTCGACAGACTGGGTTGGGAGCTCGGCAGACTGGGTCAGGAGCCGGCAGACTGGGTTGGGAGCTCGGCGACTTGCTTGGCAAACTTGTTCGGGAGCTCGAGGACTTGCTCGGGAGACCTGGTCGGAAGCCCGAGAAGCACGGTCGGAATTGCATGGAAAATTCATTAAAGTGTTTAATGAATGAAAGAGAAAAAGTCTCTCTTCATTGGATGAAGAGAAGGTGAAGAGTCACATGAAAAGATGTGCTCTTTATTGGCTTTAATGAAGGGAAGTCAAAGAGACAAAAGACTCTTCACATTCATGGGATGAGTATAAAAGAGGGTCTAGTCATTTTGAATGGAGTAAGTGTGCTTTTCCTTCTTCCCTTCCTCTCTTCTTCCCTTTCTCCCTCTTGGCCGAAACCCCTTGGGGGTTCTTGGTGGTCTTGTGAACTACCTCATGTTGCTAGCACAACTAAGGTAGTTCTTCCCGAAGTTGAGAGATTGTGTCCGTGTGGATACGAATAGAGGCACAGACACTTGAACGTGCAAGAGATCCGACGCATCTTGGACGAGCGAGATAAGCAAAGGACACTCTCCAAAGGTATACACATTAGATGGATCTATTAGATAGATGAACATTGTATGTGTTTTCTTTTGCATGGATCGCTCGAGGGTTCTTGTTTCCGCTGTGTTTTGTGTTTTGGTGCCGGGTGAACCCAACACCGCGGACGCTCGACCAAGAGCTGTAAAACCCTACTACCTCGTGGTGCTATAGATGTCGGAGGTGAGTAGGCTTGGTTTGGGTGCTACGGATGCCCGACCAAGAGTTGTAAAAACCTACTACCTCGCGGTGCTGCAGATGCCTGAGGTGAGTAGGCTTGGTCTAGGTGTTGCGGATGCCCGACTAAGAGCTGTAAAACCCTACTATCTGGCGGTGCTGCGGATGCCCGAGGTGAGTAGGCTTGGTCTGGGCACTGCGGATGCCCGACCAAGAGCTGTGAAACCCTACTACCTCGCGGCGCTGTGGAAGCCCGAGGTGAGTAGACTTGGTCTGGGTGTTGTGGATGCCCGACCAAGAGCTGTAAAACCCTACTACCTCGCGGTACTGCGAATGCTCGAGGTGAGTACGCTTGGTCTGGGTGCTACGGATGTGCGACCAAGATCTGTAAAACCCTAATACCTAACGGTGCTGCGGATGCCCGAGGTGAGTAGGCTTGGTCTGGGTGTTACGGATGCCTGACCAAGAGTTGTAAAACCCTACTACCTCATGGTGCTGCGGATGCCCGAGGTGAGTAGGCTTGGTCTGGGTGTTGGGATGCCCGACCAAGAGCAGTAAAACCCTACTACCTCGTGGTGTTGTGGATGCCCGAGGTGACTAGGCTTGGTCTGGGTGCTATGGATGCCAGACCAAGAGTTGTGATACTCTACTACCTCGTGGTGTTGCGGATGCCCGAGGTGAGTAGGCATGGTCTGGGTGCTGTGGATGCCCGACCAAGAGCTATAAAACCCTACTACCTCACGGTACTACGGATGCCCGACCAAGAGCTATAAAACCCTACTACCTTGCAGTACTGGGATGCCCAAGGTGAGTAGGCTTGGTCTGGGTGCTGCGGATGCCCGACCAAGAGCTGTGAAACCCTACTACCTCGCAGCGCTGTGGATGCCCGAGGTGAGTAGGCTTGGTCTGGGTGCTGCGGATGCCAGAACAAGAGCTATAAAACCCTACTACCTTGCGGTGTTGCGGATGCCCGACCTGAGTAGGCTTGGTCTGGGTGCTGCGGATGCCCGACCAAAAGCAGTAAAACTCTAATACCTCACGGTATGTAGATGCCCGAGGTGAGTAGCCTTGGACCGAGAGTCGCGGATGCTCAACCAAGAGCTATAAAACACTACTATCTCGTGGTGCTACGGAGGGATGAGGTGAGTAGGTGTGGTCTGGGTGCTGCGGATGCCCGACCAAGAGCTGTAAAACCATACTACCTTGCGGCGCTGCGGATGCCCGAGGTGAGTAGGCTTGGTTTGGGTGCTGCGGATGTCCGACCAAGAGCTGTGAAACCCTACTACCTCGCGGAGCTGTGAATGTCCGAGGTGAGTAGGCTTGGTCTAGGTGCTGTAGATGTCCGATCAAGAGCTGTAAAAACCTACTACCTCGCGCTACTGCAGATGTCCGAGGTGAGTAGGCTTGGTCTGGGTGATACGAATGTAACGACCCGGAAAATCTTCTCAATATTTTATTTAAAATATTGATCGTGTCTGAATAGTTTTGAATAAATTTAGAGATATTAGTACGAACTTTAGCCTAATTATCCATAATTTCTTATTTAAATTGAGAAGCTAAGTACTAATGGGCTTTTCCAAGACCATGGTTATTAGTGGATTTTAGGTGAAATTTAATATAAATATAAATAGGTCTTAATTAGGAATATTAGTATGATCATGGGTGAATTTTTAGGGAATTTTCGAAAATAAAATTAAAATAAAATAAAATAAAATAGAAAAATAAAGTGCCTGCACCAAGGATTGAACCTTGGACCTATGGTACCACCATGCATGTACTAACTAATTCACCTAGCAAGGGAGTGCTAGTAGAGAATGAAGTGGATTTTGGTTAAGGCTTAGGGAAAATGAAGAGTCACCAAGGGAAGAGACACTATGACTCTTCACTTGCCCACTTCATGGTAAATAAAGGAGAGGAGTAGCAACTTACCAATTAAGATTTCTCTTCTTCTCATCCACCAAGCCTTCTCTCCTTCTTCTTCCCTCTCCTAGCCGAAACCCACAACCCCCATTTCCTTTGGAAAAGTTTCACAAGAAGGCTTCATCTCCAAGATCTAAGGGTTATCTACTAGACTACAAGGGCTAAGAAGAGGATTAGAGTCAAGATGGTTCTTTCTATTTTTTTCTATACAAGGACTAGATCCAAGATAAGGGAAGGTAAGACCCCCTCACCTGTGGTATGATAGCTTCCAAGTTATTTGTCATGATCTAAGTTCTTATTGGCATGATATGTTGAAAAATCCATGGTTAGGGCTCATGAAGGTTTCGGCCAAGCCATGCTTTGGGCTAGAAATCATGTTAAAGACTTCCTTTATATTTTCAAATGTTACCCATGATAGGTGAAGTATGAAAGCATGATTTTGGGAGTTTTGTATCATCCTAACAACCCTCTAGGGTTTCGGCCACATCAAGGTAAAGGGGCTAGGGTAAACTCCAACCTTTCCAAGCATGATTAGTGTGTTTCCTATGATGTCTTATGGGTAATAATGGTTGTTTACATGAATTTTCCTACGGGCTTGTTACCCTTCTAGGGTTTCGGCCAACTCATGGATTAGGCCTAGGACTTAGGATTAAGTCCAATCAAGGGTCCAAATGGTTTTCCATGGCATGATATGTAAGGTATAGGATGTTAATCATGACCTAGGCACATTTCCTATGGAACCATGTCCCCTTAGAGTTTCGGCCAAGACCCCACCCTAGGGTTTGGTTTGGGTTAAGGTCTCAAGAATGCATGTTTATAAGTTACCATGATGCTAGTACATAGTTAAGCATGATGTAAAGATCTTATGTTACTAAAATCTTAGTTTATGTATTATATAACATGACCTTGTAGGTTAGATTTTATGTTATGCTTTACTCATGAATATTTAGATCATATACCATGAACATATGTAATTGATGTAGGAGTAGGCCATGATAAAGAAAAATGATGCATGTATGTTGATAAATGCTTATAATAGACTTATGGTTTTATGATGAATGCCATGAACCCTAGTAGTATGTGCCATGTTATATGTAGCTTACCATCCATGCTTTATGACGAATACTAAGATTATGTATGCTAGATGAAATGTATCATGTATGAAGTGCGTGCTTATTTATGTATCATGATCATGCAAGCTTTATGAACCAAGATAATGTTTATGACTAGAAACATGATTATGCATGTACGTTCTATTTTATGAACAAAGAATGATAAGTATGAATGAAGATGATGGTTATGCCTTAAGTATGAATGATAAGTATGAATGGTAAGTATGAATGATGAAGGCATAACGATGTTATGAAATAAGTATGAATGATGAAGCATGCATAGTTTTTATTTTTATGAATGGGCTTGTACCGGACCGAAGTAAGGGTCCAAGGGATGGGCACCTTAAGAACGCCCCGGTTCTGGACTACCGAAGCTGTCCACGGTTCTGGGACTACCGAAGCTGTCCAACAGGGATGTGCACCTTAAGAACGCCCCGGTTTTTAGAACTACCGACTATGCTGTTCCTACCCTAGTAGGTCGGGGCTCGCTACCTCGTATTTACTTAGGGATGCGCGCTTATGATGTATGTATGTGGTACAAGCCGGGGACCCCAATGATGTTATGTTTATGTTAAACATATAAAAGTATGATTTCATAACTAAGCATCCTTATGTAGTAAATGCATTTTACTCATGCATTCATTCATGTCATGCATCACGCCAGGGTAAGTGTATTTTATGCTTATGTTATGTTAAGACTATGCCCATGTATGGTAAGAATTATGCCATGAATAAGTAGGTCCCATGTTCATGTATGCTAAGAATTATGCCATGCAAAAGTAGGTTCCATGTTCATGTATGCTAATAAATATGCCATGATAAGTATGTTTCATGTAGTCTAAGAAAGGTGCCATGATAAGTTTGTTTCATGCTCATGTGTGTTAAGAATTATGCTATGCTAGGTATGTTGTAGATTTATGTTTATGTTATGAATCATGCTATGTTAGTTGCTTATATGGTTATGACTTATGCCAAGATTATGCTTATGCTTTATGTTCAGAATTATGTTATGTCAGATACTTGATATGTTTATGTTTAAGTGACGTATGGTTTTAGTGAGTAGGAAAGGGTCTTACTAAGCCTGTGTGCTTATAGTCTTATTTTTCTCATACCGCAGATCAAGCAAGAAGTTACTAAGGGAAGCAGCAGGAGGGGCAAGAGCATGTGTGTGGGTGGCAGTGACTTGGCAAAGGATCCTTTTATTTGCACATATTGCATGTCTTGGGTTTTGGAAATGCCTCCTTAGATTTTATGTTATGTTTATAATGGTTATGCCTAGTGAATGACTTAAGACTCATGATGCTATGTTTACGGATAAGTTACTTGCTACTTATGATGATGATGAACAAGTTATGGAATGATTAGGTTATGATGCCATGCATGTCGTTAATATGCTAAGCCCAATGACCCTAGGTTCATGAATGACAAGTTTAGGCATGTATAGATGTTTCATGTATTAGTTGCATGGTTAAAAGCATGTGTAGAAGAAAAAAAATTATTCCGCTGCATTGAAATGTTTTTATGCACATGTATGTTTAGCTTAACGACGCCTTTCTCGCCACACCACAAGGTGTGGGAAAAAGTCGGGCGTTACAGGTTGGTATCAGAGCCGTTGCCATCTCACTACACACACATCAAGCCTTCGTCCTGCCGCTTCCAAGTAAGTACCTCTCTGCATATTTTATGGTAGTAAGCATTTTAGGATACCTTATGGTTCTAGAATATGCAAGCATGAACGATGTTATGATGAAAAGTACTTTAGGATATGTAAATGTGAACGATATTTTATTTCTCCTTTAATTTAGAAGTTAATATGGAGGGTAGAAAAAAAATGTATTATTGTAATTACTAAGGCGAAGGAAACTGAGTTTATCTTGTGTGCTTTTCTCTGTATATATTTGCGAATTGAAAAAAAAACTAGTTCTGTATTAGTTTTTGTCAGTTCTGTACTGACTGTGTTGTTTTTTTCAATTCCAGATGTTGCATGAGATTGGCACCACGAGTCGTTACCATGGGCGGAGTCGTGAGCTGCTGGAACAAATAGAAGAGGTGGAGTATAGTCCGGTCCTTGGGATCCAAGGCAATATGGGGAAGTTGGACCGGCTATTTTGGAAACTTGAGCAGGAAGGGTTTCCAATCATGGATGATCATAGGATTGGAGCTCTGTTTCATTCATTGCCCAATCGTGCGAGAGAGGTTGCTTATCAGATCTGGGGGCAACATGGATGCCGTATCTCCTATACGGAATTATGTAGGCAACTTCTTCATCATGAGTTTCCGGAGGATCTGGGGGACTCTGAGGAAGATCCCGAGATGTACGAGGAGGATCCCGAGATGGATGAGGAGGACCCCGAGATGTACGAGGAGGGTCCCGAGATGTATGAGGAGGATCCCGAGATGCTTGAGGAAGATCCCGAGATGCTCGAGATGTTTGAGGAAGACCCCGGGATGTTCGAGGAAGACCCCGATGTGGCCGAGGAGGTTCCCGAGGTAGAAGAAGAGGATCCGATGGAAACAGTAGAAGATCCTGAGGCAGGCCGAGGGGAGATGAACGAGGGAGTGATAGCTACTGCCATGATATTCTTCATTATGGGCATGATGGCAACTCATCTATTTCATTGAGGGTTAGTTTTGTGAACCAATAAGGTCTAAGTTAGTCATAATACAATTAGTCATGAGTGTGACTCACCCTTATGTTCATAACCATGGTATGAATTGAGTATTATCATAATGTTAGTAGTTAAGGTGAACCTAGTGTTAACGAAATGTTATGTAACTTGTGCATTATATGAGTTACCAATCATATAATTGTATTATATCACATAAAGCAAATGATAATAATATGAGGGGTGTACTAATATAAGAACTAGTATAAATATGACTATACTAATTTACCGATCATATAGGTCCTTAGTATGAGCCTACATACAGGTTAACCTGTATCCTTCCAACCTATAAGTTATCCCCTACGCATATTACCCCATAAGCAAATATAGGTATTATATCTATAATTTATATATATATATATAAAAGAAAAAAAATATAACCTATAATATAGTCACACGTAGGAAATTTTCTGATAGCCTACATACATAAGATTATGACACCCTCACCTATGTTAGCATATAGCATTAGTTCCATGATACTAATACTGATATAATTAATGGTGTAAGTCATACGGTATAACTTAGGTTGGGACACATAGGGTAGGGTCCCAATTATATTAACATTTATTATAGATTATGAGTCCATTATATATTCATACTAATTAAAAATGTTAGTATTATCGACAAATATTTTGCTGTTATCTTATATGTAATATATAAGATTACCTTAGATTATTTTATGGTAATACAATAAATAGGATCTCACCTATTTTATAATCACCATACAACTAATATAATTCATAACTCAGGTTGAGAACTAATATGTCGGAAGCCTGCTAGTGTTAGGTGTAACCATAATTAAATATAAGTATATAATCATGACATATGCATATAATTATATCATGGAGTTATTGATGACACTAGCCAATTATATGCTAAGGAGATAATCAGACTTCATGGAGTTCCCAAGACCATTATCTCAGATAGGGATGGTCGCTTTACTTCACATTTTTGGGAGTGTGTCCAGCAGTCCCTTGGCACTAAATTACGATTCAGTACAGCTTTTCATCCTCAGACTGACGGGCAAACTGAACGAGTGAATCAAGTGCTGGAGGACATGTTAAGGGCTTGTGCTCTGGATTTCAAGGGGAGTTGGTGCTGATATCTATGTTTAGCGGAATTTGCTTACAATAATAGCTACCAAGCTACTATCGGAATGACACCTTATGAAGCTTTGTATGGGAGGAGATGTAGGTCTCCAATTTGTTGGTACGAAGGTGGTGAAAAGAAGGTGATGGGGCTCACGACGGATCTCATCGACGACACCACCCGAGCTATACAGAACATTCGACGACGGATAGAAACTGCACAGAGTCGGCAGAAGAGTTATGCAGATGTCTGGCGTCGGCCACTGGAATTCAATGATGGAGATCTGGTATTCCTCAAAGTGGCTCCGATGAAAGGGGTGACAAGATTTGGGAAGAGAGGAAAACTGAGCCCGCGATATATGGGACCGTACCTGATTCAGAAAAGAGTTGGCAAGGTGGCATATGAGCTAGAGCTGCCTCAGGAGATGGCTGCTATTCATAATGTGTTCCATGTGTCAATGCTTAAGAAGTGTATTCCCAATATGGACCAAGTGATCGAGCCACAGACAGTACAAGTTCAGGATGACCTAAGTTTCGAAAGCCGACCTATTCAGATCTTGGATCGAGTGATCAAGAAGCTAAGGAACAAGGAGGTACCCTTAGTCAAGGTCCTATGGCAAAGTAAACAGTTCGAGGAAGCTACCTGGGAACGTGAGGACGAGATGAGACACAAGTACCCGGAGCTATTCTAAGTTCGAGGACGAACTTTCACGAGGTATGGTGGATTGTAACGACCCGGAAAATCTTCTCAATATTTTATTTAAAATATTGATCGTGTCTGAATAGTTTTGAAGAAATTTAGAGATATTAGTACGAACTTTAGCCTAATTATCCATAATTTCTTATTTAAATTGAGAAGCTAAGTACTAATGGGCTTTTCCAAGACCATGGTTATTAGTGGATTTTAGGTGAAATTTAATATAAATATAAATAGGTCTTAATTAGGAATATTAGTATGATCATGGGTGAATTTTTAGGGAATTTTTGAAAATAAAATAAAATAGAAAAATAAAGTGCATGCACCAAGGATTGAACCTTGGACCTATGGTACCACCATGCATGTACTAACTAATTCACCTAGCAAGGGAGTGCTAGTAGAGAATGAAGTGGATTTTGGTTAAGGCTTAGGGAAAATGAAGAGTCACCAAGGGAAGAGACACTATGACTCTTCACTTGCCCACTTCATGATAAATAAAGGAGAGGAGTAGTAACTTACCAATTAAGATTTCTCTTCTTCTCATCCACCAAGCCTTCTCTCCTTCTTCTTCCCTCTCCTAGCCGAAACCCACAACCCCCATTTTCCTTTGGAAAAGTTTCACAAGAAGGCTTCATCTCCAAGATCTAAGGGTTATCTACTAGACTACAAGGGCTAAGAAGAGGATTAGAGTCAAGAAGGTTCTTTCTATTTTTTTCTATTCAAGGACTAGATCCAAGATAAGGGAAGGTAAGACCCCCTCACCTATGGTATGATAGCTTCCAAGTTATTTGTCATGATCTAAGTTCTTATTGGCATGATATGTTGAAAAATCCATGGTTAGGGCTCATGAAGGTTTCGGCCAAGCCATGTTTTGGGCTAGAAATCATGTTGAAGACTTCCTTTATATTTTCAAATGTTTACCCATGATAGGTGAAGTATAAAAGCATGATTTTGGGAGTTTTGTATCATCCTAACAACCCTCTAGGGTTTCGGCCACATCAAGGTAAAGGGGCTAGGGTAAACTCCAACCTTTCCAAGCATGATTAGTGTGTTTCCTATGATGTCTTATGGGTAATAATGGTTGTTTACATGAATTTTCCTATGGGCTTGTTACCCTTCTAGGGTTTCGGCCAACTCATGGATTAGGCCTAGGACTTAGGATTAAGTCCAATCAAGGGTCCAAATGGTTTTCCATGGCATGATATGTAAGGTATGGGATGTTAATCATGACCTAGCCACATTTCCTATGGAACCATGTCCCCTTAGAGTTTCGGCCAAGACCCCACCCTAGGGTTTGGTTTGGGTTAAGGTCTCAAGAATGCATGTTTATAAGTTACCATGATGCTAGTACATAGTTAAGCATGATGTAAAGATCTTATGTTACTAAAATCTTAGTTTATGTATTATATAACATGACCTTGTAGGTTAGATTTTATGTTATGCTTTACTCATGAATATTTAGATCATATACCATGAACATATGTAATTGATGTAGGAGTAGGCCATGATAAATAAAAATGATGCATGTATGTTGATAACTGCTTATAATAGACTTATGGTTTTATGATGAATGCCATGAACCCTAGTAGTATGTGCCATGTTATATGTAGCTTACCATCCATGCTTTATGACGAATACTAAGATTATGTATGCTAGATGAAATGTATCATGTATGAAGTGCGTGTTTATTTATGTATTATGATCATGCAAGCTTTATGAACCAAGATAATGTTTATGACTAGAAACATGATTATGCATGTACGTTCTATTTTATGAACAAAGAATGATAAGTATGAATGAAGATGATGGTTATGCCTTAAGTATGAATGATGAAGGCATAACGATGTTATGAAATAAGTATGAATGATGAAGCATGCATAGTATTTTATTTTTATGAATGGGCTTGTACCGGACCGAAGTAAGGGTCCAAGGGATGGGCACCTTAAGAACGCCCCGGTTCTGGACTACCGAAGCTGTCCACGGTTCTGGGACTACCGAAGCTGTCCAACAGGGATGGGCACCTTAAGAACGCCCCGGTTTTTGGAACTACCGACTATGCTGTTCCTACCCTAGTAGGTCGGGGCTCGCTACCTCGTATTTACTTAGGGATGCGCGCTTATGATGTATGTATGTGGTACAAGCGGGGACCCCAATGATGTTATGTTTATGTTAAGCATTTAAAAGTATGATTTCAAAACTAAGCATCCTTATGTAGTAAATGTATTTTACTCATGCATTCATTCATGTCATGCATCACGCCAGGGTAAGTGTATTTTATGCTTATGTTATGTTAAGACTATGCCCATGTATGCTAAGAATTATGCCATGAATAAGTAGGTCCCATGTTCATGTATGCTAAGAATTATGCCATGCAAAAGTAGGTTCCATGTTCATGTATGCTAATAAATATGCCATGATAAGTATGTTTCATGTTCATGTAGGCTAAGAAAGGTGCCATGATAGTTTGTTTCATGCTCATGTATGTTAAGAATTATGCTATGCTAGGTATGTTGTAGATTTATGTTTATGTTATGAATCATTCTATGTTAGTTGCTTATATGGTTATGACTTACGCCAAGATTATGCTTATGCTTTATGTTCAGAATTATGTTATGTCAGATACTTGATATGTTTATGTTTAAGTGACGTATGGTTTTAGTGAGTAGGAAAGGGTCTTACTAAGCCTGTGTGCTTATAGTCTTATTTTCCTCATACTGCAGATCAAGCAAGAAGTTACTAAGGGAAGCAGCAGGAGGGGCAAGAGCATGTGTGTGGGTGGCAGTGACTTGGCAAAGGATCCTTTTATTTGCACATATTGCATGTCTTGGGTTTTGGAAATGCCTCCTTAGATTTTATGTTATGTTTATAATGGTTATGCCTAGTGAATGACTTAAGACTCATGATGCTATGTTTACGGATAAGTTACTTGCTACTTATGATGATGATGAATAAGTTATGGAATGGTTAGGTTATGATGTCATGCATGTCGTTAATATGCTAAGCCCAATGACCCTAGGTTCATGAATGACAAGTTTAGGCATGTATAGATGTTTCATGTATTAGTTGCATGGTTAAAAGCATGTGTAGAAGAAAAAAAATTATTCCGCTGCATTGAGATGTTTTTATGCACATGTATGTTTAGCGTAACGACGCCTTTCTCGCCACACCACAAGGTGTGGGAAAAAGTCGGGCGTTACAACGGACGCCCGACTAATATCTATAAAACCCTACTACCTCGCGGTGCTACGGATGCCCGAGGTGAGTAGGCTTGATCTGGGTGCTGCAGATGCCCGACCAAGAGCTGTAAAACCTACTACCTCGCGGTTCTGTAGATGCCCGAGGTGAGTAGACTTGGTCTGGGTGCTGCAGATGCCCGACCAAGAGTTGTAAAACCTACTACCTCGCGGTTCTACAGATGCCCGAGGTGAGTAGACTTGGTCTGGGTGCAGCAGATGCCCGACCAAGAGCTGTAAAACCCTACTACCTCGCGGTGCTGCGGATGCTCGAGGTGAGTAGGCTTGGTCTTGGTGCTGTGGATGCCACACCAAGAGCTGTAAAACCCTACTACCTCACGGTGCTATGGATGCCCGAGTTGAGTAGGCTTGGTCTGGGTGCTACGGATGCCTGACCAAGAGTTGTAAAACCCTACTACCTCGCTTTGCTGCGGATGCCCAAGGTGAGTAGGCTTGGTCTGGGTGCTGCGGATGCCCGACCAAGGGCTGTAAATCCCTACTACCTCACGGTGCTGTGGATGCCTGAGTTGAGTAGGCTTGGTCTGGGTGTTACGGATGCTTGACCAAGAGCTGTAAAACCTTGCTACCTTGCGGTGCTACAGATGCCCAAGGTGAGTAGGCTTGGTCTGGGTGTTGCGGATGCCCGACCAAGAGTTGTAAAACCCTACTACCTTGTGGTGCTATGGATGCCCGAGGTGAGTGGGCTTGGTCTGTGAGTTGCAGATGCCCGATCAAGAGCTGTAAAACCCTACTACCTTGTGGTGCTATGGATGCCCGAGGTGAGTAGGCTTGGTCTGGGTGCTGCGGATGCCCGACCAAGAGCATTGAACCATACCTACTGTTCCCTCTTCCGGGGAACGCGTCCTCACCTACTCCACTCTAGAGAAGTTACCTTTCGCCAATCGGCTCCTCCGGTTGGACTTTTGCTCGGCTTCCGAGACTGTCGGATCTCAAGTCATCCATTCCTTGACCCGTCTCTACTTCTATCTACAGCTCCCGCCCGGTTATGACATTTGCCTGATCTTCCGGATCAAGACTTCGGTGCCCAGTCCACGACCAGGACTTATTGCCCAACCCCCGGTCAGGTCTTCGGTACTCAGTCCACCACCAGGACTTATTGCTCAACCCTGCAGGTCAAGACTTCGTGCCTAGCTTACCTAAGACTTTCCTGCACACTTAACAGATTCATTAGATAACACCTTAACCTTAACTTTGAACCTTTACCATTATCAAAACCCAGGTTCGATCTGGTGGTTCTGGTACCAACAATCTCCCCCTTTTTGATCTATGGCAACCTAGTTCAAAAGTTATGTTAAAACAAAAACAAGACGGTGTATTTAAAATAAACATATTTCCTCTCATTCCCCCTTTAAAAAATATTTTTGAAAAGAATGCATAAGGCTCCCCCTTGATTAAAGATTCTCCCCCTGAAGCATTCAAAAACATGCAATTTTTAAAAAAAAAACTTTTGATTGAGGATACCCTTTTTGAGGAAAAGGTTAAAGTTGAAGTCTCTTAAAAATGAGAAAAGCGACAGAAAGTTTTTAGACTTTATTTTTAAAACAACCCCTTGAGAAAATGTCCCTTTTTAAGAAATATAATTTAGCTTTTGAAAAGGGAATTTTTCAGTTACTTTTGAAAACTGACTCTTGAAGAACTTTTGAAGTTTGAAAAATTAAGATACCTTTTGAGAAAAATTTAATTTGAAAAAAAATTTAACTTTACACTTTTCAAAATTTTTTAAACTTTTCTTACTTGAAAAGGAAATTTTTCAGCTACTTTTGAAGTTGGAAAAATTAAGACACCTTTTGAGAAAGATTTGTTTTGAAAAAAATTTTAACTTTACACTTTAAATTTTTTTAAAACTTTATTAAAAAACTTTTAACTTTACTTTTTCTTTTCTTATTCTCCCCCTTTGTCATATACCAAAAAAAACATATTTGAAGAAAAAAATAGTGTATCAGAGCCAGTTTATTTTGCAGAACTGAATTTTGAATGCATATTGAACCAATCCTAGTGAGTCCATGAAAAAAAACCAACTAAATGAAATTGAACTTGTTCGGTCTCTGTCTAACCCAGTTAGCTACTTACTAACTATTATATAATATCAACTTTCACTAGGGTTAGTCAAGTTAAGTGGTATGATCAAGTTAGATTTTCTAAACTTGAACACTTAGCTTGATTCCTGTTTAAATGTATTTATGCCCCAACTGCTCTTGATGCACTGACTTAAAGCATCTTGAGTCAAGGCATATACCTAAGCATCTCAACCCAGTTTAGGTTATCAATCAAAGTGTCCTAATGTGCTTGTGAAATGCTGACTTCTAGATATATAGGAGCATGCAATTTTAGGGTTAAGTCCTAGGCTAAGTTCATTGCGTAGAAAACCTTAGTTTTAAAGGGGGTAATTTTTTTGAATAATCTAAGTCGAAAAACAAAAATTTAAAATTCAAAACTTAATAAGAAAATGATTTTTCTAAAAATATGAAATACTACTTTTTAAAAAAAAAATTGAAAAAATAAATGAAAATAGTCTTATTCTACTAAGCACATTCCCTAACTGCCTTCTTAATTAATCATAAGTTAGGTGCACAAACATGAGATAAGTCACCAAGTCAGATGCATAAAATAAGTCAACACATCAGCCCTATCAAGTAGGGGAAGTCAGATCATAAGACTCATAATACAATGCTGGTCTAAGAGGACGGGCCAGTATGCCAAAACGGGTCGGGCTGCCATGAGCAGAACATCGCCATCATCTCCTCATGTCGAGCTTGATGGGCATCCATCTGCTCAACATGATGGGCCTTCATCTCCTCTCGGAGACTGTGGACCTCTATCTCTATCTGTGTAAGGCGCTGGTCCGTAGTCATCAGAGGGGGTGGTGGTGGAGACTCTCGTAGCTGCTCCTCGATCTCGGTGGCAAGATCAGCTACATCGACGTCCACCTCGTCGTCCTAGTCTATCTGGGGTGGAGCTCCTCGTCGTCTCCAAGAAATGACCCCAGTGGTCGAGAAATCTACAGCGGCTAGGGAAAAGTTCCTATTTACTAGTTCGTCAAACTCGGTCATCGTGATGATCTCTCCGGCAGAAACATCACGACCATAATGGTGAAAGAGTGCGGTCAGAATGTGACAGTAGGGGGTCTGCACTCTAGAGTTTGTGGAGATGGTAGACGCATAGATGATCGTTTGAAATATGTGTAGACCAATGTCTATTTCCAGATGATGGATCGTCGCATAAAGTAGGAACGAGTGAAAGGGATGCATAACCGCTACATCCTGCAAAGTCAAGGGAAGAATGCAGTGAACCATGACTCGGTAGAGGGCATAGTCCTGGATGCATAGATCCATAGATCGAAAATTCTGAACCGTTGGATCTCTCTCATGCCTGAAAAAATAAGAGTGAAGAAGGTCAAGGGTAATGTGAGAGAAAGGGGCAGGAAAGGGAAGATCCTTAGGAGGATAACAAGAGAAGGTGGACTGAGTGGGTCGTAATCAAGAAATCTAGTAATTAAAGAAGGAGAGAAAGTAAGTGATAGGGTCTAGATATGAGTATGGTAGCAGTAATCATCAACTTTGACCAAGTTGTTATAGAACTCAGCACACAAGGTCACGTTAATAGAATGATTATAGTATACTAGTCGTTCTAGTTGGTAGTAGGTAATGACGTCAGTAGCTGTAGGACAAGATTGGGTAAAGAATCCCCTATTCAGATAGCAGGTTTTTATAGGCTTGTACGTGGTGGTAGCAAATTTATTTAAAAGAGCTAGTGTAGGGAACCTAGGGTCAGGGCTTGGTTCGGTACCGGGGTCGGTCTCACGATGTTTGCTAATGATCAAAAGTTGAAACAATTAATAATAAGAAAAAAATAATAAACTTTAACAAACGTACCGAGGAGGCATTGTAGGAGAAGAAGAAGGGAAGACATGGAATGCTCGAAGGAAACCTTTAGGAGGGAGGGAGTAGTTTGAGTTGGGTGTGGAATGGATGCCATGGGCAAGGGTTTATATAACCCTTCCCGGGCACCCGTGAGGGCTACGAGGCGCCCGTGACAGAGGCTTAGGCGCCCATGAAGGTCTCGAGTGCTTGAGTTCAAATTTGACTCAAAAGTGCAGCTTTTGACTGCCTCGTACGATGGGAAAGCGTTAGGCGCCCTTGACGGTCTCGGGTGCCCGATTTGACCAATATTTGACAGGCAAAGTTTATTTCAATCATGTCCTAGGTTCCAATGTAGTTATATTCAAGACATAGTTTGATTAACATCAATGGGTTATTTTTGAAATCTTTAAGGTTTTTGAATTTGACAAAGTTAAATTTAAAATATTAAGTTGAAATTTATATTTAATTTTGAAAATCTTAAGTTTAATTTAATTTTGAAAATATTAAGTTTCAATTTTGAAAGATTGAGGTTTTGAAAAATTGAGTTTGAATTAATTTAAAAAAAATTGATTTTGAATTTGGATTTTGAAAAATTAAGGTGACTTTTAATTTTGAACATATTAAGTTGAATTTTAATTTTGAAAATATTAAGTTGAATTTTAATTTTGAAAATATTAAGTTGAATTTTAATTTTGAAAATATTAAGTTGAATTTTAATTTTGAAAGTATTAAATTGAATTTTAAAAATATTAATTTGAATTTTAATTATGAAAATATTAAGTGAATTTTAATTTTGAAAATATTAAGTTTAATTTTAAAAATATTAAGTTGAATTTTAATTTTGAAAATATTATGTTGAATTTTAATTTTGAAAATATTAAGTTAATTTAATTTTGGTTTTGGAATTTGTTGAATTTGATTAAATGATATATTAGGGGTAGAATAATTTGGTTGGTTAGGTTCGACTACATTATTAGGTCATAGGCATCTCACCCAATTCTAAGTGACAAAGTAGGTATCCTTATATGTTTTGTGAGATGTATTATTTTTAACTTTTGATTTTATGTTAATTCTATGATTTAATTGAAGCTTGTGTTAGATTTGAGTTTAAAAAATAGTAATTTAAAAGTGAGTTTCGATAATTGGCTTCCAGGTCTTGGCGAGGCACAGAGGCCTTCTTTGGCCGTAGCCTTATTGGATCAACAACCTTTTCCTAGACAAAGCCTTTTAAAGAAAGATTATTTTCAAATTACTTTTTGAGACACTCTGGTCTAACTAGCTTAGGATTTGGAGAGGTAGCTTCGGCTAGTTCCACCGGACTAAATAGACCAAATAGGGTACGCCTTACCCTACCTTACTCAGACTGGCTTCCCTAATGTACTATCATCTCATCTCATCCTAATACTATGTTGTTCAAGTTTCAATTAAGTCTGGTCCTTAACTAACCATTCCTATGTCTAAGCAGAATAATATTAAAAAAAATAAACAAACATCAAGCAATAATTCAAGAAAAGAAAAAAAAATCATCTAAGTACAAAAATAGTTTTTATATTGGCTCCCCATGGACTGAAGCCACGATATGGGCTAGGCAAGATGTGAATCTTGTCCTTAGGGATCCAATATTGGTTTGGTCCAGCTTGTTTGTTCAAACTCAGCTTAGGGACCTATGCTTGGACTCGAGTTCTAGACTGGTTCAATACAGAGTAGTAAGATCTGTATCATGAGTTGGTTCGATAGCCATGTCCGGATTGATTTAGAACTGATTTCTATTTTCCAAGAATCATGTCTAGATTCTTGGAACCCGAAATGAATCGTTCTAACGCGACTCTGAGTTCCTTGTCTTGAGTTTTCAAGGAGGAATTCTCTTCCTCAAGCTTTTGAACTTAAGTTGAGTTTTCTTGAACAAACTCAGTTAAGGAACTCGAGTTGACTTCCTTTTTCAGGATTTTGACTTTCTATCGGAGGTTTTTAACCTGAACGTTAGCTTTCGTCAACTTGCGAGACAGATATGAAATTAAATCATAAAGCTGCGATTCAGGATAACCTCTTACTGTTATTCGTCCGTCCTCCGAGATCGATAGCATTCCGGTGCTGACGTCTTCTTCCAATTCTGATTCAGATTCAGAGTCGAGATCTTTCGAGGTGGTCAGTGCGAGAAGATTGGAGTGCTGGGCCTCTTCTTCATCTTCTGAAGATGATTCGTCCCACGTGGCTTATAGTGCCTTCTTCCTCCAAGTTTTCTTGTTTTCTTTCAAGTTGGGACACTCCGATTTAAAGTGACCCTTCTTGTTGCACCCATAACAGGTTACATCGTTCTTCATTTTTTGGCTTGTGGAAGGTTCAACTGGATCGTCCTTCTTTGGTGCAGTCTTCTTCTTTTTCTTTTGTTTCTTCAGCAACTTGTAGTAGTTGCGAGCCATCCGGACCAGTTTTGGATGATTGATTTCGTCGTTATTGGATTCCGAATCGAAATCTGACTCGGGTATCGATTGTAATTTTTTCTTTTTTGGTTTTCCTTGAGTTTTACCTGCAAATAAAGCCATACTTTTCTCGACTTGTGCAGTATTAGTTTGTTCATGTAACTCTAATTCGGAAAATAATTCATCAAGTTTTATATCTGAAAGGTTCCTAGAAACCTTGTAAGCATATCGATACTAGTATGTGCAAACTATTGCATGTTTATATTAGTATGTGCAAACTGTCTGATACTTTGCATTGTAGATAACATGGTATGTGGTGACACACAGAAGATCATGCTATCAGTCCATTGCAGAGTATAAGAAGAGGCTCACAACCGAGATGGAGTTGGACAAACCATCGGGATGGTTATAGTGTAATTTGGTATAGTTTATCTTGACCATAGAATTACACTTGTGCTCTTTGTGTGCATTGAGCAGGACCAACATAGAGGTGATCCAATTTATACTGACTTTATAATTGGATCGGACCTCGGTTTATTATGGAGTACATGCTCTGAATCCCGATATAATAATGGGCACATGTACTTAGTATTTATTTCTTTGATATACCAATGGGCTATATTTATTCTGTTAAATCGATAGGCCCGGTAAGTTAGGAAATAATATTATTTACATGGTGTGCCATTGACTATAGATGGAATCCGTGTCCTGGTAAGTCGGGATGATGATGCTCCCTTGATGAGCTCATAAGGTTCATTATGTTAAATCCTACAGGTGGACTTGGTCCAACATGATGATAAGGATGAGTGATACTAGTCAAGGAGTTAGAGGTTGATTAATTAAAATTGTTAGTGATTTAAATTAATCAATGGGCATTCGATATCTTAAACACAGGGAGAAATTGTACTCATAATAGGTGGAGCCCTTATGTAAATATAGGGGTTGGTGAGGTAGTTCAATGGAGAATCTTTAGTGGAATGATTCTTCATTAATGGATCGGGTTTGGATCCATTAGTAGGCCAAGACCCAACTCCTCCTCATGGTCCCTATTATAGCCTTATAAATACCCCATGGTGTCATGAAACCAAGGAATCTAATCATCCAACAAGCCAAAACCTAAACCCGTCTCTCCCTTCTCTCTCCTAGGGTTGCGACACCCTCTTTTGCAGCCGACGGCAACAAGGAGAAGAAGGAGAAGGTAGAGAGCTCTTATCCCTTGGTTTCTTCTTCCTCTTTTCTCCCCTTTGGCTGAAGCACTCCCTGAGCTAGCTGGATCCGGTGGAACAAAGGAAAAAAGGGCGCAATTTATGGTGATTGTCGCCGAAAGTGGAAGAAGAAGAAGGGGGAGTTAGATTTCGGTTTTCTTCACCCTCTTGCTCATCCTTTGCTTCTTCTCTTGTGGATGGAAGCTTCTTGGAGCAAGGAGCAGGTTTTGGTAGGCCAAGGAGGAGGTGGTTGGACCGGCGACACAAGCTTGAGGAAGATCTCTTCTTCCTTTGTCGCCAGCGCAAGGTGGAGGGCAAGCACTAGGGTTTTGGCTAGTGGAAGAAGGTGGTGATTGGGTGGCCCTTGGTGATTCCGGTTCTTGGAAGATCATCACCCACACGACGTCCAAGAGGGGAGGGTCATACGATAGAAGATCGCGAGGTAACGGGAAGGTATAAACTCTTCCTTGGCTCCTTTGATATTCTTATCATTTTATGTGGTGTTTAATTAATTATCATGTGTTTAATTATTTGTTAATTAATGTTGATAATTAATTATTTGAACCCCAATAATAAACACAAAAACTGGCGATCCGCTCATCTTCTTTTTCATGATCAATGGTTAGGTGAGTTACAAGGCTCGAACTTTGAGTTTCGCTAAGTTGTAACTCAAATCAATTGATACGACGACGAGACGGTCATATGGGAGATAGATCTCCATTCGGATTAATTTTTTAATCCGTGGACATGGAGAGGTCTCTCATGGACGACCAGATATTAACTTAGGTGTAACGCCCGCCCTTATATCTACTTCGGGGCGGGGTTACGTACCATCAATCATATAATTTTAACATGAAATAAAAAAAATAAAAGTGTAAGAACTAAGTACTGAGCATGCTTGTTTAAACTATCAAGTGATATTTACAAGTGCTAAGCATACTAGTCAGTGCATGCCAATCAGATATCATGCTTTAATGATTAGAACATGGTAGGTGCATAGCAAATTCAGTAACCCATAAATCATGATAGCGAGGTTATATATTCCTTTGCAAGGCATCATGAATTCACATCCTATAACATGATAGGTTCACAAGTAGTTAAATTCACAACATAATCAAACATAATCGAGTATAAGAGTAATCCAAATGTAATCACTAATATTCAAGAGTACCAACTCTAATCACTAGCATTCAATATCAAGGAAAACATCAACATAAGCATAGTAAAGTAGATATAAGAATCTTTCTTTCCCGAGCCACCACCCCACACATCTTCAGCCCTCCTGCTCTTCCTTTAGTTTAAGTGTCTCTTACCATTATCTGCAGCATAAGACAACACATAAACTAGTAAGCACAAATGCTTAGTAAGGATCCTGTCCTACTCGCAAAATCCATACGAAAGAATACAACATGTACACATAATGAATCATAAGCATGAGTTTATCATAGCATACTAAACATCAAAGTTTCTAAGCAAGCAGTATAAAGTATCTTAAGCATACCCTTCACATATAATAAATGTTTTCAAAACAATTCCATAAAGGTATTACTTAAAAATACTTTAACATCATATAGCGGCCCAGTTGTGTACCACATCAAGCGCGTTCCCTAATGAATTGGGGTAGCGAGCCACCAACCCATTAGAGCAGGACCCTTCCGTCCTACCGGAGCCATGACCTTCAGTTAACATGTACCCCGAATTTGTTTAACGACCCCCTTCCGAGTCGGGTACACAACTTTCAAAGTAAAATACTTATCATGCTTTTACATATATGCTAAGGAGTACTCCAAATCCACTCTCAAGGGACACACCACTCTTCAAGGGTGCTCATGATCCCGTAGGGACACACCTCACAACATAAGGGGTGCTCTTGATCCCATTCTTAGTGGAGTATCCTTTCAAGCATTTTATCATACACATCACATGCAATTCATAAGGGTGCCTCATGGGCTATAAGACATGCTCATACATACATCATAATTCAACCACTCAAACATACTTTATATATGACAAGATTGGTCACATAAATCATATTCATATCATAGGAAGTGGTAGCATGCTTCATGGTTTAATTTAACTCTTCCTAACCCTAAAACTAGGGTTTGGCCGAATGGTGTAAGGTAGGGATAGATTAGGTTCTTGACATCAAACATCCCATACAAGCTTCACATATATATACATCATGTATCATATTAAACATAGCATACATCATGGGGTAATCAACCTTCACAACCCTAATGTTTCATGCCTTGGCCGAAAGTTACATGCTAAGGAAAGTTAAGTTTTCCAATCAAACATTACATTTAAACATCACATGCATATACATATCATCTTACTAAACATAAACATATCTCATAGGGTAGTTTAACCTTCACAAACCCTAACCTATTCATGTTGGCCGAATGGTGTAAGGTAGGGGAATTAGGGTTTTTGAAATCAAACTTTCACACAAACATTTACACAAACACCTCACATACATATCATGCAACATATTAAGCATAGATTACATCATAGGATAATCATGCACCCTAAACCCTAATTCTTCTAGGGTTGGCCGAAAGTGTAGGGTAGGGGGAATTAGGGTTTTTGAAATCAAACATTCACACAAACATTTATACAAACACCTTGTCTACACTACTAAGCATGGATACATCATAGGATAATCATGCAACCCTAAACCCTAATTTTCATCCTTGACCGAAACCTTGTAGGGTGTTCACCCTAGTTTTTGTCATCACAACATGAAGGGAAACAACATATAAATATACCCTAAGTCCCAAGGGGTCTCCTCATGCATCAAGGAGTAGTCAAGGCCTTCCCCTAAGGGGTGGCCGAAACTTGCACAAGGGATACCTCCCTTTTTCGAAAACCAAGGAAGAAGAAGAATCATGTAACAACAATTACGCTGCAGGCGAGGGGATACTTACATCCTTTCGCTTGAAATTCACCTTCTCTAAATCTTTTAGGTACCCTTGGTTGAAGGAGGGGTGAGAGTTCCCCTTGTTAGAACTTCTCTAGAACTCTTGGCCCTAGTAGAGGGCAAGATCCTTGGATGGGGTCTTCTTCCTTCCAATTCCCTAGGGTTAGAACCCTAGGGTGTATTTTCGAAAATTGAAAAGGGAGAAGAGGGCTCTAGGGTTCGGTGGGGAGAGTGGGGAAGAAGAAGAATCAAAGTTCTTTCCCCCTCTTCCTCTCTTATTTATACTATTCTCATGAAGGGACATGTCTCTTTACCTTCCTAGCTTTAACTAGGGCGTTCCTTATTCTCTCAACATGAAACACCCTTGGTGCATTGGTTAAGACATGGTTAGTGCAACTAGGAGGTTCAAGGTTCGATCCTTGCTTCCTCCTTTGTACACTTTCTTTTTATCACATTTTGCACTAATCCACATCAAAGCCCATTAAACCAAGCCCATCATGACATTTCATAAAAAAAATGTTTCATGAATTCATAACATTACATATGGGAAAAATTTGGGGCGTTACAATCCCACGCACCTTATAAAAAGTTCGTCCCGAACTTTAAAACAGTTCCGGATACTTTAATTGCATTGCCTCCTCTCGTTCCCAGGTGGCTTCTTCGAATTGCTCGTTCCGCCACAGAACCTTTACTAAGGGCACTTCCTTGTTCCTTAGCCTCTTGACTTCCCGATCTAGGATCTGAATGGGTCGGCGTTCGGAACTTAGGTTCTCTTGGTCTTGTACTGGTTGGGGCTCTATTGTTTGATTCACATCAGAGGTATATTTCCTGAGCATTGATACATGGAAGACATTGTGGATAGCCGACATTTCTGGCGGTAGCTCCAGTTCGTAGGCCACTTTGCCTACCCGTCTCAGGATCTGGTACGGTCCCACATATCGCGGACTCAGCTTCCCTCTCTTCCCGAATCTCATCACCCCTTTCATAGGGGCCACTTTAAGGAATACTGAATCCCCAACATCAAACTCTAGTGGTCTGCGTCGCTTATCAGCGTAGCTTTTCTGCCGACTCTGAGCAGCCTCTATCCTCTGGCGGATATTCTTTATAGCCTGAGTGGTTTCATCTATAATATCAGTCTGGAGTCCCATCTCCTTCTTTTCACCACTCTCAAGCCAGCATATAGGAGATCTGCATTTCCTTCCGTATAGTGCTTCGTACGGTGCCATCCCGATAGTAGCCTGATAACTGTTGTTATAAGCAAACTCTGCCAGGCTCAGGTATCGACACCAGCTTCCCTTGAAGTCCAAGGCACAAGCTCGAAACATGTCCTCTAATATCTGATTCACTCTTTTAGTCTGCCGTCAGTCTGGGGGTGAAAGGCCGTACTGAATTTCAGCTTCGTGCCGAGAGCCTTCTGTACGTGTCCCCAAAAATCTGAAGTAAATCGACCATCCCTATCAGAGATAATGGTCTTGGGAACCCCGTGCAGTCGGATAATTTCCTTGACGTACAGTTGAGCCAGCTACTCCACTGAGTAGGTAATCCTGATAGCCAGAAAATGGGCAGACTTGGTGAGTCTGTCCACAATAACCCATATACCATCATATCCATTCGTTGTTCTAGGCAGCCTTGAGATGAAATCCATAGAGATGTCTTCCCATTTCCACTCGGGGATCGGCAGAGGTTGCAGAACTCCTCCAGGCCTCTGGTGTTCTACTTTGACCCTCTGGCAGGTCAAACACATACTGATATAGTGGGCTACATCTCGCTTCATACCGGACCACCAAAACTTGCTCTTCAGATCTTGATACATCTTGGTAGACCCAGGATGCATCGCATAAGGCGTTCCGTGAGCTTCCTCAAGGATTCTTGTCCGTAAATCGGAGTCGTCGGGAATAGATAATCGATTCCGAAGAAATAGAAACTCCGCTGTCCGAAACCCGAAATCCATCGTCCTTGCCTTCAGAGCCGATAAGAATTTGCTTGTCCTCTTCTTCGGCTCTCCGATAAATTCAAATGGAATTCCCGCCTCAGGTCGGAAAATAACCTTTCGTTTACGGCACTCAATAGAGGCGCCGTATTTGTTCAAGAAATCCATGCCCAATATCACATCATAATCGGGCATATCAAGCACTATCAGGTCGCAGTAGAATTCCCTATCTGCGATTCTGATCGGTGCTGCGCGTAGCATTTGGGTAGAGGGCATCACCTCACCCGAGGGCAGTGTTGTCAGAATTTTGCAGCATAAATCTTGTAGTGACATATCATTTATTTTGGCATATTGCATAGAGATAAACGAATGTGTTGCCCCAGTGTCAAATAAAGCAGTAGCATACTGACTGTAAATAAATATCCGACCTGTGACAACGGTGGAGGCAGTCGCCATGTCTTCCTTCGTAAGAGAGAAAACCCTGGCGTTTGTCGTGGCAGGCGGGGCCTCTAATCTCCCCTGGCATATCTGAGTACCATCTATAGCTGCCTGCATCAGGTGTAGCTGGGGAGGAGCACCTTTGTACTGAACATGCTGCTGTTGAGGTGCTTTGGCTGCAGTAGGACACTCCCTGGCCATGTGTCCTTCCTTCCCGCAGGTGAAGCATCTCCTGGCGCCCAAGAGGCATGTCCCGAGGTGCATCTTCCCACAAGTGGCACATGGGGGATATTTAGGCTTCTTGCCTGCTGTACCACTGGCAGATTTATCCCATGGCTTCCTCTTTCCGTTGTAGTTCTTTTTCCAGTGGGGGTTGCTATTCTGAGGTTTCTGACCTCCCGACTGACTCTAACTCTTGCTGGCGGTCAGTGCTTGGCTCTGCTGGTTAATATTCTTCAGATAATGCTCGGTAATAAGGGCGCTGCTGAACAGCTCCTCTGTAGTCTGGGGCCTATTAACGCCGCCGGCTACATTCAGAGCTATCTCGGGCCTGAGCATCTTGAGCATTAATCTGACCCTTTCTTTCTCTGTACTGACCAGCTCTGGACATAATCGTGCCAGTCGGTTGAATTGCTTAACGGCATCGTTGACTGAGAGATTTCCCTGCCGGAATTCGGTGAACTCATCAAAATGCCTGTTTGTGACTCGCATATTAAAGAATTCCTCCAGAAATTCGGACTCAAAGTCATTCCACTTCATCTGGTCCACTGACCTTCTAGCTTTTACTCGTTCCCACCACATCCTGGCGTCATCAGTGAGGCAGAACGAGACGCATTTAATTTTCTCATGCTCGGGCCAGTCTAATAATTCCACTGTGCTCTCAACTGTCTTGAGCCAGGCTTGGGCGTCCCAGGGCTCGCCGGTGCCGGAGAACTTTTCCGGCTTCAGTCTCTGCCACTGAATCAGATAGGCCTCCAGTCGGACTCCTCTGGCCGGAGTGTCCGGGGGTGCCTGTGCAGTTGGAGGCTCAGTAGGTATCACATTCTGACTTCCCTGCGGGGTTGCAGTGTTCCACTGCTGGGACATCAGAGTGTTTATTATCTGCTGTTGTTCAGTGACCTGACGCTGCAGATCTGTGATCACTTGCATCATATTAGGTGGGGGTGCTGTCTCATTACCCCGATTGCTACGTCCTCTAGCCATATCTATCATACAGGTGATAAATGACTACATAAGAATTATCACTACTTTCACTTGTTATGCAAGTATTAATCATCTCCATATAATCATTACTGTACATGAAATAAAGTAAAGCGAGGTTAGGATCTCTTACTTGGAAGCGGCAGGATGAAGCTTGATGTGTGTGTAGTGGAGGGGAAACCTGCTCTGATACCAACTTGTAACGCCCGCCCTTATATCTACTCTCGGGGCGGGGTTACGTACCATCAATCATATAATTTTAACATGAAATAAAAAAAACAAAAGTGTAAGAACTAAGTACTGAGCATGCTTGTTTAAACTATCAAGTGATATTTACAAGTGCTAAGCATACTAGTCAGTGCATGCCAATCAGATATCATGCTTTAATGATTAGAACATGGTAGGTGCATAGCAAATTCAGTAACCCATAAATCATGATAGCGAGGTTATATATTCCTTTGCAAGGCATCATGAATTCACATCCTATAACATGATAGGTTCACAAGTAGTTCAATTCACAACATAATCAAACATAATCGAGTATAAGAGTAATCCAAATGTAATCACTGATATTCAAGAGTACCAACTCTAATCACTAGCATTCAATATCAAGGAAAACATCAACATAAGCATAGTAAAGTAGATATAAGAATCTTTCTTTCCCGAGCCACCACCCCACACATCTTCAGCCCTCCTGCCTCTTCCTTTAGTTTAAGTGTCTCTTACCATTATCTGCAGCATAAGACAACACATAAACTAGTAAACACAAATGCTTAGTAAGGATCCTGTCCTACTCGCAAAATCCATACGAAAGAATACAACATGTACGCATAATGAATCATAAGCATGAGTTTATCATAGCATACTAAACATCAAAGTTTCTAAGCAAGCAGTATAAAGTATCTTAAGCATACCCTTCACATATAATAAATGTTTTCAAAACAATTCCATAAAGGTATTACTTAAAAATACTTTAACATCATATAGCGGCCCAGTTGTGTACCACATCAAGCGCGTTCCCTAATGAATTGGGGTAGCGAGCCACCAACCCATTAGAGCAGGACCCTTTCGTCCTACCGGAGCCATGACCTTCAGTTAACATGTACCCCGAATTTGTTTAACGACCCCCTTCCGAGTCGGGTACATAACTTTCAAAGTAAAATACTTATCATGCTTTTACATATATGCTAAGGAGNATCATATTTCAACCACTTAAACATACTTTATATATGACAAGATTGGTCACATAAATCATACTCATATCATAGGAAGTGGTAGCATGCTTCATGGTTTAATTTAACTCTTCCTAACCCTAAAACTAGGGTTGGCCGAATGGTGTAAGGTAGGGATAGATTAGGTTTTTGACATCAAACATCCATACAAGCTTCACATATATATACATCATGTATCATATTAAGCATAGCATACATCATGGGGTAATCAACCTTCACAACCCTAATGTTTCATGCCTTGGCCGAAAGTTACATGCTAGGGCAAGTTGAGTTTTCCAATGAAGCATTCCATTGAAACATCACATGCATATACATATCATCTTTCTAAACATAAACATATCTCATAGGGTAGTTTAACCTTCACAAACCTAATGTTTCATGCCTTGGCCGAAAGTTACATGCTAGGGCAAGTTGAGTTTCCAATCAAGCATTCCATTGAAACATCACATGCATATACATATCATCTTTTAAACATAAACATATCTCATAGGGTAGTTTAACCTTCACAAACCCTAACCTATTCATGTTGGCTGAATGGTGTAAGGTAGGGGAATTAGGGTTTTTGAAATCAAACTTTCACACAAATATTTACACAAACACCTCACATACATATCATGCAACATATTAAGCATAGATTACATCATAGGATAATCATGCACCCTAAACCCTAATTCTTCTATGGTTGGCCGAAAGTGTAGAGTAGGGGGAATTAAGGTTTTTGAAATCAAACATTCACACAAACATTTATACAAACACCTTGTCTACACTACTAAGCATGGATACATCATAGGATAATCATACAACCCTAAACCCTAATTTCTATCCTTGACCGAAACCTTGTAGGGTGTTCACCCTAGTTTTTGTCATCACAACATGAAGGGGAAACAACATATAAATATACCCTAAGTCCCAAGGGGTCTCCTCATGCATCAAGGAGTAGCCAAGGTCTCTCCCTTGGGGGGGGGTGGCTGAAACTTTGCACAAGGGACAACCCATTTCCGAAAATAAGAAAGGAGAAGGAATCATGCACAACAATTACACTGCAGGCGAGGAGATACTTACATCCTTTCGCTTGAAATTCACCTTCTCTAAATCTTTTAGGGTACCCTTAGGTTGAAGGAGGGGTGAGAGTTCCCCTTGTTAGAACTTCTCTAGAACTCTTGGCCCTAGTAGAGGGCAAGATCCTTGGATGGGGTCTTCTTCCTTCCAATTCCCTAGGGTTAGAACCCTAGGGTGTATTTTCGAAAATTGAAAAGGGGAAGAGGGGTTCTAGATTTTGGTGGGGAGAGTGGGGAAGAAGAAGAATGGAAGTTCTTTCTCCCTCTCCCTCTCTTATTTATACTATTCTCATGAAGGGACATGTCTCTTCACTTCCCTAGCTTTAACAAGCACGTTTCTTATTCTCTCAACACAAAACACCCTTGGTGCATTGGTTAAGACATGGTTAGTGCAACTAGGAGGTTCAAGGTTCGATCCTTGCTTCCTCCTTTCTACACTTTTTTTTTATCACATTTTGCACTAATCCACATCAAAGCCCATTAAGCCAAGCCCATCATGACATTTCATAATAATGTTTCATGAATTCATAACCTTACATATGGGAAAAATTTGGGGTGTTACAATCCCACGCACCTTATAAAAAGTTCGTCCCGAACTTTAAAACAGTTCTGGATGCTTTAATCGCATTGCCTCCTCTCGTTCCCAGGTGGCTTCTTCGAATTGCTCGTTCCGCCACTGAACTTTTACTAAGGGCACTTCCTTGTTCCTTAGCCTCTTGACTTCCCGATCTAGGATCTGAATAGGTCAGCGTTCGGAACTTAGGTTCTCTTGGTCTTGTACTGGTTGGGGCTCTATCATTTGATTCACATCAGAGGTACATTTCCTGAGCATTGATACATGGAAGACATTGTGGATAGCCGACATTTCTGGAGGTAGCTCCAGTTTGTAGGCCACTTTGCCTACCGGTCTCAGGATCTGGTACAGTCCCACATATCGCGGACTCAGCTTCCCTCTCTTCCCGAATCTCATCACCCCTTTCATAGGGGCCACTTTAAGGAATACTGAATCCCCAACATCAAACTCTAGTGGTCTGCGTCGCTTATCAGCGTAGCTTTTCTGCCGACTCTGAGCAGTCTCTATCCTCTGGCGGATATTCTTTATAGCCTGAGTGGTTTCATCTATAATATCAGTCTGGAGTCCCATCTCCTTCTTTTCACCACTCTCAAGCCAGCATATAGGAGATCTGCATTTCCTTCCGTATAGTGCTTCGTACGGTGCCATCCCGATAGTAGCCTGATAACTGTAGTTATAAGCAAACTCTGCCAGGCTCAGGTATCGGCACCAGCCTCCCTTGAAGTCCAAGGCACAAGCTCGTAACATGTCCTCTAATATCTGATTTACTCTTTCAGTCTGCCCGTCAGTCTGGGGGTGAAGGCCGTACTGAATTTCAGCTTCGTGCCAAGAGCCTTCTGCACGTGTCCCCAAAAATCTGAAGTAAATCGACCATCCTGATCAGAGATAATGGTCTTGGGAACCCCGTGTAGTCGGACAATTTCCTTGACATACAGTTGAGCCAACTGCTCTACTGAGTAGGTCATCCTGATAGCCAGATGATGGGCAGACTTGGTTAGACTATCCACAATAACCCATATACCATCATATCCGTTCGTTGTTCTAGGCAGCCCTGATATGAAATCCATAGAGATGTCTTCCCATTTCCACTCGGGGATCGGCAGAGGTTGTAGAACTCCTCCAGGCCTCTGGTGTTCTGCTTTGACCCTCTAGCAGGTCAAACACATACCGATATGGTGGGCTACATCTCGCTTCATCCGGACCACCACAACTTGCTATTCAGATCTTGATACATCTTGGTAGACCCAGGATGCATCGCATAAGGCGTTCCGTGAGCTTCCTCAAGGATTCTTGTCCGTAAATCGGAGTCGTCGGGAATACATAATCGATTCCGAAGAAATAAAAACTCCGCTGTCCGAAACCCGAAATCCATCGTCCTTGCCTTCAGAGCCGATAAGAATTTGCTTGTCCTCTTCTTCGGCTCTCCGATTAATTCAAATGGAATTCCCGCCTCAGGTCGGAAAATAACCTTTCGTTTACAGCACTCAATAGAGGCGCCGTATTTGTTCAAGAAATCCATGCCCAATATCACATCATAATCGGGCATATCAAGCACTATCAGGTCACAGTAGAATTCCCTATCTGCGATTCTGATCGGTGCTGCGCGTAGCATTTGGGTAGAGGGCATCACCTCACCCGAGGGCAGTGTTGTCAGAAATTTGCAGCCTAAATCTTGTAGTGACATATCATTTCTTTTGGCATATTGCATAGAGATAAACGAATGTGTTGCCCCAGTGTCAAATAAAGCAGTAGCATACTGACTGTAAATAAATATCCGTCCTGTGACAACGGTGGAGGCAGTCGCCATGTCTTCCTTCGTAAGAGAGAAAACCCTGGCGTTTGTCGTGGCAGGCGGGGCCTCTAATCTCCCCTGGCATATCTGAGTACCATCTATAGCTGCCTGCATCATGTGTAGCTGGGGAGGAGCACCTTTGTACTGAACATGCTGCTGTTGAGGTGCCTTGGCTGTAGTAGGACACTCCCTGGCCATGTGTCCTTCCTTCCCGCAGGTGAAGCATCTCCTGGCGCCCAAGAGGCATGTCCCGAGGTGCATCTTCCCACAAGTGGCACATGGGGGATATTTAGGCTTCTTGCCTGCTGTACCACTGGCAGATTTATCCCATGGCTTCCTCTTTCCGTTGTAGTTCTTTTTCCAGTGGGGGTTGCTATTCTGAGGTTTCTGACCTCCCGACTGACTCTGACTCTTGCTGGCGGTCAGTGCTTGGCTCTGCTGGTTAATATTCTTCAGATAATGCTCGGTAATAAGGGCGCTGCTGAACAACTCCTCTGCAGTCTGGGGCCTATTAACGCCGCCGGCTACATTCAGAGCTATCTCGGGCCTGAGCATCTTGAGCATTAATCTGACCCTTTCTTTCTCTGTACTGACCAGCTCCGGACATAATCGTGCCAGTCGGTTGAATTGCTTAACGGCATCGTTGACTGAGAGATTTCCCTGCCGGAATTCGGTGAACTCATCAAAATGCCTGTTGTGACTCGCATATTAAAGAATTCCTCCAGAAATTCGGACTCGAAGTCCTTCCACTTCATCTGATCCACTGACCTTCTAGCTTTTACCCGTTCCCACCACATCCTGGCGTCGCCAGTGAGGCAGAACGAGACACATTTAATTTTCTCATGCTCGGGCCAGTCTAATAATTCCACTGTGCTCTCAACTGTCTTGAGCCAGGCCTGGGCGTCCCAGGGCTCGCAGGTGCCGGAGAACTTTTCCGGCTTCAGTCTCTGCCACTGAATCAGATAGGCCTCCAGTCGGACTCCTCTGGCCGGAGTGTCCGGGGGTGCCTGCGCAGTTGGAGGCTCAGTGGGTATCACATTCTGACTTCCCTGCGGGGTTGCAGTGTTCCCCTGCTGGGTCATCAGAGTGTTTATTATCTGCTGTTGTTCAGTGACCTGACGCTGCAGATCTGTGATCACTTCATCATATTAGGTGGGGGTGTTGTCTCATTACCCCGATTGCTACGTCCTCTAGCCATATCTATCATACAGGTGATAAATGACTACATAAGAATTATCACTACTTTCACTTGTTATGCAAGTATTAATCATCTCCATATAATCATTACTGTACATGAAATAAAGTAAAGCGAGGTTAGGATCTCTTACTTGGAAGCGGCAGGATGAAGCTTGATGTGTGTGTAGTGGAGGGGAAACCTGCTCTGATACCAACTTGTAACGCCCGCCCTTATATCTACTCTCGGGGCGGGGTTACGTACCATCAATCATATAATTTTAACATAAAATAAAAAATACAAAAGTGCAAGGACTAAGTACTGAGCATGCTTGTTTAAAACTATCAAGTGATATTTACAAGTGCTAAGCATACTAGTCAGTGCATGCCAATCAGATATCATGCTTTAAGGATTAGAACATGGTAGGTGCATAGCAAGTTCAGTAACACACAAATCATGATAGTGAGGTTTTACATTCTATTGCAAAGAGTAACACATGAATTCACATCCTAGAACATCATTTAGAAGCATAGTCATAGGTTTCCATGCATAATAACAATTTATAAGATTGAGTCTAAAGGAAGTCTAGAACATCATGTGAAATATCTTAATCAAGAGTTATCCTATAACATGATAGGTTCACAAGTAGTTCAACTCACAACATAATCAAGTATAAGAGAAATCTAGGTGTAATCACTAACATTCATAATCAAGGAAACATCAACATAAGCATAGTAAAGTAGATATAAGAATCTTTCTTTCCCGAGCCACCACCCCACACATCTTCAGCCCTCCTGCCTCTTCCTTTAGTTTAAGTGTCTCTTACCCTTATCTGCAGCATAAGACAACACATAAACTAGTAAGCACAAATGCTTAGTAAGGATCCTGTCCTACTCGCAAAATCCATACGAAAGAATACAACATGTACACATAATGAATCATAAGCATGAGGTTATCATAGCATACTAAACATCAAAGTTTCTAAGCAAGCAGTATAAAGTATCTCAAGCATACCCTTCACATATAATAAATGTTTTCAAAACAATTCCATAAAGGTATTACTTAAAAATACTTTAACATCATATAGGGGCCCAGTTGTGTACCACATCAAGCGCGTTCCCTAATGAATTGGGGTAGCGAGCCACCAACCCATTAGAGCAGGACCCTTCCGTCCTACCGGAGCCATGACCTTCAGTTAACATGTACCCCGGATTTGTTTAACGACCCCCTTCCGAGTCGGGTACACAACTTTCAAAGTAAAATACTTATCATGCTTTTACATATATGCTAAGGAGTACTCCAAATCCACTCTCAAGGGACACACCACTCTTCAAGGGTGCTCATGATCCCATAGGGACACACCACACAACATAAGGGGTGCTCTTGATCCCATACTTAGTAGAGTATCCTTTCAAGCATTTTAACATACACATCACATGCAATTCATAAGGGTGCCCCATGGGCTATAAGACATGCTCATACATACATCATATTTCAACCACTTAAACATACTTTATATATGACAAGATTGATCACATAAATCATACTCATATCATAGGAAGTGGTAGCATGCTTCATGGTTTAATTTAACTCTTCCTAACCCTAAAACTAGGGTTTGGCCGAATGGTGTAAGGTAGGGATAGATTAGGTTTTTGACATCAAACATCCCATACAAGCTTCACATATATATACATCATGTATCATATTAAGCATAGCATACATCATGGGGTAATCAACCTTCACAACCCTAATATTTCATGCCTTGGCCGAAAGTTACATGCTAGGGCAAGTTGAGTTTTCCAATGAAGCATTCCATTGAAACATCACATGCATATACATATCATCTTTCTAAACATAAACATATCTCATAGGGTAGTTTAACCTTCACAAACCTAATGTTTCATGCCTTGGCCGAAAGTTACATGCTAGGGCAAGTTGAGTTTTCCAATCAAGCATTCCATTGAAACATCACATGCATATACATATCATCTTTCTAAACATAAACATATCTCATAGGGTAGTTTAACCTTCACAAACCCTAACCTATTCATGTTGGCCGAATGGTGTAAGGTAGGGGAATTAGGGTTTTTGAAATCAAACTTTCACACAAACATTTACACAAACACCTCACATACATATCATGCAACATATTAAGCATAGATTACATCATAGGATAATCATGCACCCTAAACCCTAATTCTTCTAGGGTTGGCCGAAAGTGTAGAGTAGGGGGAATTAAGGTTTTTGAAATCAAACATTCACACAAACATTTATACAAACACCTTGTCTACACTACTAAGCATGGATACATCATAGGATAATCATACAACCCTAAACCCTAATTTCTATCCTTGACCGAAACCTTGTAGGGTGTTCACCCTAGTTTTTGTCATCACAACATGAAGGGGAAACAACATATAAATATACCCTAAGTCCCAAGGGGTATCCCCATGCATCAAGGAGTAGCCAAGGTCTCTCCCTTGGGGGGGGGGGGTGGCCGAAACTTTGCACAAGGGACAACCCATTTCCGAAAATAAGAAAGGAGAAGGAATCATGCACAACAATTACACTGCAGGCGAGGGGATACTTACATCCTTTCGCTTGAAATTCACCTTCTCTAAATCTTTTAGGGTACCCTTGGGTTGAAGGAGGGGTGAGAGTTCCCCTTGTTAGAACTTCTCTAGAACTCTTGGCCCTAGTAGAGGGCAAGATCCTTGGATGGGGTCTTCTTCCTTCCAATTCCCTAGGGTTAGAACCCTAGGGTGTATTTTCGAAAATTGAAAAGGGGAAGAGGGTTCTAGATTTCGGTGGGGAGAGTGGGGAAGAAGAAGAATGGAAGTTCTTTCTCCCTCTCCCTCTCTTATTTATACTATTCTCATGAAGGGACATGTCTCTTCACTTCCCTAGCTTTAACGAGCACGTTTCTTATTCTCTCAACACAAAACACCCTTGGTGCATTGGTTAAGACATGATTAGTGCAACTAGGAGGTTCAAGGTTCGATCCTTGCTTCCTCCTTTCTTCACTTTCTTTTTATCACATTTTGCACTAATCCACATCAAAGCCCATTAAGCCAAGCCCATCATGACATTTCATAATAATGTTTCATGAATTCATAACCTTACATATGGGAAAAATTTGGGGTGTTACAATGGTATTTTGTTTTAAACACCCACTTGAGTCCAATCACATTCTTGCCTTCAGGTAGATCCACCATTTCCCATGTTTCATTTTTATGGATTGCCAATAGCTCTTCATTCATTGCATTTCGCCATTCTTCCTTTGTGACTGCTTCTTCAAAAGTTGTAGGATCTGAAACAAAGAGAGTAAATTGACATGATGCATAAATTTCTCTCAAAGATCTGACCTTTGCTGGAGGTGATTCATCAGAAGACTCTTGTAAGGAGGATGAGCTGCTCCTTGAATTTGATGGTGAAGAAGCTGGTGACATCAAAGGAGATGATTCAGCACCTTCAGTTGCCGGGGTTTTGTTCTCCACTAAAATAGGAACTTGAGTTTTTTCTTCTTGTGGATTCCAATTCCAACTTGAATCTTCATCAAAATCTACATCTCTTCTTATAATCAATTTGCCAGTAAGAGGATTATACAACCGATATGCTTTTGATTGATTGCAATATCCAACAAATATGCATTTTTCAGATTTTTTCTCAAGTTTATGATGAAATTGAGGATTAATCAAAGCATATGCAATACAACCAAAAATTCTCAAGTGGTTTACCGATGGTTTTCTCCCTCGCCATGCTTCAAATGGTGTTTGATTCATAACTGCCTTTGTTGGAGAAATATTCAGCAGGTAAACTGATGTTGCCACTGCTTCAGCCCAAAATGTATTTGGAAGTCTTTTGATATTCAGCAAACTTCTAGCCATCTCTACAACCGTTCGATTTTTTCGTTCGGCTACACCATTTTGCTCTGGTGTATAAGGCGCAGTCAATTCCCTGTGGATACCATGCTCATCACAAAAATTATTAAATTCTTTAGATAAAAATTCACCTCCTCGATCTGTACGAAGAGTCTTTATTAAAGTACCATTCTAATTCTCCACAAGTGCCTTGAATTTTCTGAAATTTTCAAAAGTCTCTGACTTATCTGCTAGAAAATATACCCAACTCATTCGACTAAAATCATCAGTAAATATTAAGAAATATTTACTACCCCCAAACGATGTAGTTCTCATAGGACCACATAAATCAGCGTGAATTAGCTCAAGACATTCTGACGCTCTCCATGATTGTCCACTTGGAAAAGGTTTCCTTGTTTGTTTTCCAAGTACACATCCTTCACAAAAACTAAGAGAATTAATTTGGGGTAATCCACGAACCATACCTTTCTGATTTAAAAGCTGCATTCCTTTGATGTTGAGATGCCCATATCTCAAGTGCCACATCTTTGATGCATTTTCTTCATTAGCAATAAATGCTTGGTTTCTCACATTAGAGATCTTCAGCGGAAACATCTTATTTTCTGTCATTTGCACTTTAACAATAGACTGTCCAGTATCTTTGTCAGAAATAACACAAACTTCATTATCAAATAAAATTGCATAGCCGCTTATCATTAATTGTCCAACACTTAACAGATTATGTGCCAAGTTAGGAACAAAATAGACATTGTAAAGTAATTTAACTTTACCATCACTAGTCTCCACAGCAATAATACCTTTGCCTTCGACTTGTATCTGATTATTATCTCAAAGTCTTACTAGCATCTTCTATGACTCATCAAGCTCTTTAAATAACGACTTATTGCCTGTCATGTGATTTGAACATCCACTATCCAAAAACCAAATATCGTTTTGAACTTCATTAGAATGAGAATGAACCATAAATAACTTACTTTCCTCATTTTCTTCTTTAACATAGTTTGCTTGTGAACTATTTCTGTAATTTGCCTTTATATGCCCAAATTTTCCGCAACCATAACACTGAATGGAATTTTTATTCCATTTTTGATCTCCTTTGAATTGTCTCTCTTGTCCATTAAAATTACTTCTTCCTCTGCCTCCTCTACCACGAAAACCTCCTCTTCCTCGACCTCTGCCACCGAAGTCTTCCCTTTTTTCTATCTCCCCCTTCACTTGAGAAGCTTGAAATGCCTTTTCTTCATTCTTCTCAGTGGATCTATTTCGCCTTGCCTCATGAGCTTTCAAAGAACCCATTAGTTCAACAAAAGAGAAAGTTGAAAGATCTTTAGATTCCTCGATTGCAGTTACTATATAATCATATTTGGGAGTCAAACTTCACAAAACTTTCGAAACGATAATTGCATCAGTGATATTTTCTCCATAAGATCTCATTTGACTGACAATAGAAATTACTCTAGATAAAAAATCTTGTAAAGTTTCATTACCCTTCATAAGCAAGGCCTCGAACTCACTTTTGAGGGTTTGGAGTTTCACGGCTATCACTCTGGAGGAACCTTGGAATTCTTTCTGCAGTATTTCCCACACTTCTTTGGAAAATGAGGCAGTTGCAATTCTTGAGAAAATTGTCTCATGTACTGCTTGCTGAAGGATGAACAATGCCTTTGAATCTTTCTTTCTGTTCTCCTTTAATCGACCTTCATCAGCATCCTTGTCGTCAAAGCCGCTCTCTACTAAATCCCAAAGATCTTGAGATCTAAATAGAGTCTTCATTTTGATACTCCAAAATTCATAGCACTCTCCTTTGAAAATGGGGATGAGGGGTTGAAAAATTCCGTTGAATGCCATTGCAAGCAAACTAGGACACTTCAACCCAACCTCGCTCTGATACCACTCTGTTGGAGGAAGAGAATAGGGGAGAGGAGAGACACACTTGTGACAGAGGAGAAATGCAGAAAACAAACTAAACAACTTAATCATTCAATAGAAGAGGTTACATATTTATAGGCTTAGTGGATAGACACCAAGTCCACATACATTGAATCTAGACACTTCTAAAAAATTTTATCCCAATCAAACTCTATCTCTATCTATTATTTTCCACATAATTAATCCACTAATTAATATTTATTTTGAAACATTATCGTTAACACTTTGGTTGTCTTCATCTCAGCGCAAAGGGACTCCAATTCACACAATCAGGCCTCTGCAAGAGCTTTAACAGATTCAACATCCTTACAGGTGGTTTCCAGTGTCACCCAAAGCATGCTCTCGACTTCAGCAATGACCATCTCCACTTTAGAATGAACAGACTCCAATTTCCATAGTTGGTCCTCTTCTATGACTTTGTTGGACTCAACTTTCTCTCGAGTGGATCCCAACTCTACCTCCAAGAGCTATGTCTTGTATGGATGGCCTCCAGTTCAGCCTTAGCGGTTTCCGCCCTCGTGATAGTCACCCCTAGTTTAGTCTCTTGTGCCTCTGCGACAACTTTTAGTTTCTTGATCCCCTTCTGCTAGTTTTTCTTCTTTGACTCTAGCCCCTTATTTTGGGCTTTAAGGGATCAAACTCTCTCTTTAGTTTATCCAAGTCAGACTTCACTTTAAGGCTATCTGACTTCTCGTCAGATATGATTTTCCTCAAGCGATGGATTTCTGATAGCTCAGCGGTTGGGTCCTCCCTCAGCTTCTTCTGTCGAGCGAGCACCACCTATACTAGAGAGGTCTTCGCTTTTAATGTGGCCACTTGGGCTATTTATTAAGTTTGATTAATTGATTTAAATTAATTAAGTTACATTAATTGAATTTAATTAAGTAGTTTAATAAAATAGTTTAGATTAATTAACTGAATTTGGTTAATTAAGTTTTAATTGGATTCTTTAATTAGGTTGAATTAATTACGTTGATTAATTATGTTGCATTAATTAAATTTAAGTTTGATTAGTTTTAGTTCGATTAGCTTAAGTTTAAATAATTAGTTTAAGTTTGATTAATTAATTGAAGTTTGATTAATTAATTTAAGTTTGATTTAGTTTAGGTTTGATTAAAGGTTTAATTAAGCTAACTTGAAATTAGTCCTAAAATCCATCTCACCCTTCTCTATATTTTCAAACAGGAAAACTTATAGATTTTGTGAGATAGTTATTAATTTCATCTTTATTGATTTAAATTAAAGTCTAAGTATTAACATTTGAGTTAGATTCAAGTTTAACAAATAGTCAGTTATGTGCACATTTTAAAAATTGACTTTCAGGTAGTGGCGAGGCAAAGCTTTTTTAAGAAATTATATAAATAACTTTTCTTCTTGAAAAACCATGATATAACTAGTTTAGGATGTCACGAGGTAGCTTTAGTTAGTTTCACTTATCTAAGTCGACCAAATAGGGTATGCCTTATCTTGACTTCCTAGACCATGCTTTCCTAACCTACTATCATCTTGACCTACTCTAGAACTATGTTGAGCAAGTGTCAAGTAAGCCTAAATCCTTATCTAACCATTCTAAATTTATGCATAAAAATAAAGCATGCAAGGAAAACTATAAATCAAACAAATATGCAAATTTATCTAAAAGAAAAAATTATTTTTCTATTAGGTCCCCTGGATCATAGCCTTGATACTATCTATCCAGGTAATGAATTTGACTCTTGGGGAGCCAATATTGGTTTCGTTCAACTTGATTAACTAAGCTAGTTTTAGGGACTCATGCTTCAACTCAATTTCTTGTAGATTTATTCATAATTGATAAGTATGATTTAAATCTAGTTTTAGCCTTATATCCTAGTCCGGATCGATTATATACGACCTTTTGTTTGCTAAGAATCATATCATGTTTTTTGGAACATAAAGTGAACCATTCCAATGAATCCTTAATTTCTTTGACTTGAGTTTTCAAAATGGGGTTTTCTTCCTCAAGTTGTAGGAATTGTGTTGAAGTTCCACTTTGAACTGATTTAGTCAAAGGACTTGAGTTAGTCTCCTTCTTAAGGGGTTTTATATCCTTTTGAAGTGACTTGACCCGGATGTTAGATTTAGCCAACTTGCGAGTTAAATATGAGATTAAACTATAAAGATTATCTTCTAAGGTAGGACTTATAGTGGTGTTGGGCCCTTCAAAATTGGATACGAAATTGTGGCTTCTCTCGGACTCGGCTTCCTATTCGATCTCAGGCTCAGTTTTGGATTTGATTTCAGACACAGCTTCGGATTTAGTCTCAGCATCGTGAGCTTGTACCGATAGTGTCAATAGGCTTGGTTGAGCTTGCTCATCTTCATTTGACTCTTCCAACGACTCGGATCAAGTTGCTATGAGGGCCTTTAATTGGATCATCCTCTTTTTCTTTAGCACATTTCAAGCTAGGTTAACTAGTTTAGAGATGATCTCCTTGTCCTCTTCTGAATCGGATTCATCTTCGAATTCTGGTTTAGTTCTAGGATTAGGCTTTGACTCCTTAATATTGAATTTTCCTGCAAGCATGGAAATACCATTCTCGGTCGGGCATGCATTAGTTTGTTTGTGTAACTCAAATGTGATAAACAATTCATCTTGTCTCATTATTGAAAAATCCTTGAAAATCTTGTAGGCATCTACTATAGATGCCCATAATGTATTCTTAGTAAAAGCTTGTAGTGTATACCTTATAATGTCATGATTCTCTATTTTTTTCCGATTGAGTAGAGGCCATTGAGCATATCTTGGATCTTGGCGTGCAACTGGCTTGCCGATTCTCCTTCTTGCATTTTAATATTATACAATTTATTTAAAATTAAGTCGCACTTACTAACCTTTGTATCGAAGGTCTCTTCGTATAGTTCTATCAACTTCTCCCATAGGTCCTTGGCACTTTTGAAGGGTTCGACTCGGTTTAACTCCTCTTTGGTTAGGCCGCATTGTAAGGTTCAAGTTGCTTTAGTGTCGGCCATGATCTTCCTCGTTATTGGTTTGCCTCATTTGTCATCTGCGAGGGGTTCTCCATCTTTGGTGGGAAGTGTGAATCCAGTTTGGATTATAATCTACATCATCACTTGGGTCTTCAAGTGGTACTTCATTCAGCCCTTCTAATAGCCGAAGTCCTCATCAGAGTGAAGAGGTGGGCGGTTGGTATTGTAGCCTTCTTGATGGGCCATCAATTAAATCTTTCACGTGAAGAAATAAATGAAAAAGAATGTCCCAAGACTAGGTCTTGGATTAGTAGTGTGGTAGAAGAGATTAAGGCGAAAAATGACTCAAGTAGTGTTGTACTAATTTTGAGAATAATAATAGTAATAATAAAATAATGAAAAATTTGTCTAAACAGGTAATTGTACTAATTTTGACTAATGGCGAAATAATGAAAATGCAAAATTGAAAAAAGGTGTAATGCTCAAAAATAATATTTTTGTTGCTCGAAAAAAAATCAAAAAAACAATGCTCTTGTAGTGGTGGCGGCACCAATTCAGAGTGCCCCCACTGTGACACCAATTATAGGATCGATGAACGCGCTAGAAGGCGGTGAATAAAGTGAGTCGCTTTTTCACTTTTTTGGAAAACAATAGAATATGTAGCGGAAATAATAGAATAAAAAACACAAAGTTAACACACTTTATTTTTACTTAGTTTACAGTCTGATGACTTAGAACTTATTAATTGACCTACATGCTACTCTCAATGTATTAATATTGTCCTTATATATTAATGCTTGTCTAGGAATAGTTAAGAGTAATGTTCTCTAATAATCTCACTATCAATTCAACCAATTGATATGATATAGATTATAACCTACTACCCAAGGACATTATTATACTTATTCATTTGGCACAAATAATATAATAACCATAACATTGCCTTTATTAATAAAATATGATACAAAAAATTTCCTAGTCAATCATCTCATAATTAGTTCTAGGGCTAAAACTAATAGTAGGACCAATAAAGAACAAGCTCATGTGGATACCATAGATGTACAAATATTTTGATCATCGAAAAAAATTCCAAGGGTTCCTCGACCCAAGGTTGTATGTGTGAGAATGTGATGAAGCCATTATATTGAGCAATTTGTTGAGATCATCTATTAATATTTCCAAATTGTGCAACTTGGTGTAGTTTTTGATTGTATGGCCTATCACTGTAAAAGCTTCGAAATAGTGTTGTTCTAGCCACTGATTGTAGTTGGGGAGGGCACCTTATTGTCTATGTAAACTGTCAAATTGTAATGGGCAATTATCAATTAATGACCTGTTGCACTACAACTAAGACACTATGTAGGACCGATGCACGTGAGAGGGGGGTGAATCACGTGACTTTTAAAATCTTCGTTATAAAATCAGAGTTGATAGAAAATTGTACGATGCTTTTTATAACGTGCGCAGCGGAAAAATTAAAACGAAATGCGAAAGCGAAAAATAAAAAAAATTACACGAGGAGTTTTACTTCGTTCGGAGCCTTCGCCGACTCCTACTCGAAGGCCCAGGTTCCTTGAACCTTTCCTGTGGGCAATCCACTAAAAACCTCTATCGACAAACTACCGATAGAGTGATTCGAATACAAGATTGGGCGGAAGTGTAACAGCCCTACACTTCCCCCTTAAATAATTTAAGTGCAGACAAAAAAAATTCGTTACCCAACACTTAGATTTAGGGTTTAGGGAGCGATCTTCCAGCAGCGGTCGGACAGCGTCGAGTCAAAGCACAAACCGCAGCAGAGGAGCGTGGAAGCAAGAGAGCGCCAAAGCTTGAACCAGAATTAAATTTTCTTGTCTGTTAGAGGGCTTGCTTGCTTCTATTTATAGTGCCTCGATGCATGATCTTCTCAGCTCAAATTTTATCCATCAACAAGATAAAATAATTAAATAAAAGATAATGTTTCTATCCTTTGCTTCAATTAAGAAAATAATTTAAATAAAATATAAATACAGAATATTGAAAAGTTAACCGAGAGGTTTTATCCTCTTACAATTTTATTAATAATTTAAAAGGAGATTTTATCCTTCCAGCTAAGCTTTACGTGAGAATTTTAAGCATTAGTAGGGATAATTTTATTCTCTAAAAAGAAGGAAATACGAATAATTTAAATGATAATTTATCCTCCACCAAGGCTTTAGATAAGGAATAATTTTATAAAATTCAACTACAAAATCTAATTAAATAAATTTTATAAAATAGAGTTAATGCATTTAGAATCTAATTAAATAAATTCTGTAAAATAGAGTTAATGCATTTAGAGTTAATTGGACCCCGTCCAAACCTGGATAAGGATCTAACTAGGACTCAACCGAGGTCACCAAAATGGGCCTAAGTTGGACCGCGCCTACAGTCCTAAAATAGGACCCGTCCTCACTGGTTCGCTCCTCTAGTGACTTACCTCACTTACCTCGTGCAGCTCTACTCAACTTCTTAACCCACCAGGTCTTCCTGCCAGGACTCAACCACCCTGGTCTTTTTGCCAAGTTTCAACCAACTTGGGCTTCAGCCAGTTGTGAGGCCCCGTGAACCCAACTGGACTTCTCGCCAGGACTCAACCACCCTGGACTTCAGCCTGGTGTCAAGTCCTAAGTCTTTCAACCCTACACACTTAGTAAAGAGGTCAAAACCAAAAGCAAGTCTAACTTTAACCTATTTGTCATTCATCAAAACTCAGGTTTAACTATTAGTACAAATTGCACCAACAATCTCCCCCTTTTTGATGCAATGACAACCTGGGTTAAAGTTAGAAAATACCAGATAAAGCAATGAGTCCAAGAATAATATGCAAATGACATGCTCTAAGATCAGAAATTTTTAATTTTCTAACTCAACCCTTAAACCCTCCCCCTTTGGCATTCATCAAAACAAAGAAATAATAAGTGCGCAAGCATCAGAAATAAAACAAGCAATCAAGTAATATGCCAGCCAAGTAAAAAATACTTTAAGTATTTGGGGAAGAAAAAATGCTTAACAAGCATACTAAGTTTCTGAACTGATTCAGAGGGGTAAGTCAAATTCTTAATTTAACACAAACAATCTGAGAGCATAAATGTTAAAGGAAATGACTAGGTGTAAATTTAGAAATGACTTTTCGAACACCATTTTCAAAAATTAAAAAGGCTACCTTCAAAATCTTAATTTTTTCCAAAATAAAGAATATCTCAAGGCAAATTAATAAAAAAGAGAAGATTTTCCAAAATTTTCTTTTCAAAGGATCATTTAGAATATTTTCAGGATTAATTTGAGAAAAAAATTTCAAGATAATTTTTTTTTAAATCCTTGTTCAATTAAAGAAGATATTTTCTAAAACAGTTTTCACTAAATATTTTTGAGAGTTAGAATACAAAATATAAACTCAAGCTCCCCCTGAACCAAGTAAGAAAGTTTAGTCCATTTTGAATGTCTAACCGTAGTTACTAGCTAACTATCTATAGGATAGTAGTTTTCACTAGGTTAGTCAAGTCAAGTACTAGTGTCTAGCTTAGCTTTACAGAAAGACTACTTGACTTGATCAATATGAAGTTGGTATTTAACGCCCAGACTTGCTACGATGCACAGGTTTAAGCATTCTGAAGTCCAGGCAATACCCTATGCATCTCACCCCGTTCTAAGTTTTAGCATACACAAACATGTTATACCTAATGTGCTTTGTGAGATGCGGCCTCTAAATCTATAGGAACATGCATCTCTAGGGGTCAAACTTAGGCTAAGTCCACCAGTCTCGAAAGGCATGTTTGAAATTAAAGTTAATTTTTAAAAAAATTAAGTGTGAAAATCAAAGTCAATTTTGAAAATCAAGTTTAAAAAATACACATTTTAGAGAGTACAAAAAATGCAAGTACAAAAATTAACTCTAACTCAAGCTATGTGTCAAACAGAATTTGTGAGTTGAGTAAAAGTGATTAGGTCAATCCTAGTCTACAACACACATTCCTATTAACCTTCTTAAATTGCTAAATTCGGATTCAGGAAGTGGTTTAGTGAATATGTCAGCTAGGTTAGATTTGGATTCAACATGATTAAGTTCTATTTCCCCTTTATTAACATAATCTCTAACAAAATGGTGCTTAATTTCTATATGTTTGGTCCTAGAGTGGTGAATTGGGTTTTTGGTTAGATTAATTGAACTTAGATTATCTATAAAAGTTTTGACTTTCTTAAAATCTAAGTTAAAATCTTTTAAGGTATGCATCATCCAGAGTAATTGGGCTACACATTCACCCATTGCTATGTATTCAGCTTCAGTGGTGGATAGGGCAACACAATGTTGTTTTCTACTGAACCAACTAACTAGTGAGGGTCCTAGAAGTTGACATCCACCATTGATACTTTTTCTATCTAATTTACAGCCAGCATAATCTGAGTCAGAAAATCCAATAAGTTCAAACTGGGCTGTTCTAGGGTACCAAATTCCTAAACTTTCCGTCCCTTTGAGATACCTAAATATCCTTTTAACTAGGGTTAGATGTGATTCTTTAGCACATGTTTGATACCTAGCACACATACTAACTGCAAAGAGAATATCAGGTCGACTTGCAGTTAGGTAAAGTAAGCTACCTATAGCACTTCTATAATACTTAAGGTCAACAGGTTTGCCATTTGTGTCACTATCTATAGTTTGATTGGTAGCCATAGGTGTCTTAATTTCTTTAGCACTATCCATTCCAAATTTTCTAAGTAATTCTTTAGTGTATTTTTGTTGATAGACAAAAGTACCCTCACTAGTCTGTTTTATTTGTAACCCTAAAAAGAAAGTTAATTGACCTACTAAACTCATTTCAAATTCATTTTCCATTACCGTTATAAAATCTTGTAAAAAATTTGAGTTAGTTGAGCCAAATACTATGTCATCTACATATACTTGAGCTATAAAAATATCAGTTTTTAGAGTTTTAACAAATAGTGTTGGGTCAATTTTGCCTTGGTTAAAGCCTTTAGATACTAAGTAGTTAGACAATCTTTCATACCAGGCCCTAGGGGCTTGCTTAAGTCCATATAAGACTTTCTTAAGTTTAAAGACATAGTCAGGATATTCTAGGCTTTCAAAACCTGGGGGTTGGCTGACAGGCCCAAACTATGTGTCACGAATGTGGGCCTCAAATTTAGAATTTATAAATGATGAATGAATAGCTGGAAACCCTTTTACAATCAAAAGTATGAAAATGTAATATAGGGGCCACAGGTCGTATTTTTCTCGGGGCTAGTTGACGTTGTGTGATTCACGCTCGTATTTATGTGTCGTTTGTGTTTTCGGGTTTCGAATGTGAATTGGGTTTGGATAGCAATTAAAAAGAAATGTAATCGCAAGGAAAGGAAACTTAGCTAAAAAGCTAAACAAGTGATGGTAGGAAACAATTCTGGTTTTAGATCAAAATCCGACAAACTCTAACGTGAAGCAATTGGAATTGAACAAATGGATGAGAAATATAACTCCAATGCAGAAATCGGATGTGCAGGTGTAACTCCAACCAATGGACTGAATTGGCAATTTCAACTCCACTTTGATGCAAATAAAGCAAGCAACTAATTTCAAATACAATGGAATTCAATTTCCAAGCTTCCTTGATATAAACTCAGCAACTTCAATTGAAAACTGCAGAAATGAATTTGGCACAGACTTGAAACTGGGATGCAGTAATGGAAGTTGAGAAAAGCCTGCTTATACTAAATGCAAAACTGTAAATATGGCAATGCAGAATTTCATTAATGCAATGACAATTAACTGACCAAAGTTGAATGATTTCTAATGCAGAGACTTGCTTCTAAAATTAATAAACTGACATTTTCGGAGAAAGAACTGACCCATTCGAAAGTAACTCAAGAAAAATGAACTCAGAATTGCTATGCATGAATGTAGAGGTGCAGCAACCATTCATATGCAGAACACACGAAAATCAGAATTGAATGTGCAGGAAATCAGATTGCCTTGGCTGTAGTCAATTGCAGCAACTGCAGAAAAGGAGCAGAATGCAGAAATGGATGCAATGGTTTACCAAACAGGAACCTTTGATGTGCTGAAATCGAAACTGAAAGAGTACAATTGAAGAATGCAGCAATAACAGTAGGGAATGCAGAATTGGAGTTGATACTCAATCAGAAATTGGCACGCTGAGAAATCTAGACCCAACTGGCTGAACACAAGCTGACATCAATCACTTTGTTAGGGTCTCGTTTGATACACCATTCAGAAGTTATAACATTAATATGCAGCAAGGAGACTAACCCATTCAGAAACCAATCTAATGCAGCTGAAGAAAACAGAATTGCAGAAATTCTGCAGGCAATACATACAAAAACTGATATGCAGGTAAACAAGAGTTCAATGGAGAGTTTCAAATGTCACGAAATTGATGCAAAGACAACAGATGCAAGCTGAAGTGGAATCCAGAAATGAAAATGCAGAAAAAACTAATTCGAATGCAGTGATTCAGATTCAATTTGCAGAAATTCAGCACTAGCTGAGCTGAAAACCTAGAATGAACTGCAAGAATTGAAACTAAGCTTTAAGTTAACTAAGCAAACCTATACCTAACTCGAATGCAGGAATTAACCACTAAAAAAATGAAGAAACAAAATAGAAAACTAACACTCAGATACGAATCAGAAATTGAAAGACAATTACTGAAATTTGAATGGCACGCAAGCTAGGAGTTGGCACGCAAGAAGTAAGCTACAAACTAGCTGAAATTTGATCTAATTGTCACCTACACGAGCTAATAAACTAACTTAACTTGAAGATTTAGAACCTAATTAAGCTAAACAATGAAGAAACTTGGAACTGAGTTGCTGGTACGAAACTACAGAAACAGAACAGTGCAGAAACGTAAAATTACAGCTACAAAACTTGAAATTAACTAAGCAAACTAAACTCAATCACTCCCTTAGCTCAAATGCTCCTTGTTCGTCACGCAAGGGTGAGCCTCGAACCCGCAAGCTCAGCAAATCAGTGGAAAATCTGTCTCTGCGATCAAATCCATTCGAACCATGCTCAAACTGAAAATAGCAATCGATTTCACTCAACCTCACTGTGGTGGATTGCGACGATGATTTGGGAACGCTCCGAGCCTTCCAGGGAACCCCTCCAGCTAGCTCGGATGCAATGAAGATGGTGCACAACTGAAATTGATGAAATCGATTGACAGAACTCCGGAGACCTCACAAAAGCTCTGTCTTGGGCGAGATTCAAGCTGGAAACGTCTCAGTGAGCTCTCCCCACTGACCTAACACTTGTTCTACTGAAGGATCGAGTGGCCGTGCCTCTTTGATGGAGAAATTCTGAAAACTTGATGAACACAACGAAGAAGACGAAGAAACGGCGGAGACGCGACGAAGAACAGCTGCTGCGAATTTTTCCTTAAGAAATAACCAATGGACGACTCAGATTGATCGGAGGAGATCCAACGGTAGATCTTGGTCTGATTTGAGCCAAACTTTTATGATGATGATCTGGGGTCAGGATCTGCCTTGTGGTAGCTTGGATCCTCCAGATATGCAACGGATGGTCCAGATCAACTCTATCTGTGAATGGACGCTCTAGAGCCCTCCTTGCTTGATCCAACGATTGATTTAGCTCTGATTGGGATGAAACCTTCAGATCTTGATCATAGAGCTTGATCAACCCTAACCCTAGCTCGGATTGCTTCAGATCATCCCGGATGGCTCAGATCTAGCCGCTCTTGAATCGGACGGCCCGGATTAATCGTAGGCTTGATAATTCGATCCGGTTCACATCCGACTCAGGTTTGACCCAATATGCCCTAGGTCTAGGATCCTTTCATGCCTACAAAAATATATCAGAAAATTAGTGGCCAAATAATCCAAAAATTGTATAATTTTGCAATTCAGTCCAAAATAAGATAAAGTTCCAAAACCTAGGGTAAAATCATAATTAAGCAATAAAAACATGGGTCAAACATGGATTTTAGCAATTAAAATAATCAATAAAATGGTGCTTATCATTGGCCTACATAGATTTCTTCCTTAATCAGGCCATTTAGGAAGGCTGACCTAATATCCATTTGATACAACTTGAATCCCTTATGGGCTGCATAACTTAAAAGCATCCTAATGGACTCAAGTCTAGCTACAGGGGCATAGGTTTCATCATAATCAAGTCCTTCTACTTGGCTAAACCCCTTAGCTACTAACCTAGCCTTATTCCTGACTGTTTCTCCTTGTTCGTTAAGTTTATTCCTAAAGACCCATTTAGTTTCAATAAATTTCTTGCCTTTAGGTAAGGGTACTAAGTCCCAGACTTGACTACGTTCAAATTGGGCTAACTCTTCCTGCATGGCTATGATCCAATCAGGGTAAAGTAAGGACTCTTCTATAGACTTGGGTTCAATTTTTGAAATCAAGGCAATTTGACTAAGGTTCCTAAAGGCTGATCTGGTCTGAACCCTTAGCTCTGGATCGCCTATGATCTGATCAGTTGGGTGGGCTGAGCTAACTCGAATAGTTCTGGGTTGGTTAGGTTCAGATTCAGGTGCAGGTTCAGTCAGATCATGGTCTCGGTCCTCAAATTGGCTTTCATTTGGGTCAGTACTAGACCTAACAAAATCAATTGGTTGGTAGGTGGTTTGATCAAGGTTATTTGGGCTAGACTTTTCATCAAATTTTACATTTGTAGTTTCTTCAATTCTTAGGGTAGTTTTATTATAAACTCTGTAAGCTCTACTGGTAAGGGAATAACCTACAAAGATACCTTCCTCAACCTTAGAGGTAAATTTTCCTAAGTGTTCTCTAGTGTTTAATATATACACTTTGCATCCAAATACTTTAAAATACTTAATATTAGGTTGTTTTTCATAATAGATTTCAAAAGTTGTTTTTCCTAGATTTTTATTTATAGTTATTCTATTTTGTACATAACAGGCTGTACTAACAGCCTCAGCCCAAAAATATTTAGGTAGATTGTATTCATTTAGCATTGTTCTGGTTGCTTCTTGTAGTGTTCTATTTTTCCTTTCTACTATTCCATTTTGTTGAGGTGTTTTAGGACAAGAGAATTCGTGATGGTAGCCATTTTCTAAGCAGAATTGGTTAAATTTTTGATTTTTGAATTCCCCACCGTTATCGCTCCTAAGTCTTTTAATTTTAATCCCTTTTTCATTTTCTACTAATTTACAAAATTGAGTAAACATATCAAAAGTTTCATCTTTATTTTTTAAAAATTTTACCCAGGTAAATCTTGAATAGTCATTTATGATTACTAAACAGTAAAGGTTTCCACTAATTGATTTTACCCCATGTGAGTCAAATAGGTCTAGGTGAATTAATTCAAGAATTTACTTAGTTTGAGTTTGACTAGTTGGTTTGTGGGTTGACCTAGTTTGTTTTCCTTGTTGACATGCGTTACATAAGGTTGACTCAAGGTTAGATAACTTTGGTAGGCCTCTAACTAAACCTTTTAGTTTAGGTAGTTTTCTGAAGTGAGTGTGTGAAAGTCTCCTATGCCAGAGCCAAGTCTCATCCTTATGGGTTAAAAGACAATTTTCTAAGGGACAGGTTAACTTAATTTCATAAATGTTATTGTGCCTAAGTCCTCTAAGTGTGATGTTTCGGTTGTCATTGTGTTTGATCAGACATTCATTGGATAGGAACCTAACCTTATAACCAGTGTCACACAATTGGCTAATACTCAGTAAATTGAAGTGAAAATTTTCAACAAGTAATACATTTGTAATTATAAAATCAGACTTAAGTTCAATATTACCTAGGCCAATTACCTTAAGTTTACCGTTATTTCCAAAAGCAACGGTCCCTAGTCTTTTGTACTTGAGTTCTCTAAATTTGGTGGGATCCCCAGTCATGTGTCTGGAGCACCCACTGTCAATAATCCATTTATTTACCTACAGTTAAGTAAAAGATTTAGAACTTAGGTTAAGTTTTTGAATTTTTTTTTTAAAAATTTAAGAAAATTTTAAACATCCTAAAGAATTTAAAACTTAAATTTTGAATTTGAATTTTATGTATTTTTGAATTTGAATTTTATGAATTTTTGATTTTGAATTTTATTAATTTTGAATTTTGAATTTGAATTTTATTAATTTTTGAATTTGAATTTTGAATTAATTTGAATTTTATTAATTTTGATTTTGTTAATTTGAATTTTGAATTTTGAATTCGTTAATTTGAATTTTGAACTTTGATTTTGTTAGTTTGAATTTTGAATTTTGAATTTGTTAATTTGAATTTTGAATTTTGAAATTTGATTTTGTTAATTTGAATTTTGAAATTTGATTTTGTTAATTTGAATTTTGAAATTTGATTTTGTTAATTTGAATTTTGAAATTTGATTTTGTTATTTTGAATTTTGAAATTTGATTTTGTTAATTTGAATTTTGAATTTTGATTTTGTTAATTTGAATTTTGAAATTTGATTTTGTTAATTTGAATTTTGAATTTTGAATTTTGATTTTGTTAATTTGAATTTTGAAATTTGATTTTGTTAATTTGAATTTTGAAATTTGATTTTGTTAATTTGAATTTTGAAATTTGATTTTGTTAATTTGAATTTTGAATTTTGATTTTGTTAATTTGAATTTTGAAATTTGATTTTGTTAATTTGAATTTTGAATTTTGATTTTGTTAATTTGAATTTTGAATTTTGATTTTGTTAATTTGAATTTTGAAATTTGATTTTGTTAATTTAAATTTTGAAATTTGATTTTGTTAATTTGAATTTTGAATTTTGATTTTAGTTGTCCTTATTCATCTCACTTGATCTAAGTTGTCAATCAAAGGGATCCTATGATTTGTGTGAGATAAGTTTGAGTTTGATTTATAAAAGTTAATCTGACCTTTTGTTAGATTCAGGTTTGACAAGAAGCAGTTTAAAAGTATACTTCCATAATTGGTTTCCAGGCCGTGGCGAGGCACAGAGGTCTTCTTTGGCCGAAGCCTTATTGGATCAACAACCACTTTCTAGGTAAAACCGCTTAAGGAAGTTGTACTTTTAATCTACCTATTGAAACTCCTTGGTCTAACTAGTCTAGGATGTGGCGAGGTAGCTTCGGCTAGTTCCACTGGGCTAAGAAGACCAAATAGAGGACGCCTTCCCCTACCTGATTCCTTAGATCAGCTTCCCTAACGTACTATCAGCTCGCCCTACCCTGGTACTGAGTAGGTCAAGTGTCAGACTAACTTTTGAAACTAGTCCTAGGTACCCAGACGGGTAAAGGGTGACTTTGAGGTGCCAACTAATTTGGAGCTTCCCCCTAAATTGTAGACTGGGTGTCTAGGGTCAATGTAGTGGATGTCCCTTTTTGGGACATAAAGTTGATTCTGACCTACTTGCTTTGTTAGGTAAGCTTTCGGAACCCACGCTTTTCGTTGATTTTTGCGGGGGTGGATAAAGGAGATAAAGGATCTTTGGGCTGATCCTGATTTATATCCTATCCCAGATTTATTGTACATGCCCTTTTGTGATCCAAGAATGAGGTCAAGGTTCTTGGATCGGGTTGTGAAAGTTGCTAGTAGATCCTTAAGTTTTAGGACTTCGCCCTTTAGAGTGGAGTTTTCAGTTTCAAGCTCAATTGTCTTTTGATTTTGAGTTTGTTCAGTTAATGTTCTGGTATTAATTAATTGCTCCTTAAGGTCTTGATTTTCCTTAAGGAGCTGGTCATTCCTAGATTCAGATGCAAGTAATTTTTTATTTAAAATGGAAATAATCTTAAAAAAATTTTCATTAACTGAATCTAAATATACCTTAGTCGAGTCGTCCGAAAAGAGTCCGATCTCTTGACTCGACTCGTATTCGGAATCTTCGTCGTGCTCCGAGTCTGACCCGGGTCCAGTTGCCATTAGCGCGAGGTAGCTTGTCTTCTTTGGTGGTTCATAGTCAGAGTCATCCGAACTCTCGTCCCAGGTGGCTTGAAGAGCCTTCTTCTTCTTGCTTTTCTTTGATTGGTCCTCCGTTTTGTAGGGACATTCATGTTTGAAGTGTCCTTTTCTGTTGCAACCGAAGCAGGTTATTTTGCTTTTGTCTCCATAACTGGTTGGCTTCATTATCTTTTGGAAATCTCTTTTCGAGAATTTGCTTTTCTTTTTGGCGAGGACTTTTCTTACTAAGTTAACCATTTGTTCCTCGTCATCTGAGTCTGAGTCTGACTCTTCTTCTGATTCTTGAATTTTCTTCTTCGACTTGACTTCTTTTGAAGAACCTGCAAACAAAGCAATTCCTTTCTCGGCCTTGGCGTTAGTTTGTTTGTGCAGTTCTAATTCACAGAATAGTTCATCTAAATTTATTTTGGAAAGATTCCTAGAAATTTTATAAGCATCTATGATGGATGCCCATAAAGAGTTTCTAGGAAAGACATTTAGTGCATACCTTATAATATCTCTATTTTCTTGTTTGTGCCCAATGAGGTGGAGTCCATTTAGTATGTCCTTGATCCGGGCGTGGAGTTGGCTTGCAGACTCACCTTCCTGCATTTTTATGTTAAATAATTTATTCAATAACAAATCTCTTTTTGTTACCTTCGCATCTGAGGTGCCTTCATGCAGTTCAATCAGTTTGTCCCAAAGTTCTTTGGCAGATTCAGTTGGGCCGATACGGTTCAATTCCTCTTTGGTTAGTCCGCATTGGAGTGTGTTCTGTGCTTTGAACTCAATCTGAGCCCTTTTCTTCATTTCTAGGTTCCATCTGTCATGCTTCAGTAGTGCATTGTTTCCCTCGACCATTGGTGGTTCGTAGCCAGATTGCACTGCGAACCATTGATCCATATCAGTCTTTAGGTACACCTCCATTCTTCGTTTCCAGTAAGGGAAGTCTTCCCCATTGAAGAGCAGAGGACGGGCAGTACTATATCCTTCACCTTGAGCCATCTGAAATAGACAACAACAAAAACACTTGTTCCAAGACTAGGTCTTGGATTAGTAGTGTGGTAGGAAAAGGAGAAGAAAGGAACAAAAAATGACTCGAAATGGTGTTGCCCAAATTCGAGTAAAATCGATAGAAAATATCTAAATTTAGGCAACAATACCTAATTTAGATCGTGCAGCGAAAACACAAAAACAAACGAAAAAGAATTGGATTTCCCCCGGCTCTTATGGTGGTTGCACCGATACAGAGCGAACTTGGCTCTGATACCACTTGTAGGACCGATGCACGTGAGAGGGGGGTGAATCACGTGACTTTTAAAATCTTCGTTATAAAATCAGAGTCGATAGAAAATTGTACGATGCTTTTTATAACGTGCGCAGCGGAAAAATTAAAACGAAATGCGAAAGCGAAAAATAAAAAAAAATTACACGAGGAGTTTTACTTCGTTCGGAGCCTTCGCCGACTCCTACTCGAAGGCCCAGGTTCCTTGAACCTTTCCTGTGGGCAATCCACTAATAACCTCTATCGACAAACTACCGATAGAGTGATTCGAATACAAGATTGGGCGGAAGTGTAACAGCCCTACACTTCCCCCTTAAATAATTTAAGTGCAGACAAAAAAAATTCGTTACCCAACACTTAGATTTATCTGAAGCAGCTTGGGTGTTGGGAGCGATCTTCCAGCAGCGGTCGGACAGCGTCGAGTCAAAGCACAAACCGCAGCAGAGGAGCGTGGAAGCAAGAGAGCGCCAAAGCTTGAACCAGAATCAAATTTTCTTGTCTGTTAGAGGGCTTGCTTGCTTCTATTTATAGTGCCTCGATGCATGATCTTCTCAGCTCAAATTTTATCCATCAACAAGATAAAATAATTAAATAAAAGATAATGTTTCTATCCTTTGCTTCAATTAAGAAAATAATTTAAATAAAATATAAATACAGAATATTGAAAAGTTAACCGAGTGGTTTTATCCTCTTACAATTTTATTAATAATTTAAAAGGAGATTTTATCCTTCCAGCTAAGCTTTACGTGAGAATTTTAAGCATTAGTAGGGATAATTTTATTCTCTAAAAAGAAGGAAATACGAATAATTTAAATGATAATTTATCCTCCACCAAGGCTTTAGATAAGGAATAATTTTATAAAATTCAACTACAAAATCTAATTAAATAAATTTTGTAAAATAGAGTTAATGCATTTAGAATCTAATTAAATAAATTCTGTAAAATAGAGTTAATGCATTTAGAGTTAATTAGACCCCGTCCAAACCTGGATAAGGATCTAACCAGGACTCAACCGAGGTCACCAAAATGGGCCTAAGTTGGACCGCGCCTACAGTCCTAAAATAGGACCCGTCCTCACTGGTTCGCTCCTCCAGTGACTTACCTCACTTACCTCGTGCAGCTCTACTCAACTTCTTAACCCATCAGGTCTTCCTGCCAGGACTCAACCACCCTGGTCTTTTTGCCAAGTTTCAACCAACTTGGGCTTTAGCCAGTTGTCAGGCCCCGTGAACCCAACTGGACTTCTCGCCAGGACTCAACCACCCTGGACTTCAGCCTGGTGTCAGGTCCTAAGTCTTTCAACCCTGCACACTTAGTAAAGAGGTCAAAACCAAAAGCAAGTCTAACTTTAACCTATTTGTCATTTATCAAAACTCAGGTTTAACTATTAGTACAAATTGCACCAACACACTAGACATTAGTAGAGTTCACAACATTCATTTTGTCGAACCTTTGAATTAGAGCATCCAACTTAGCATTAAGACACAACATGTCCATGTAAAAGATAATAGTCAAAATAGGATACACATGTAGTGGTGAAAGAGTAAAAAAATAAATGCAAAATTTTTATTTTTTAATTTTTTTCACAAAAAGAAAAAATCTAGAGTAACTAAATTATTTATCAACTAATGCTAATGCGAACAGTCTCTGATAATAGCACCACAAACTTGTTACGATGCAACAAGTGCATGGCAAAGTCATCAATAATAAAAAGATATTGATCCACAAGGCATGTTGATTAAGCACTAGCTGAGTCCACAAACAAGTTATCTAGATGATCGAAGGTTGATGTGAAAGCTTGTTGACTAAATAGGGAGAGAAGAATTGATCTTGGGGAAAGGTTGGAATGGGTGGAATCTAGGATTTTAATTTCATTACAATGCTAGTTGATGTTATGGATTGTTCATCTCTCAATCTCCATGTTAATGCACTTGTAGAACTCCTAACTAGATACTAGTGTGTACCTCATAGAGATGCACCGGAGTATTTCTCCCATGGATATCCAATATGATTAAGTGTAAGAGGTAATGCGAGGACTTCGGTTGTTAAGGAAACTGTGACGCCCCCAGGTGTGCATCTCCACATTACACAGGTCACTTCCTAACACGGGATTGACAGAAACACATGCAACAAACTAGGTAATCTTTTTTAGAGGATTAGCCTCCCTTTCAAGGCAACACTCAAGATGTCCAAATGTTAAGGATACCAACTGTCATATAAAGGCCCCGAGTGTACATCTACACGTATTCACCACTTGTAGAGAATCGACCTCCACATTAAGGTGAGGCTCTGGATGTCCAGTTGTTAAGGGTACCCTCATGTCACAATGGCCCCCCGGGTGTATGATCCAAAGCCCCTCCTCTACATGGTAACTAATCTCATATATCTACATATATGCACCACACACACATTTAATCAAGCACGTAGAGGGCACAACATACATATAACAAGACATAAACATATCATTGAACAAGAAAACAGATAAATCCATAGTTTATACATTATCACATCATAGCTACTTCTTATATCCTAGATCGAGAGAATCTACGCCATAAACAAGGAAGAACAAACCAAAGACACAAAAAAAATATATTCTTATAACCAAATCTGAGAATATAGGAAGATAAAATACTTATCAAATAGATTGATGTTGTCTTCAGGATTGTTGGTGCAGGGTATACCACAGTTGAACCTATAGTTTGATGTTAGCAAAGGTTCACAGTTAATTCTTATTGTTATCTGATGTGGTTGATCTAGTGTATAGGAAGATTACCTCAATGAAGCCCTAGTAGGTCTAGAGGACCCGATACTAGGCAGGAAATATTGGCAGATCGTGGAAACCAAGCAAGAAGTCTAGATGGGTGGACATCTGATAGGAAGTCTCGATAGGTCTGGAGGACTTGATACCGAGCAAGTGGAAGCCCTACCTGTTAGTAGGAGCTCTAGAGCCAATTATGTGATGATTGACTAGGGACTTTTTGTATCATATTCTATCATTAATAAAGACATATTTGGTTATTATACTTACTTTATATTTGTGCCAAATAACTAAGTATAATAATGTCCTTGGGTAGTAGGTTCTTGTCTACATCATATTGATTGGTTGAATCAATAGTGAGATGATGTAGAGAACACTATACTAAACCATTCCTAGTCAAGCATTAATATTCAAGGACAATATTAATGTATGGAGACAAGCATGTAGGTCAATTGATGACTTAGGCTCACAAGTCATGGATATGTGATATCAAGTTGACACATGGGTATACATTAGAGAATATGTACTGAATTGACCCGCCATGAGAAAATTTCATAGATTGTCATATAAGTGTCATAAACTTTCTCATGTGACTATTAGTAGGAATAGTCCTTAGATTTGAAGTCACTACGGTTTCCTACATAAGGAGTTATGTACTTTGGTATCGTCAAACGTCACCCGTAATAGGGTGCACTACAAAGCCGATCATTGGGTATGTAATAAATTATGCAAAGGGATGTGAGTGATATAGATGTGATCTATCCCTCCCATATGACGGGAGTGATATCTGTGGGCCCCTTGATCGAGTAGGACTACTAAAACGCATGACTATGCTCAAATGAGTCAATATGAGATATTGAGCTCATTTGTTTGAGTGAGTCTACTCGGGGATCAAGAAACACAAAGATTGATCGAGGATGACATGGTATATGCCTCATTGGTTAAATCTAGATATCAAGGATAGAAGGACAAGGTCATACATTATCATAGTCACGGAGGTTAAGTCAGATCTTGACTTTCTCGTCACTTGGGTAGCAATGATGGATTGTTAGATGCCACTCATTGCTTATGTGTCTAAAGTGGTTTAGACACATTGCCAATGTTACGAGAACCTATTGGGTCACACACTAAGAACACGATGCTTCGGAGATTAATTGATCTAAGTTTGACTAAGATTTGATCCGAATTGGATTAATTGAGTTAGACTCAAGTGAATAGTGAATCCAATTGGATTATGGGATTGAGTCTAATTTGAGTTAGACTCATCTAGATTAGACTCAACCATTTAATTATGGATAATATTCATTAAATGGTTTAATGAAAATTATTTAAGAGGAAGGTTAAGAGATATTCTATTCATTAGATGAATAGAATATTAAGAGTCTCAAGGAATACCAAAAAGCTTGGTATTTATTGGGTTTTATTAGCATTAAGATGAGAGGAGCTCAAGGGAAATAGACCCTTGGTATTCATTAGATGAGTATAAATACCCCCTCTTGTCAAAGGCTACGAGAGAGCACTTCTCTTCTTCTACTTTCTTCCTTCTTGTCCAAAACTCACTAGTGGAGGTTCTTGTGCTTTGTGAACCATCCCAAGTTGCATGCACAACTAAGGTTGTTCCTCTCCGAGACAAAGATCGTGTTCATATGGACACACATAGAGGCACGGACACTTGAACGTGCAAGAGATCCGGTATACCTCGGATAAGCGAAATAAGCAAAGGGCACACGCCAAAGGTATACCTATACGATAGGATTTTTTTTTGTAAATTCACTTTGTATGAGTTTTCTTTCACATGGATCGCTCAAGGGATCTTATTTCTGCTGCAAATTTTAAATATTTTTGTCCATAGATCCCTATATCCATGACTAGCCCCTATCAAAGCTCTACGATTCAGTGGGAGTATCATTTAATTAAAAACCTAATTAAATGATCTAGATATGATACTTATTTCTGTATGTTTTACTGTTGTAGATCACCATGTCATCGAACATGTCAAATACTCTCTCTTTGCGATCAGTCCTTGAGAAGGACAAGCTCAACGGAGCTAATTTCCTGGACTGGTACAGAAACTTGAGGATCGTCCTCAAGTAAGAATGAAAGTTGTACGTCCTAGAGCAACCTCTTTCAGAAGCACCCACCACTACCACTACCCGTGCGGAAAAAGATGCTTACAAGAAGCATCAGGATGATGCACTCGATGTATCATGCCTCATGCTTGCCACCATGAACTCTGAGCTTTAGAAGAAACATGAGAACATGGATGCACATGATATGGTTGAGCACCTAAAACAACTATATCAATGGCAAGCTAGGCACGAGCGGTTTGAGGTATCTAAGGTCCTATTTGCATGTAAGATGCAAGAAGGAACTCCCGTAGGAACTCACTTACTCAAGATGATTGGGTATATCGAGAACTTTGAAAGATTGAGATTTCCATTGGGCCAAGAATTGGCCACGGACCATATCCTGCAATCGTTGCCGGAAGGGTACAGTCAATTTATCATAAACTAGTACATGAATGAAATTGACAAGCTATTGCCTGAGATGCTCAACATGTTAAGAACTGCTAATCTCAATCTCAAGAAAACAAGATCAGTAATGTACTGATGGTAAAGAAGGGCAAAGGCAAATGGAAGCCTAAGTGCAAGGGTAAGACCCAAGCCAAAGACAACGCCAACTCTACTACACTGAAGGCCAAAGGTGGGGTGTCTAAGGAAGGGACTTGCTTCCACTATAGTGAGACAGGACATTGGAAGCAAAATTGCAAAATCTACCTACAGGAAGTAAAAGAAGAAAAGAAGTGAGACTTCTGGCTTAGGTATTTTTGTTATAGAAGTCAATTTATCAATTTCTTCTTCTTGGGTATTAGATACCGGTTGTACATCTCACATTTGTACTAATGTGCAGGGCCTTCGAAGAGCTAGATCATTGACAAAGGGCGAAGTGGAACTACGAGTAGGCAATGGCGCAAGAGTTGCTGTTATAGCTGTAGGAACATATTCCTTGTCTTTGCCCACTAGGCTTATCTTAGAACTAGAGGAGTGCTTTTATGTACTTGCACTAACTAAGAACATAATTTCTGTATCTTGTTTGGATAAGAAAGACTTTTTATTTATTATAAAGGACAAATATTGTTCTATAATATTAAATGACATGTAATATTATAATGCACCACTTATGAATGGACTCTTTGTTCTGTTGGTGCAAGATGCATCAGTGATATCTTTCTCTAGGGTTTTGATGTTTAACAATATACTTAAGTTAGTAACAATATATGTTAGACAAGGTAAGGGTTAGTCAAAGTGATCAAGGGTTAAATCAAACAGGACCTTATGTTTGGTAGGGTAAACCCAGGTTTGATCAGGTTGACAAAGGGTTAGCCAAACAGGATCTGATGTTTAGCAGAGTGAACCAAAACCTAGGGTTGGTCAGTTTGACCAAGGGATAAAACTAAACTGGACTTGAGGATTGGAATTACATTTATCTAAAGATTGAGGAAGTCTAGTCAGGATCATGATGACTAGCAAAGGAGTGATTTTGATGAAAGAAATCCTGGTGAGTGAAACCGGGTCCTAGCAAGGGAAGCTAGGTTGGACTAAGTCCTGGTGAGTGAAGCTGGGCAATAAATCTTGGTAAGTGAAGATGGGTCCTAGCGAGTGAAGCTAGGTTGGACTAAGTCCTGGTGAGTGAAGCTGGGCACTAAATCCTGGTGAGTGAAGTTGGGTCCTAGCGAGTAAAGCTTGGATGGACTAAGTCCTGGTGAGTGAAACTGGGCACGAAGTCTTGGTCCGAGGGACTAAGCACTAATGTTAGTGATATGAGAGAAGTGTCCTAAGGCAATCGCCTTATGATTGTAATCATTTATTTTAATAAATGAATATTCACTATTTGAGTATACATGTTTGTGTATTTGATTGAGATCTTAAACTCATTTACTGAATGTCTGCAATACAATTCACAGCATGAGAGAATTTGTGATGAATTCACAACTAGTGATTATCTCTACATGTGCAATTGTGAAGTATTGAAATTGTCCCTAGTCGATGAATTGATAAATACGGACACTATCAATTCTGTTGAGACTAGCATGAGTTATTCTCTAATCAGCTGATTCTCACTGGCTGGTGACATTGAGATGTCCGGAGATAAACATGAATGCTAGTTAAGGGAACTAGTTCATTGGAGTGACTGGCTGTAAAACTTCATATGGTAGTCTACATATAGATATGTCAGTGAAGTTCTTACTGCAGCTTAAGTGCGATGTTCCTTTGACTTGCTGTGTTCAAGTCATCTTGGTCATGGAGACTTATACTTTGACATCTTAAGCAAACATCTCCAAGGAGGTGTAGACCAAGGATGATTGGGTATAAACCGAAGTGCCCGAAGATGTTTGAACAACCTACAAAGGATTCACCACTCCTTGCGAGGAGATGTATACCCGAGGCCTATCGTCAGATTGTTACTCGAAGCCTCTGGCTAGAGCATGACATGTTCAGAGTATGAATCTCTTAAATACGTGAGAGTAATTAGAATCCGTAGAACGAGAAAACGTTACTTGGGCTAGGTGTGACGTAGTCAGCCTAGTGGGGACTGACACACATAGACCATGTCCTGAACCAAGTGGGTATAAGATGGTGAAGGGAATGGGGCACGATTCATTATAGCTGCTGAAGGGTTTCAGAATTGTTTCTGAGGTCAACCGTTGATCTTTCGATTAATTGGGGATCATGATGTACTACTAGGTGCCACTCATGATCGTTCTATAATTGATTAATTATAGACGGCCAACATAAATCGAAAGCCTATTTAGTCACACACACTACGAGTAATCCGAGGGATTTAAAACGAGTTGAAAATTGGATTTTCCAATCAAGAGAGATTAGGTTTGGTTGAGCCAAACGATAAGTCGAATCTGAATTTTTCAGAGACGCATCAGAAGCGTAAAATGGCTAAGTCTTTTGAAGACTTAATAGATGAATTAAATAAGTTTAATTCATTGGGGCGTGGCTTGGATGGGCCGGCCAAAGAGGGCCTCCATCCTCTTTGCTTGGCCGACCACAACAAAGGCAGAGAACCAAGTTTTTGGATCAATTTATAAAATAAACCAAGTGTGGTTTGTTTTATAATAAACCAAGGTTTGGTTTATTTCTTCATGGAAATTAAAATGAACCATGGATTGGTTTATTTTATAAAATCAATCATGGATTGATTTACCATGATAAGGAAATTTATTCCATAGGAGAGAAGAGACTTGATTGATTTTTATCATGAATTAAAATATGATTTTAACCATGATATAAAATCAAACTTGGCATGATGGAATAAGTTATTCCATATTTGAGAGGCTTGATGGTTGAGAGGCTACTATATAAAGGACCCAAGGTAAGGCTTGAAAAATAATCGAAGAGAAAAAGACATAGGCTCTCTCCCTCTCTTTCTCTCCTTCTCTTCTCCCCTTCTTGCCGTGCGCCAACCAGCCCCAAGAAGGAGCACCAGCCGGCCGCCCCTGCCTTTTCCCTGCCGACCACCACCTGCTGCCGGAGAAGGAAGCTCCGGCCATCTCTTGGCCGGAAGAAGGTGCTGCCGGAATTAGAGTTTGCCGCAAGGATTTTTTTGCCGCAAGCCTCTTCTTTTGCTTCGGCGGAATTTTGATTCCGGCCATCCTTTTGTGGTTAGTCTTCTGACTTCTCTCTTGGTTTTTCTTGTCGCGTTCTCGGAGAATCTAGTAGTTCTCGAGAACACGAAATTCGTGGCTTTGCGAAGTCATCCCGAAGATACTCGGCGTGGACGCGAATAGAGGCGGAGCTTCCAAGGGACGCTTACGGTTGGATCTCGTCCCTTCCTTCGAGTTACGCGAGGTAATACGTAAATTAGTTTATGTTTCTGCAAAATTTTAAATATATGATCATGTCTACACAAGATAAAATTGCATGCTTAGATGTGTGGTTAAATAATTTGAGAAATTATTTATGCTAAACCTTCCGCTGCACGTAATTAATTTCAAAATTACGAACCCGCATCCATGTCAATATGCACCCGGTCCCAACAGTGGTATCAGAGCGAGGTTTGTGTTCGACATAATCATATAATTGTTTTTGCGGAAAGCTTTGTCATGATCTCAATTTTGGAAAATTTTCCAATTGTGGAAACTTTCCAATTATGGTAAATTTTCGATTTAGGAATTTCAAAGTTTGGAAATCCTCATGAAATTTCGCAAACTTTTGAAATATCTCTATTTCTGAAATTTTATGATAATTGTGAAAACTTACCATTTTTGGAAACTTTCCAATTTTTGAAATTTCTCATTTTGGAAATTTTCCAATTTTGGAAATACGTATGTTTTCTTTGTACCAGAAACTTACAATTATTCTGAAAATCTTTTATTTTTGGAAACTTTCCATTTATGGAAAGCTCGCAATTTTGGGCACTTTCTTTCAAGAAAGTCTAGACAAATTATGGGAATATTAATTGGCATTTAAATTCATAATTGGAAATTAAATTATTTACAAACTTCTTTATTTTGGATTGATCCTCAGGGAGCCGTCCAATTTAAAGTTAGTTGTTATAATTAAATTTCCTAAATTGGATTTAAGCTGTCAAATGTTTAATTTGGATTGAGCCTCGGGGAGCCATCCAAATTAAGTTATTGATATTAATTTTTCATAAATAAAATATGTGATCAAATCTTGGAAAATTTTGAGGTGATTCTCAAACGATAATTTTCTTATTTGATTTATGAGGTGATGCTCTTACATATTATTATCTCCAAAATTAATTAAGAAAATTGTTTCCTATAGAGTATATTTCCTAAAATAAGATTTTCATGAAAATAATATGTGGTTGAATTAAGAGAATCTGTCTCTTAATTTAATAAGATTTGATTTAGAGAAATCAAAGTCTTAAACATATTAATTCCGAAATTGATTATGATAATTTAGGAAATTGTTTCCCAAAAATAATTCCTTGAATAAAGTATGAAATTAAAATTAGGAAATCCGGTTCCTAATTCAATTAATGAGATTTAATAAATTAATTCACATACATACTTTATTAAGAAAATCGTTAGAACATGACATAATTACATGTCATGAATGTGCATAAAAGAAAAAGGATGAGACCCAAAACCCCTTACAAAATATTAAGGCCAACACCTTCCATTAATATGGTTAGAACCGGAGTTTTGTTTCTCGTTTGGGTTGATGGACACATCCATGCCCAGCTTGAACCTCAACATGTTCAAACCATGGAATTAGTTTATAATTAATATAGTTGGAGTCAGAGGTCAATCCTTGTTTTGGTTGTTGGACACATCTAAGCCTGACTAAACGGTTGAATGAGCTCCAACCATGTTAAAACTATTTCTTGATTAATGGGTCAGCCTTAAGCTTGGAGCATCGATTTGTTGTGCCACAGCCAAGGTCGATGTAAAGAGAGGTGCAGTTGGGTGCTATGTATAGTGTTGCATACTTGTTAATGAGTTAACAACCCAATGATTTATACAAACATTCAATTAGTTGATAGCATAATGTGATTGTTACATATGTATAATATGTAATCGGTATAATTACCTACCTTCATAGCTAAGAATAACTTGATGGACTCCAGCCATGGTTGTTCTTATCTATGGTTGGATATCAACCTATTTTGAGATGTTCCTATGATCTCCCGAATTGATAAAAAGGGTTATTCAACTCGAAAAATAAATAGGATTTAATTAATGTATATTGATGCATTCTTTATCATTCTTATCACATAAGCTCAATTTGTATTTCTAGGATAATTACCTGATCATGTCTTCTCTGAATTTGCGTTCCATTTTAGACATCAATAAGCTGACTGGGCCAAACTTCATGGACTGGCTTCGAAACCTGAGGATAGTCCTCAAGGCAGAAAAGCTTGCTTATGTCCTTGAAGAACAACTTCCCAACCATCCTCCTGAAGATGCAACTCCAGACTAGTTAGTGGCCTATCAGAAACATGTGGCCGATTCTGAACTTGCGAGTTGCATCATGCTGGCCGCTATGGTACCTGAGCTACAAAAGCAGCATGAGCATATGGATGCTCATACCATCGCCTTCCATCTTCATGAGCTGTTTGACGAGCAGGCGAGATCCGAAAGGTTTGAGGTCTCCAAACTCCTCTTCACCTCTAAGATGCAGGAAGGCACTTCTGTCTCACAGTTTGTGTTGAAGATGTTGGGGTACATTGAGCGACTAGGCACACTCGGATTTGCAATGGATCACGAACTAAGTATTGACTTAATTCTGCATTGTTTGCCCAAGAGTTACTCACAATTTGTGATGAACTATCGGATGAACAAATTGTAGACTACCATTCCTTAGTTTCTTAACCTGCTGAAGACTGTAGAGCCTTCTGTAAAGCAGGATCAGAAGACGGTACTGTTAGTTGGTTCCTCAAAGAAAGGCTCTAAGAGGAAGCCCAAAGAATAAAATAAGGGAAGGAAGAAAAAGGCCAAAAAGATTGAAAAGGCACCAAAAGGCACTTGCCATCACTGCGGCAAGGAGGGCCACTGGCGAAGAAACTGCAAGGTTTATCTTGAGTCCTTGAAGAAGAAGGCATCCGATGTCCCATTCTCTTCAGGTATCTTCGTTATTGAATGTCACTCTATTTCCTCGTACACCTGGGTACTTGATACTGGGTGTAGCTCACATATATGTAATGACATACAGGGGCTAAGGAATAGAAGAAGACTCGTCAAGGGAGAAGCGAATTTGCGAGTTGGAAATGGAGCAAAGATTGCTGTTGTTGCCATCGGAACATATTTGCTAAAGCTCCCTACTGGACTTGTCTTAGAATTGGATAATTGTTATTTTGTTCCTTCATTAATGAAGAACATTGTATCTATTTCATGCTTGAATGAAAAAGGGTTATCATTTAATTTTTAGTAACAATTGCTGTTACATAACTTTAAATGGTGTTCTTTATGGGACCGGAACTTTATGCAATGGTATATACACGTTAGATTTATCCGGTGACGTTTTCAATATCGAAGTTAGTAACAAACGTGCTCGAATAGATAATCAAATAGACTCCTATACGTGGCATTGTCGTCTTTGGCCATATAAGTAAGAAAAGCATGACCAAATTACACCGATGTGGAATTCTGGAATCATTTGAACCCGGTTCATTTGATACATGCGAATCATGCTTAAAAGGCAAGATGACCAAATTACCCTTTTCCGGAAAAGGTAAACCAGTGGAAGAATTGCTTGGTCTAATACATACTGATGTATGTGGACCAATGTCAACTCTTGCACAAGGAGGTTATAGCTACTTCATTACCTTTATCGATGATCACTCACGATTCGTGTATGTGTTCTTAATGAAACACAAATCTGAAGCTTTTGAGAAATTCAAAAAGTTCAGAAGTGAAGTAAAGAAATAGCTTGGCAAAAGTATTAAGATACTTCGATCCGATCAGGGTGGTGCATACTTAAGTCAAGAGTTTCATGATTATCTTAGGGACAATGGGATATTATCTCAATGGACTCCGCCATATACACCACAGCATAATGGTGTATCTGAGAGGCGTAACCGAACCTTGATGGACATGGTTAGATCTATGATGAATCATGCAACTCTTCCAAAATCCTTTTGGGGCTATGCGCTTAAGACAGCTGTTTACTTACTAAACAGAGTCCCGACCAAGGTAGTCTCTACTACTCCATATGAGACGTGGAATAGTAAGAAACCTCATTTATCTCACCTAAAGATATGGGGTTGTCCTGCTTATGTAAAGCGGACTGTATCAGATAAATTGGATGCTAAGTCTGATAAATGTCTATTTATTGGATACCCTAAGGAAACGAAAGGTTACCAATTCTATCATCCCTTGGAACAAAAGGTGTTTGTTTCAAGGCGTGCTGTAATTCTAGAAAAAGAATTTCTTTTACAAGAAAACAGTGGGAGTAGCATTGAACTTGAAGAAGTTCAAGAAACTCCAATAGACATTACAGAAACACCTAGTATAGACCCACAACCAATAACTCATAATGATGAGCTATCAGTTGAACCTAAAACAACACCACTTCTTCGTAGGTCTGATAGGACACGCAATATTCCAGAGAGATACGGATTTCTCATAAGTGAATCGAACGACGTGTTACTCATTAATGATGACGAACCTATCAGTTATGAAGATGTTCTGAAAAATTCAGAAAGGGATAAATGGCTTGAAGCCATGAAGTCGGAAATAGATTCCATGTATAAAAATCAAGTATGGGACTTGGTTAACCCACCTGAAGGGATTAAGCCCATAGGGTGCAAGTGGGGTTTCAAGAAGAAAACCGACATGGAAGGTAATGTTATTACCTTTAAGGCTAGATTAGTGGCAAAAGGATATCGTCAGAAATAAGGAATTGATTATGACGAAACCTATTCGCCAGTAGCTATGCTTAAATCAATTCGGATGCTCCTGGCCATAGCAGCTCATTATGATTATGAGATATGACAAATGGATGTGAAAACAGCTTTCCTTAATGGAAACCTGCTTGAGGATGTATACATGATACAACCTGAAGGTTTCACATCGGTTAATAAAACCAAAGTATGCAAGCTTCGACGATCAATATATATGGACTAAAGCAAGCATCCAAGAGATGGAACATCTGTTTTGATGAGACAATCAAAGAGTTTGATTTCTCACAAAATCCTGATGAACCTTGTGTGTACAAGAAGGTTAGTGGGAGTGCAGTCGTATTCCTAGTGGTATATGTCGATGACATATTACTTATAGGAAACGATATATCAGTCTTACAGTCAGTTAAAATTTGGTTGTCCAAAACTTTCTCCATGAAAGACCTGGGAGAAGCAACTATATCCTTGGGATTAGAATCTATAGAGATAGATCAAAACGATTGCTTGGTCTTTCGTAGTCTACATATATAACCGAGTGCTAGAAAGGTTTAGCATGTCGGAATCCAAGAAAGGTTACCTTCCCATCAGGCATGGGGTCAACCTTTCAAAGTCTATGTGTCCGCGCACAGAAAATGAGAGGATTTGCATGAATAAGATTCCTTATGCATCCGCGATAGGATCTATCATGAATGAGAGAAGTGTCCTAAGGCAATCGCCTTATGATTGTAATCATTTATTCTAATAAATGAATATTCACTATTTGAGTATACATGTTTGTGTATTTTATTGAGATCTTAAACTCATTTACTGAATGTCCGCAATACAATTCACAGCATGAGAGATTTGTGATGAATTCACAACTAGTGATTATCTCTACATGTGCAATTGTGAAGTATTGAAATTGTCCCTAGTCGATGAATTGATAAATACGGACACTATCAATTCTGTTGAGACTAGCATGGGTTATTCTCTAATCAGCAGATTCTCACTGGCTGGTGACATTAAGATGTCCGGAGATAAACATGAATGCTAGTTAAGGGAACTAGTTCATTGGAGTGACTGACTGTAAAACTTCATATGGTAGTCTACATATAGATATGTCAGTGAAGTTCTTACTGCAGCTTAAGTGCGATGTTCCTTTGACTTGCGGTGTTCAAGTCATCTTGGTCATGGAGACTTATACTTTGACATCTTAAGCAAGCATCTCCAAGGAGGTGTGGACCCAGGATGATTGGGTATAAGCCGAAGTGCCCGAAGATGTTTGAACAGCCTACAAAGGATTCACCACTCCTTGCGAGAAGATGTATACCCGAGGCCTATCGTTGGATTGTTACTCGAAGCCTCTGGCTAGAGCATGACATGTTCAGAGTATGAATCTCTTAAATACATGAGAGCAATTAGAATCCGTAGGACGAGAAAACGTTACTTGGGCTAGGTGTGATGTAGTCAGCCTAGTGGGGACTGACACACATAGACCATGTCCTGAACCAAGTGGGTATAAGATGGTGAAGGGAATGGGGCACGATTCATTATAGCTGCTGAAGGGTTTCAGAATTGTTTCTGAGGTCAACCATTGATCTTTCGATTAATTGGGGATCATGATGTACTACTAGGTGCCACTCATGATCGTTCTATAATTGATTAATTATAGACGGCCAACATAAATCGAAAGCCTATTTAGTCACACGCACTACGAGTAATCCGAGGGATTTAAAATGAGTTGAAAATTGGATTTTCCAATCAAGAGAGATTAGGTTTGGTTGAGCCAAACGATAAGTCGAATCTGAATTTTTCAGAGACGCATCGGAAGCGTAAAATGACTAAGTCTTTTGAAGACTTAATAGATGAATTAAATAAGTTTAATTCATTGGGGCGTGGCTTGGATGGGCCGGCCAAAGAGGGCCTCCATCCTCTTTGCTTGGCCGGCCACAACAAAGGCAGAGAACTAAGTTTTTGGATCAATTTATAAAATAATCCAAGTGTGGTTTGTTTTATAATAAACCAAGGTTTGGTTTATTTCTTCATGGAAATTAAAATGAACCATGGATTGGTTTATTTTATAAAATCAATCATGGATTGATTTACCATGATAAGGAAATTTATTCCATAGGAGAGAAGAGACTTGATTGATTTTTATCATGAATTAAAATATGATTTTAACCATGATATAAAATCAAACTTGGCATGATGGAATAAGTTATTCCATATTTGAGAGGCTTGATGGTTGAGAGGATACTATATAAAGGACCCAAGGCAAGGCTTGAAAAATAAACGAAGAGAAAAATGCATAGACTCTCTCCCTCTCTTTCTCTCCTTCTCTTCTCCCCTTCTTGCTGTGCGCCAACCAGCCCCAAGAAGGAGCACCAGCCAGCCACCCCTGCCCTTTCCCTGTCGACCACCACCTGCTGCCGGAGAAGGAAGCTCCGACCATCTCTTGGCCGGAAGAAGGTGTTGCCTGAATTAGAGTTTGCCGCAAGGATCTTTTTGCCGCAAGCCTCTTCTTTTGCTTCGCCGGAATTTTGATTCCGGCCATCCTTTTGTGGTTAGTCTTCCGACTTCTCTCTTGGTTTTTCTTGTCGTGTTCTCGGAGAATCTAGTAGTTCTCAAGAACACGAAACTAATGGCTTTGCGAAGTCATCCCGAAGATACTCGACGTGGATGCGAATAGAGGCGGAGCTTCCAAGGGACGCTTACGGTTGGATCTCGTCCCTTCCTTCGACTTACACGAGGTAATACGTAAATTAGTTTATGTTTCTACAAAATTTTAAATATATGATCATGTCTACATAAGATAAAATTGCATGCTTAGATGTGTGGTTAAATAATTTGAGAAATTATTTATGCTAAACCTTCTGCTGCACTTAATTAATTTTAAAATTACGAACCGCATCCATGTCAACATGCATCCGGTCCCAACAACTAAGTCCTGGTTGGGGATCAGGCAACGGAGTCTTTGCCGAGCGAGGGTTGTCAGACAGAAGTAGAGATGAGTCGAGGTCGGATATCTCAAGATCCGAGTTCTCGGAGGCCGAGCAAAAGTCCAATCGGAGGTCCCGGTTGGCAAAAGCTTTAGTCAAGTGGGGATCTGGAACTTTATCTTATTTTGGACTTAATTGCAAAATTACACATTTTTTTGGGTTATTTGGCCACTAATCTTCTGATATATTTTTGTAGGCATGAAAGGATCCTGGACCTAGGGCATACTGGGTCAAACTTGAGTCGGATGTGAACCAGATCGAATTATCAAGCCTACGATTAATCCGGGCCGTCCGATTCAAGAGCGGCTAGATCTGAGCCATCCGGGACGATCTGAAGCAATCCGAGCTATGGTTAGGGTTGATCAAGCTCTATGATATAATTAATTTGTCACGAAATGTATGGGCTCATCAAATTTAAATATCAATGAATGAATGGAAACCCTTTTACAATCAGAAATATGAAAATGTAATATAGGGGCCACAGGTCGTATTTTTCTCGGGGCTAGTTGATATAATTTGATTCGCGCTTGTATTTAGGTGTCGTTTGTGTTTCTGGGTTTCGAATTTGATTGGGTTTCAATTATAAATGAAAACTTAATGAGAGGCAAGGAAAACTCAACCATGGAACTTTACAAGTGATAGCAAGTTATCATTCAACCAAAAAGAGCATTTATTCATCTAAATCACTTAAGCAACTTTAGAAAGTGCATCTGATTTTTAAATTGCAACACAAATCCTAAACAATAAAGCACACAGCAGGCAATTGGTGTTTAACCTCAGAGGTTGCAACTTCAGGCCGAAATCAGCTAGATACAAGGTGAAGGATTAAGTCAAACTTATACACAGGTGAAGAAAAATTGATGTGAAACAGTTTGAGACTAAATGCAGGAATTCGTAGCTGATAAATTCAGCTTGAAAAACCAAGCTGCCAGTAAAGAGAAATGCAAAGATGAATGAAGAAATTTAGAACTTAGTGGCTGCTCAATCCAGATATAAAACTGAATGTAGCAGTGATGCGCAAAACTGCATGAAATTCAGAAATGATGTGAGTGCAGGAACAAACTTGGAACAGAGATTAAATTGCACATTCAATTGTCAAATAAGCTGTAAAAGATCTAGAGTTACTTAACACAAGTTTCAGGACCTATAACTGAAAAGAAAATCTGTAAAACTTGAGCTGAAATTGGCACGCAGAACCGAACTGATACGCATAAACTGAGAACAAATGTTTAAACCAATGCTCGAAAGGAATTCAGATTACTCTAACTCATACACAGACAATAGGCTGACCAATTTAGAAACTCTTCAGAAACTCAAAAGAAGAAATGCAACACTGATTGGAATGAAAACTGCTAATATAGCAATTGCAGAAATCTGCAGCAGAGTTGCAGTAACTTAAGGACAGGTATGCAGCTTCAATTTGGATACAGATTCAGACTGGAAAACTGATTAGAATGCATCAATCCAAGATTCAAGTAAGATTCACAAAAAAAATAGACATCTCTTGATACGATTTCAGACTTGGCAGATTAAACACTGCAGCAATAAATCTACTACTGCCAATTGCAGAATCCGAATTCTGAGATGTAGAAAACGTCAATCACAGATCAGGCAACACAAGCTGGAATCAGTGCATTAGTCTACAATTCACTAAAGCTTAGAGAGCTAATGATTACTTGACACAACTCAGCAAAAAAAAAACCAAACTGAAACTTACTGAAATTTGCTGATACGCAGGAAGAAATTCTGATACGCAAGCATCAAACACAGAAATAAACTGGAATTAAATGCAATCTATCACTACACAAATTAACTAACTGACTACTTGCCAAATTAAACCTAATTAAGCAGCAAACAAATTCAGAAACCGAAACTAAGTGGCTGAATCGAAACTTAAAAACAGAGCAGTTGCAGAAAATTGAATTGCAGCTAATACAATGGAAATTTTCTAATACTAAATCTCAATCTCTTATCTCAGCTCAGAACCCGTTGCTGTCACTCAAGGATGAACCTCGAATTGAGAAAGAAACAATCCCTACAAGTAGATTACAGCAGCTAGATAAAATGCAGAAATAAGGTTACGGCAGAATTGAAATTTACAGCTACAAATCAAAATTGCAAATAGAAATCTAAACCCCAATCACTCCATTAGCTCAAAGTCTTCTTGGTTGTCAATCAAGAGCTGGCTTCGAACCCGCAAGCTCAGCAATTCACTAAGGAACTGAATCGGTAGTCGAATCCAGCTCAAACTGTTCAAGAAGGAAAATCCCAATCGATTTCTTCAATTCAGCCATGTCTGAGTGAAATGAAGGTGCGGGAATGATCCAAACACTTCAGGGAACCCCTCTGAATAGCTTGGATTGATGAAGAACTCGATACAACCGAATTTGAATCCTTCAAGTGCAAAGCTGCCGAAACCCTCAAACAACCCTGCTCTTGCCCAATTCCGAGCTGAAAACTCCACAAACTACTCTCCCTAGTGACCTCGACTTGATCTGATGAAGAATGGAGGTGGTCGCGCCTCTTGGATTGAAGAACTAGCTTAGAAATGGAGAGAAAACGAAGAGGACGAAGAACTGCGGCGGAGACGCGACAAGGCTGGGCTGCGCGATTTTTTTGATTAAATAGTTATCAACGGATGACCCAGATTGATCGGAGGAGATCCAACAGCAGATCTTGGTCTGATTTTAGCCAAACTTTTATGATGATGATCTGGGGTCAGGATCTGCCTTGTGGTAGCTCGGATCCTCCAGATGTGCAACGGATGGTCCAGATCAACTCTATCTATGAATGGACGCTCTAGAGCCCTCCTTGCTTGATCCAACGGTTGATTTAGCTCTGATTGGGATGAAACCTTCAGATCTTGATCATAGAGCTTGATCAACCCTAACCCTAGCTCGGATTGCTTCAGATCGTCCCGGATGGCTCAGATCTAGCCGCTCTTGAATCGGACGGCCCGGATTAATCGTAGGCTTGATAATTCGATCCGGTTCACATCCGACTCAAGTTTGACCCAGTATGCCCTAGGTCCAGGATCCTTTCATGCCTACAAAAATATATCAGAAGATTAGTGGCCAAATAACCCAAAAAAATGTGTAATTTTGCAATTAAGTCCAAAATAAGATAAAGTTCCAAAACCTAGGGTAAAATCATAATTAAGCAATAAAAACATAGGGCAAACATGGATTTTAACATCTAAAATAATCACAAAAATGGTACTTATCAACTCCCCCACACTTAACCTTGAGCGTCTCGCGAAACTACTAAATAAGTATCCCTTAGGCTCTCTTAAGCATAATTAGAAACAAATCAAAAGAAATTACCTAGGGTTGTCAATTCTCATAAATCTAAGCTCTATGGATTACTATCTTGTCCTTAAATCAACAACTTATCCTTTTCATCCATCATGAGTCATTGAGATGAATCTAACACATAGCCTTTCAAGGAAAATTTTTGTAGCTCTCTCCTTAAGTTCTAACTTGATGATGGAAGTGGAGCTCACTCAAACACATATGATTCTTGCACTACCATAGGCTTGCTTAGTATCTACTCTCCACCATTAATCATGATTAGGATCAACATCTATAAAATCAAAGAAAAATATAGACAATGGTAAGGAGTGAAATACAAGCTAAGGAAATGGAAACATTGGTGAAGTGGAAGACTTGAGTGCTTGAGGATGTTTCCAATGCTCTTTGCTTCTCTTATCAGTCCCCTATTAAATTCCAAAGTTTGATGGAGTTAAACTTAACTAGTTTCCTTGCTTTTCATGAAAAACTCTTCCTTAATCTAATGTGCCAAGTCTCCTCCTTGCGTGCCACTTTGCTTGCTTTTCTCATTCTTCTTTCTCTTCTTTCTTTTCGGCTCAGATTTGTATCAAAGAACATGAGATATCAAGTAAAATAGATACTCAATATAAAATTATCACTCAACAACCCTTGTAGCTAACTCATGATACATTCCCTTTACAAGTTGGCACACTTTCTTCATTTGTTCTTTTTTTTTCTTTCTTTATCGTGGTCTGCTACTGATTTCATTTCTGCTTCCTTTTCCTCTAGTCGAGTCAAAAAGATAGTGGAACAAAGATGTAATGCGGATGAGAAGCATTCCACTAAACTCATTAGGCCCAAAACTCCTTTGTGTACCCCTTTTGTGTTCTTTCTCTTTTCTTTCTTCTTTTCTGAAAATTTTTTTTCTTTCTTTTATCCTTTCTCCTGTGTTTCAATATCAGCTCCACGGCATCTTTTCAAGTCTATGATTTCTCCAACAATTAACATCAAGAGCACTTGCTTTAAATAATAGTGGAAACTTCAAGTGTTCCACTCAAATTCAATTTCTGCACATAAGTCGAATTTCATCCACTGCCTTCCCTTGATATTCTCTTCATCAGTTCTAGCATCCATTAGTTCTTCTTGTATCCGAAATTGAGTGTGCACCTTCAACTTCAGATCCATTGGTTCTTCAAATGGATTGCAATTCAGCTTTTAGGCAGATCCGGATTTTTTTTCTTTTTTCTTTCAGCTCAGATTTCAGACATTTCAGCTGTGTTTCAGATCATTCCCAGCTGAGATTCAGATTCCAATTAAGTGGCCGATCAGCTGAATTCAACTTAGCACATGTTCTTTCTTGGATCTTCTTTTATTTAACTGAATTTTTCAGCTCCACGGCAGCAATTTCAGCTTCTTCGTGACACAAATCTGCACACACTACTTCAGCTGCATTTTCAGCCCAACTCTTCAACTCTTCAGCCTTCAAATCTGAGCATCTCCCTCCTCAAGTGCTTCAAGTGGACTGATCATCACTTTTGGCACAAAGAAATGAATTCCATCTTTGAATACTCTCCTAGGCCACTGCTCTTCCACTGAAGCTCAGATTTTATTTTACTACTTTCTAATTCTTTGCTTGCAAAACATCCTCTAGATGAGTGGACGAAATACCTTCATAGCATCTTCCTCTGATTTCATACTGCTTCAGATTCTAGCTCAGCTTCCATTTAGCCTATTTTCAGCTTTATATTCTCAGCTCATCCTTTCCAATCTTGCTTCATTTCAGAATTTTTTTCATAAGTGCTCCATTTGATTTCGGCTCTGCCTCATCACTTTTCTATTCTTTTCACAAAATTTCTTTTATTGCTTCAGACTTCCCTGCTCCAATCCAGAATTTAGTTTATCATTCCTTTCAAACTGTCTTCAGCTTGTTGTCCTTTTCTTTCTCAGATTCCAGCTCAATTCAGATTTTTCAGATAAGTTTCAGCTTCTTTCCAGCTGCAGAAATTTTCCCTGCTTCAATATCATCTCTTCTTTTCTGCCCATAGCTGCATTTTCGGATTGTTTCTGCTGAAATTCAGATTGTTTTCAGATGGTATAGCTTCAGCACTCGGCAGATCAGATTCTGAATTGCAAACTCAAATTCAGCATTGCAATAATTTCAGCTCAGCAAAACTTGTTACTGATCTACAAGTTCCTTGCATTCCAGATTTTCTCTCAGCTTCAAACATGAATTTTTCAGCCTTCAATTCAGAATTAAACACAGAATTTTGATTTCCATGATTTCAACTTCAAAACTTGCTGACCAAAAATAGCTTCATAGATGTTTTCTTGGCAAAGAATTCCTTTCTCTTCACTTGTCACAAAATTTTTCTTTTCTTTGTCATGGCAAAAATTTCTTTGTTGGTGTGCCATTGTTTTCAGATTCTTCCATTGCTTGCCATTTGAATCTTCAAAATATGCTAAGGAAGCTAGATCTCCAATGGCTTCCATCTTTCTTGCTCACTTTTGATACCAAACATCACTCAAACTCATCTTTGGCACATGGAATTGCAAAAAAAAAAAAAAATTTTTTTTCGAAATGAAGTCATCCTTGCTAAGAGTTGCTTTCAAATCACTAATCACTCCCCCACACTTAAATCTTTGTCCGTCTCGGGCAAAATAGCATCAAGAAAACATCCCAAGCAAACAAATCCATAGAAAAATTAGGGTTAGGATTAGCAATAAGGAAAGGTAAATAGAATAGACATGATTTTTGCCAAAATTGAATTGAAAGGTAAACAGAATGATTAGTCCCTATAGATGTGATCCAACCATTGAAATATGATTTTGAAAGAACCTAAGCAAGTTCTAGAATACAATAACATATGCGTATCACAAAATAAGGCTAATCTCACTAGGTAAAAATAATTCATCCCAAGTCCTCAATTAAGAATCCGAAGTAAAATCGTACTCAAGCATCCAAGATTTCATCCATGAACTCAAACCCTAAGTTTTGACAACCGAATTTAATTTATTTTCCAAAAGACTCTAAAATGCTATTGAGATAACCTAAGGGATACATTTATTTCTAAACATGCAATAAAAAGTGCTAAAAGAAAAGACATGTATTTACAATGTCTATTTATTCAATTTACTCTAGAAAACATAAAAGTGAAAAATGCGATAAAAGAAAATGCAAGAAAAATAAACTCCCCTTTATTCTGGTGGACGGAGCCTATCAAGCAGTAGCCTCCATCTTGGTAGTGGAGGAGTCTGGGTGGCTGGGAGAGTTCGGACTCCCCCACACTTGAACTTTGCAGAATTATGCTCCGGTGGCCGAAGGCGATTCAGATATAATAGCCATTGAAGGAATGGAGGGCTATGGATTAAAGTAAGATCATCTCCTCCTTCTTTCTGCCTTTCAGAAGTCCTTCTAGGAGGCTGAAGTCTGTTCAGTTGGAGCACCCACTCCTGTAGTCTTCTGGACCCTGCAAAACAATGTAATACCTTTCTCAAGCGTGCAGGGTCAGAAAGAAATAAAATAGTATCAGTATCTGCATGAAATGAATCCAAAACTACATCCTGTCCAATTAAATCAAATTTTGCTGTCTCAATAAATTTTTCACAGTTATTTCATACAAAATTTGCATCCTGAAATTCATCACAAATAATAAAATCAATTTTTGGCACTTCAATAAAAATTCCGCAATTATTTTTCAACACAGATTGATCAAGCAAAGTATCACAGCCTATGAAATCAATTCTAGGTGCCTCAATGAATTTATCAAAATTATTTCCAGAATAAGATATATCAAGAGATTCATCACAAAAATCAACATCAAGTCTAGGCACCCCTAAAAAATTTTCACACTCAGCATTTGCATCTAATGTAACACCACATGCTTCATTTTCAACAATTTCTACACTAGGTACCTCTAGGGATTTTTCACAATTATTTTCTACAAGAGATGTATCCCTAAGTATATCACAAACAATAAGATCAGTTTGAGGTACCTCATTACAAATTTCAGAAAAATTAGGAGGAGAATTTACCTGATCGTGCTGAAAAGTACCTGGAGATTCTACAAAAGTAGATATATTTGTGGTCTCCTCCTGATCATGTGCAGTCTCCTCTTCAGCCTCAGGCTCTGGTGGACATTCAACTAGAGTAGGTGATCCTTGGGTTCTTGCTTCCACCATGCAAGTCCCTACACTTTCTGGTTCGTTCTCTAAATCTTGTGGTGGTCCCTGGGGCTTAGTGCAATCCCCTACACCTATGGAATCATCTCCTTTGCATGCTTCTTGTAGCGACCCGCCTTCTTACTGTCTTTAGACGGATCGTTACTTTTCTCTACTTCTCAACTTTTACACATGACTAAAGAAAATTACGGAAATCTTGTTTTTTTTTCTTTTCAATTCTGCTAACAATTATATTCTAACTTAAGCAATCATGTATAATAATACCATGCCATACTTTCTTCTCAAATCCCATAGCTAAAACCTGTTGAAATCAGCCTTACCCTTCTTAAACTGCCTGTACCAGTCGACTGGTGACGTGGCAGTCGACTGGTACGGCTGTAATCTGTTTTACAGATTTCGGCCCTTGCTTCCCAAGTCCACCATTCCTTCAATTTCGAGCCATATCAAACTACGACATCATTTCTATACTCTATATCAGTTTCCTAAATAATTTAGCCAATCAAACGAATCCATAAACTTGAATTTAGGACTTTTATGGAAGAAAATAAACTAAACAAGTTTATATAAACTTTAACAATGGAGTTTGTACCAATCTTGACTTCTATGAATTTATAACACCAAATACATGTTCTACGACCTTGCTAAAGCATTATGAAATGTGATTGCAACTTTTCTAAACATTTTTAAGCAATAAAACTCGATTCAAAAGGAAAATTGATACTATCTTGGCACAACCACCTTTTTCTCTAACAAAGTATCAATATTTCTAACTAATCATATTTCTACTCATCCAATGCAATCATAAAAATATATAGACTAAAAGAAATGACATGGAATCTTTACTCTAAGGAATTGAGCATATAAAACTATCCATAACTAAATATTCGCATAACTCCATAAAGCAAGAACATGAAATTCAAATGAACTTAAACATTATGAATTAATAACTAAATGTCTGCGCCAAGATCTCTCCATAATCAGCCACCACACACACTCTACTCAGCACCGCCTCGTCGTCTTCCTTCAGAATTGCTTGCCTTTACCTTTATCTGCAATAAGAGGAAATGCATCTATAAGCAAAAGCTTAGTAAGTACTATCTAGCTCACAAAAACTCGAAACGTGCAAACATGCTTCTAGATCAAACTGAACATCATATGAGATACTAATATGCTTGAAAGAAAACTACAAACATGTATAACTCAAAACATGCATACTCAAGCAATAATAAATCTCAATTTACTTTTCTTGGCTCAACTAGAAACTTTAGCTATTCTTTAACTTTTGAAAACTTTCTGAAACTTTAGAAAACTTTGCTAAAGCATATACTTGAATATAATAATCACTTGGATCCACTGAAGACGTAAGTACCATCTGATATGCGCGTTCCCTAAAAGGTTGGGGTAGCGAGCCACCAATCCTAATAGAGCAGACCTTGGTCTACCAGGGCCAAGACCTTGGAATTGGACACCTGGATTTCTTTAACGACGCCCTTGGACGCCGGGTACTGGCCTTATAAAATAAAATAGCTTTTCTTACTTTTCTTTCTTATCTGTAAATGCCTTGGCATTTTCTGGAGCACCTTGCGTGCTAAAATCCCTAAGTCTTGACTTTTGGGGATTTCTTAAGGCCTTGGCCTTTTCTTTTCTTATCTTTATCTTCTCTTTTCTTTTCTCATAGCTTTCTTAGACCCTAAACTCATATAGGGTGCATGAATAAACTTATACATAAGCATACAACAATTAATGAACTAAGATAACATGCAAAAACTTAAACAAAAAGGAAATAGCTCTTTTTAAAACTTTTAAAGGAAATTCTCGCGGAAAAACCGCCTCTTACTGCAGGTGAGCAGTACTTACATTGATATCTTGGACTTACAACCAAGATTGATGTCTAGAGCTCGAGAGAAACTTGAGATCTCGGAGAATTCTTCACGTCTACGCGTTCCTCTCGTCGCGGGGATCCCGAATATAGGATTATCTCTTGGAGAAGGGTCTCGGCCGGCCCTCCTTGGCCTTGATGTTGGTCGGCGTCGCCCAAGAGAAAAGAGGGAGTCGGCGTGAGGGTTTGGAGAGGAGAGAAATAAAACTTCTCTCTTTAATTGGCTATTTATACTTAAGGGTCGGATCAACCTAACTATCGCTTAAATACCCTTCTCTCCATCCGTTTCTGTGCTTGATACCCCTAGCCCAGCCGGTTGGGCGCTTGTGCTGTTTCGGTGTGGTCGCGGGTTCGAACCGCCCGCTGCACTTAACCGGTTTTTATTATTTTTCCATTTTCTTTTTTTTTCTTTTTCTTTTTCCAAAAATACCAAACGGACTCGGAAAATTCCATAAAAATACTCTAAAAATTCCTAAAAATATCTAGAATATTTCTAAACCATTTCTAAATAATTCTAAGAACTTTAAGAACTAAAAATGGAAATTTTGGGGCGTTACAATCCCCCATACCTTATAAAAAGTTCGTCCTCGAACTTAGAATAATTCTGGATATCTCTCTCTCATGCTGTCCTCACGTTCCCAAGTAGCCTCTTCATGCTTTTGATTCTGCCAGATGACCTTCACTAGTGGCACTTCTTTGTTTCTTAATCTTTTAACTGCTTTGTCCACTATTTGTGTCGGTCTACTCTCATAGCTAAGATCTTCTTGGATCTGTACTGACTGAGGCTGAATCACTTGGCTAGGGTCGTGAATACACTTCTTTAGCATAGAGACATGAAAGGTACTGTGGATAGCTGACATATCCTCTGGCAAGTCCAGCTCATAGGCTACTTTCCCAACTCTCTTTATAATCCTGTAGGGTCCTATGTAGCGAGGACTCAGCTTTCCCTTCTTGCCAAATCTCACCACTCCCTTCATGGGAGCGACCTTGAGAAATACTGAATCTCCAACTTGGAATTCCAGTGGCCTACGGCGTGTGTCAGCATAACTTTTCTGTCTACTCTGGGCAGTCTCAATCCTCTGGCGGATCGTCTGGATAGCCTGAGCGGTCTCATCTATAAGCTCAGTCTGGCTGCCTAGTCCTGACTCCATCTCTTTCTTCTCACCAGCTTCTTGCCAACATATGGGTGATCTACATTTCCTGCCATACAATGCCTCATAAGGTGCCATCCTGATGGTGGCCTGATAGCTATTGTTATAGGCAAACTCAGCTAAGCACAGAAATTTGCACCAACTACCTTTAAAGTCCAATGCACAAGCCCTGAGCATGTCTTCTAAAATCTGATTTACTCTCTCTGTTTGTCCATCTGTCTGGGGATGGAAAGCTGTGCTGAACTGAAGTCTGGTGCCTAGGGCGTCCTGAACACACTTCCAAAAATGGGAGGTGAATCGCCCATCTCTGTCAGACACGATCGACTTCGGAACTCCGTGAAGCCTGATTACTTCTTCACGTACAGCTGTGCTAACTGCTCTACCGAATGCGATAACTTGATGGCTAGGAAGTGGGCAGACTTGGTCAATCTGTCCACTATCACCCAAATTGCATCGTGTCCATGGGTGGTTCTTGGAAGACCTGTGATAAAGTCCATGGATATTTCTTCCCACTTCCACTCTGGAATGGGAAGTGGCTGTAGAACTCCTCCTGGTCTCTGGTGCTCTGCTTTGACTCTCTGGCAGGTCAAGCAGGTACTGATATATCTGGCCACGTCTCGCTTGAGTCCAGACCACCAGAACCTTTGCTTTAAATCTTGGTACATCTTGGTAGAACCAGGATGCATAGAGTACGGGGTACTGTGGGCTTCTTCTAAAATATTCCTTCTTAGTTCCTCATCATTAGGGACGCAAAGGCGGTCTCCAAAATAGAGGATGCCACTATCTGATACTCGAAACTCTGAATTTTCTGCCTCTTGGATCCCCTGCTTGATCTTCTGGATCTCTGGGTCTTGACTTTGCTTTTCTTGTATATCTATAAGCAGGGTTGACTCTAGGGTCAATGCAGAAAATTGCCCAATTATTACTTCGACTCCAAAATCTTTTATTTCTTTCTGAAGTGGTAGAGACAGTGATGATAGGGACATCAGTGCTGCACAGGATTTTCTGCTCAGTGCATCTGCCACTTTATTAGCTTTACCTGGGTGGTAGAGGATTTCACAGTCATAATCTTTGACCAACTCTAGCCACCTGCGCTGCCTCATATTCAGATCCTTCTGAGTGAAGAAGTACTTCAAACTCTGATGGTCTGTGAAGATTCTGCACTGCACTCCATACAGGTAGTGTCTCCAAAGCTTCAGTGCAAAAACCACAGCTGCTAGCTCAAGGTCGTGGGTAGGGTAATTCTTCTCATAGTCCTTGAGCTGTCTGGAGGCATATGCTATTACTTTACCATCTTGCATGAGGACAGCTCCAAGGCCCATCTTGGATGCATCACTGTAGATGTCAAAGGCCTTGTCACTCTCTGGAACAGTCAAGATGGGAGCACTGGTCAGTCTCTTCTTCAGTTCTAGAAACTGTGCTCGCATTTATCTGACCATTCAAACTTCTTGTTCTTTCTGGTCAAGGCTGTGAGTGGAGAGGCTATCTGGAAAAGTCCTCCACAAATTTTCTGTAATATCCTGCCAGGCCTAAGAAGCTTCTGATCTCACTGGCATTCTTGGGTCTACACCAGTTGCTGACTGCTTCTATCTTGGCTGGATCAACTTGAATGCCTTCTTTGGATACAATGTGACCTAGGAAGGTCACCTGATCTAGCCAAAACTCACACTTTGAGAATTTTGCATAGAGCTTCTCCTGCTGAAGGATCTGCAGCACTATCCTCAAGTGTGTAGCATGGTCCTCTGGAGTCTGTGAGTATATGAGAATATCATCAATAAATACAATGACGAATTTATCGAGATACTCCCTGAAGATGTGGTTCATCAGCTCCATGAAGACTGCTGGAGCATTGGTTACTCCAAAAGGCATCACTACAAATTCGTAGTGGCCGTATCTTGTCCTGAAGGCCGTCCTGGGGATGTCACTTTCTTTAACCTTTAGCTGATGATACCCAGAACGCAGATCTATCTTCGAGAACACTGTAGCCCCTTTGAGTTGATCAAATAAATCATCTATTCTAGGAAGGGGGTACTTGTTCTTGATGGTTACCTTGTTCAGAGCTCTGTAGTCTATGCACAGACGCATAGATCCTTCTTCTTGACAAAGTACAGAGCTCCCAGGGTGAATGACTCGGGCGAATGAAGCCTTGTCTAGTAGCTCCTGGAGTTGCTCTTGTAATTCCTTCAACTCTGCAGGAGACATACGATATGGGGCCTTCGAGACCGGACCGGTACCGGGCACTAGCTCGATCTCAAATTCCACTTCCTGTTGGGAGGTAGTCCAGGTAATTCTTCTGGGAACACTTCTGGATATTCGCAGACTACCCGTACATCCTCCTGCTTGAGTTCTTTCTTTGCTTCTGAGTCCACTACGTGTGCAAGAAAACCAGCACACCCTTGCTCTAGCATCTGGTGGGCTGCCAAGGCTGAGAGAAATTTCTGAGTCTTCCTCCTTGGGGCTCCTTGAAACTCGAATGGTGGTTCTCCTTCTGGGCTGAAAACCACCTTCCTTCTACGGCAGTCCACTGAAGCGCTATACTTACTGAGGAAATCCATCCCTAAAATGACATCATAATCCTTCATCTCAAGGACTATCAAGTCACTATAGAGCTCTCGGTTGGAAATCCAGATTGGTACTGCCCTTAGCCTCTGAGTAGAGGCCATTACTTCCCCTGACGGTAAGGTTGTTAAGAACTTCATCGTTCAACCTTTCTGGTGGCCTTTATACTGTTTAAGTAGTGCTCAGTGGTCAAAGCACCACTTATTAGTTCTTCGGAGGTTTGTGGCCTCTTAACACTGCTAGCCCTCTTTAACGCTATCTCAGGCCTTAACATCTTGAGCATTAGCATAACCATCTCTTTTCCTGTGCTAACTAGCTCTGGGCACAGATGAGCTAACCGCTTAAACATCTTCACTGCTTCATCCACGGATAGTTCTCCTTGTCTGAACTCCGTGAATTCATCATAATGCTTGTTGGTTACTTGCATGTGAAAGTATTCTTCGGAGAACTCAGTCCCGAAGTCGGCCCATGCCATCTGGCTGACATTTCTCTTGGCCTTGACTCTCTCCCACTATATTCTAGCATCTCCCGTAAGGCAGAAAGATGCACACTTTATCTTCTCTACCTCATGCCAGTCCAGTAGCCCTACTATTCTTTCCAACGTTTTGAACCATGCTTAAGCATCCCATGGTTTACTTGTGCCTGGGAAATTCCCTGGCTTCAGTTTCTTCTACTGAATGAGGTATGCTTCTTGCCTTACTCTCCCGAGCCACCACCTCTAAGAGATTTGGTGGTGGTACTGACTCTGTTACCTCTTGCCCTCTAGGAACTTGCTCCTCGTTTTGGGCCTTTCTAGGCGTCCTCAAATGTATAACTTAACACTTAACGGTAATGTTCTCAAACTTGCTTTAGGATACAACAATACCTTGGTCTTGTTTCTTATCTCATTTCTTAGTCCTATAGCTCGTTCTTGGGCTTAGTAAGACCTTGGTCTTACTCAGAACTTTTATCGGACACCTTACATGCCGAAATCCTCCAAACCTTGTGTTTGGGCAAATCAAGACCTTGGTCTTGCTATACTAAGATCACAACATGAAGGACGTCCTCCACTCCTGCTGTGGGTGGTGTAGGGGCACTGGGTGCTGATTTGCCATCAGTGTGGCGATGGTCTTCTGTTGTTCTGTAATCTGAGCTTGCATTTGAGCAATGACTGCCATCAGGTTTGGCTGTTCTGTGCCAGGCTCATTGTTATCTTGAACTGGAGTTCTGTTCCTTGCATTAGGAGCTCGGCCTCTTCTTGCCATCTTGATAATGCATAAGGGAACAAGAAATCACTACTACCTCTCTAGGTATAAACTTGTCTTCTTACTTAGTAACCTAATATCCATTCTAGGGATTAAACATGATTCCGTGATACTAAGGTATTAAACATGCTTCCTTGTTCTATGCACATGTGAGTAGTACTTAAGCATTTCTCTATACTGCAATTAAATAAAGGAGCAATAGAAAAACTGAAACTTAAAGCTTTCTTACTTGAAGACGGCAAGGTTGATGCTGATGTGTGTGTGATGCTGGAGAATGGGAACTGCTCTGATACCAACTGTAGCGACCCGCCTTCTTACTGTCTTTAGACGGATCGTTACTTTTCTCTACTTCTCAACTTTTACACATGACTAAAGAAAATTGCGGAAATCTTGTTTTTTTTTCTTTTAAATTCTGCTAACAATTATATTCTAACTTAAGCAATCATGTATAATAATACCATGCCATACTTTCTTCTCAAATCCCATAGCTAATACCTGTTGAAAACAGCCTTACCCTTCTTAAACTGCCTGTACCAGTCGACTGGTGACGTGGCAGTCGACTGGTACGGCTGTAATCTGTTTTACAGATTTCGGCCCTTGCTTTCCAAGTCCACCATTCCTTCAATTTCGAGCCATATCAAACTACGACATCATTTCTATACTCTATATCAGTTTCCTAAACAATTTAGCCAATCAAACGAATCTATAAACTTGAATTTAGGACTTTTATGGAAGAAAATAAACTAAACAAGTTTATATAAACTTTAACAATGGAGTTTGTACCAATCTTGACTTCTATGAATTTATAACACCAAATACATGTTCTACGACCTTGCTAAAGCATTATGAAATGTGATTGCAACTTTTCTAAACATTTTTAAGCAATAAAACTCGATTCAAAAGGAAAATTGATACTATCTTGGCACAAACACCTTTTTCTCTAACAAAGTATCAATATTTCTAACTACTCACACTTTTACTCATCCAATGCAATCATAAATATATATGCTAAAGGAAATGACATGGAATCTTTACTCTAAGAATTTAGCATATAAAACTATCCAAAACTCAAATATCCATAACTCCATAAAGCAAGAACTTGAAATTTGAATAAACTTAACATTGAATTAATAACTAAATGTCTCGTCCAAGATCTCTCCATAATCAGCCACCACACACACTCTACTCAGCACCGCCTCGTCGTCTTCCTTCAGAATTGCTTGCCTTTACCTTTATCTGCAATAAGAGGAAATGCATCTATAAGCAAAAGCTTAGTAAGTACTATCTAGCTCACAAAAACTCGAATGTGCAAACATGCTTCTAGATCAAATGAACATCATATGAGATACTAATATGCTTGAAAGAAAACTAAAACATGTATAGCTCAAAACATGCATACTCAAGCAATAATAATCTCAATTTACTTTTCTTGGCTCAACTGAAACTTTAGCTATTCTTTAACTTTTGAAAACTTTCTGAAACTTTAGAAAACTTTGCTAAAGCATATACTTGAAAATAATAATCACTTGGATCCACTGAAGACGTAAGTACCATCTGATATGCGCGTTCCCTAAAAGGTTGGGGTAGCGAGCCACCAATCCTAATAGAGCAGACCTTGGTCTACCAGGGCCAAGACCTTGGAATTGGACACCTGGATTTCTTTAACGACGCCCTTGGACGCCGGGTACTGGCCTTATAAAATAAAATAGCTTTTCTTACTTTTCTTTCTTATCTGTAAATGCCTTGGCATTTTCTGGAGCACCTTGCGTGCTAAAATCCCTAAGTCTTGACTTTTGGGGATTTCTTAAGGCCTTGGCCTTTTCTTTTCTTATCTTTATCTTCTCTTTTCTTTTCTCATAGCTTTCTTAGACCCTAAACTCATATAGGGTACATGAATAAACTTATACATAAGCATACAACAATTAATGAACTAAGATAACATGCAAAAACTTAAACAAAAAGGAAATAGCTCTTTTTTAAAACTTTTAAAGGAAATTCTCGCGGAAAAACCGCCTCTTACTGCAGGTGAGCAGTACTTACATTGATATCTTGGACTTACTACCAAGATTGATGTCTAGAGCTCGGGAGAAACTTGAGATCTCGGAGAATTCTTCACGTCTACGCGTTCCTCTCGTCGCGGGGATCCCGAATATAGGATTATCTCTTGGAGAAGGGTCTCGGCCGGCCCTCCTTGGCCTTGATGTTGGTCGGCGTCGCCCAAGAGAAAAGAGGGAGTCGGCGTGAGGGTTTGGAGAGGAGAGAAATAAAACTCCTCTCTTTAATTGGCTATTTATACTTAAGGGTCGGATCAACCTAACTATCGCTTAAATACCCTTCTCTCCATCCGTTTCTGTGCTTGATACCCCTAGCCCAGCCGGTTGGGCGCTTGTGCTGTTTCGGTGTGGTCGCGGGTTCGAACCGCCCGCTGCACTTAACCGGTTTTTATTATTTTTCCATTTTCCTTTTTTTTTCTTTTTCTTTTTCCAAAAATACCAAACGGACTCGGAAAATTCCATAAAAATACTCTAAAAATTCCTAAAAATATCTAGAATATTTCTAAACCATTTCTAAATAATTCTAAGAACTTTAAGAACTAAAAATGGAAATTTTGGGGCGTTACACTTCTCCTGTAATATCTTGAACTGATATAAAACCAACTCCGGGGCTCTCAGAATTACAAGCAGCTTGAGAAGATAATTGTTCTGCTCTTTGGGCTTTTATCTGATTCAATCGATCTTGCACGTTTTGAAACCATTGTTGTTGTTGTTCTTGAAAAGTTTGCTGTTGTTGTTGGATTTGTTGACACATCTCCCTAATCCTTTGGTGTAGAGCCTCATCCCAATCAGGATCATCAAAACCTCCTTGGTTAGTGTGGAACCCCTGTTGGTCTTGAAATGGAAAATAGGGCTGCTGAAGTCCAGGAGGAGGCTGTGCATTCTGAAATGGAAACTGTTGGGGCTGCTCAAATGGATGAAATGACTGATTTAACTGCTGAAAACTTGGCTTAAAAGTTGGTGGAGATGGCTGAAAATTGTAGCCTTGAAAATTTTGGATTTGAGGTTGAAATTGTGGTGGTGAAAACTTAAATTGAGTGGGCTGAAAATTCTGGTTTTGTTGTTGGAAATTCTGAAATGGTGGCTGCCCATGCTGAATTTGTTGCTGGAAATTGGGCTGAAGTTGCTGAAATGATGGCTGCCCAATCTGATAATTCTGGAATAATGGCTGAATTGGCTGAAAATCCGGTTGAAATTGTTGTGGTGGCTGTAAAAACTGATTTGGTTGCTGGAAATTAGAATAGGGCTGTTGGAATTCTTGCTGGGTCTGCTGAAAGTGTGGACACGGCTGCTGATAAGTGGATGAAAACATTTTGAACCTGCACCCCTGACACAAAACAAATAAGAAAAAATGGCAGTACCCGTATACAAAAGATAAAGCAACAGAAAATAGAACCCAATGATATGTCAAAAAAAATATACAAGCAAAAATCAAACAAATCAACTAGTTGCTTCCCCGGCAATGGCGCCAAAAATTTGACGGCCCCTAAATATACTAATTAATTTGTCACGAAATGTATGGGCTCATCAAATTTAAATATCAATGAATGAATGGAAACCCTTTTACAATCAGAAATATGAAAATGTAATATAGGGGCCACAGGTCGTATTTTTCTCGGGGCTAGTTGATATAATTTGATTCGCGCTTGTATTTAGGTGTCGTTTGTGTTTCTGGGTTTCGAATTTGATTGGGTTTCAATTATAAATGAAAACTTAATGAGAGGCAAGGAAAACTCAACCATGGAACTTTACAAGTGATAGCAAGTTATCATTCAACCAAAAAGAGCATTTATTCATCTAAATCACTTAAGCAACTTTAGAAAGTGCATCTGATTTTTAAATTGCAACACAAATCCTAAACAATAAACCACACAGCAGGCAATTGGTGTTTAACCTCAGAGGTTGCAACTTCAGGCCGAAATCAGCTTGATACAAGGTGAAGGATTAAGTCAAACTTATACACAGGTGAAGAAAAACTGATGTGAAACAGTTTGAGACTAAATGCAGGAATTCGTAGCTGATAAATTCAGCTTGAAAAACCAAGCTGCCAGTAAAGAGAAATGCAAAGATGAATGAAGAAATTTAGAACTTAGTGGCTACTCAATCCAGATATAAAACTGAATGTAGCAGTGATGCGCAAAACTGCATGAAATTCAGAAATGATGTGAGTGCAGGAACAAACTTGGAACAGAGATTAAATTGCACATTCAATTGTCAAATAAGCTGTAAAAGATCTAGAGTTACTTAACACAAGTTTCAGGACCTATAACTGAAAAGAAAATCTGTAAAACTTGAGCTGAAATTGGCACGCAGAACCGAACTGATACGCATAAACTGAGAACAAATGTTTAAACCAATGCTCGAAAGGAATTCAGATTACTCTAACTCATACACAGACAATAGGCTGACCAATTTAGAAACTCTTCAGAAACTCAAAAGAAGAAATGCAACACTGATTGGAATGAAAACTGCTAATATAGCAATTGCAGAAATCTGCAGCAGAGTTGCAGCAACTTAAGGACAGGTATGCAGCTTCAATTTGGATACAGATTCAGACTGAAAAACTGATTAGAATGCATCAATCCAAGATTCAAGTAAGATTCACAAAAAAAATAGACATCTCTTGATACAATTTCAGACTTGGCAGATTAAACACTGCAGCAATAAATCTACTACTGCCAATTGCAGAATCCGAATTCTGAGATGTAGAAAACGTCAATCACAGATCAGGCAACACAAGCTGGAATCAGTGCATTAGTCTACAATTCACTAAAGCTTAGAGAGCTAATGATTACTTGACACAACTCAGCAAAAAAAAAAACCAAACTAAAACTTACTGAAATTTGCTGATACGCAGGAAGAAATTCTGATACGCAAGCATCAAACACAGAAATAAACTGGAATTAAATGCAATCTATCACTACACAAATTAACTAACTGACTACTTGCCAAATTAAACCTAATTAAGCAGCAAATAAATTCAGAAACCGAAACTAAGTGGCTGAATCGAAACTTAAAAACAGAGCAGTTGCAGAAAATTGAATTGCAGCTAATACAATGGAAATTTTCTAATACTAAATCTCAATCTCTTATCTCAGCTCAGAACCCGTTGCTGTCACTCAAGGATGAACCTCGAATTGAGAAAGAAACAATCCCTACAAGTAGATTACAGTAGCTAGATAAAATGCAGAAATAAGGTTACGGCAGAATTGAAATTTACAGCTACAAATCAAAATTGCAAATAGAAATCTAAACCCCAATCACTCCATTAGCTCAAAGTCTTCTTGGTTGTCAATCAAGAGCTGGCTTCGAACCCGCAAGCTCAGCAATTCACTAAGGAACTGAATCGGTAGTCGAATCCAGCTCAAACTGTTCAAGAAGGAAAATCCCAATCGATTTCTTCAATTCAGCCATGTCTGAGTGAAATGAAGGTGCGGGAATGATCCAAACACTTCAGGGAACCCCTCTGAATAGCTTGGATTGATGAAGAACTCGACACAACCGAATTTGAATCCTTCAAGTGCAAAGCTGCCGAAACCCTCAAACAACCCTGCTCTTGCCCAATTCCGAGCTGAAAACTCCACAAACTACTCTCCCTAGTGACCTCGACTTGATCTGATGAAGAATGGAGGTGGTCGCGCCCCTTGGATTGAAGAACTAGCTTAGAAATGGAGAGAAAATGAAGAAGATGAAGAACTGCGGCGGAGACGCGACAAGGCTGGGCTGCGCGATTTTTTTGATTAAATAGTTATCAACGGACGGCCCAGATTGATCGGAGGAGATCCAACGGCAGATCTTGTTCTGATTTTAGCCAAACTTTTATGATGATGATCTGGGGTCAGGATCTGCCTTGTGGTAGCTCGGATCCTCCAGATGTGCAACGGATGGTCCAGTTCAACTCTATCTGTGAATGGACGCTCTAGAGCCCTCCTTGCTTGATCCAATGGTTGATTTAGCTCTGATTGGGATGAAACCTTCAGATCTTGATCATAGAGCTTGATCAACCCTAACCCTAGCTCGGATTGCTTCAGATCGTCCCGGATGGCTCAGATCTAGCCGCTCTTGAATCGGACGGCCCGGATTAATCGTAGGCTTGATAATTCGATCCGGTTCACATCCGACTCAAGTTTGACCCAGTATGCCCTAGGTCCAGGATCCTTTCATGCCTACAAAAATATATCAGAAGATTAGTGGCCAAATAACCCAAAAAAATGTGTAATTTTGCAATTAAGTCCAAAATAAGATAAAGTTCCAAAACCTAGGGTAAAATCTTAATTAAGCAATAAAAACATAGGGTAAACATGGATTTTAACATCTAAAATAATCACAAAAATGGTACTTATCAGGATCGCGAACAGAAGTAGAGATGGGTCAAGGTCGGACATCTCGAGATTCAGGTTCTTGGAGGCTAAGCAAAAGTCCAACCAGAGGTTTCGGTTGGCAAACGCAACTTCTCCAATGTAGGGTAGGTGAGGACGCGTTCCCAGGAAAGGGAACATTAGGTGTCTGTTCGACCTAGGGTTTCGGGTGAAATCCAAAGTCTGAACCGTTCGTTAAGGCTAAGAATATTTGTTTTGTTGTGTGTTTTGTTGTCTTGCAGGTACCTGGAGTTGAAGGCAAGATAGGAGAACGAAACACAAAGCAAAGATGCTTGGGAAGGTCATCCAGGGCACCTGAGTTGAATCAGGCGCCCCAGGCTTGAGGGTGCCCCAGTTGGGGCAGACCCACTCTCAGTCCCTTGGCAAGCTAGGCGCCTGAGGTCTCCCAGGCGCCTGGGATGGTCCAGGTCACCTAGGAAGGTTGGCTTATCCCATCCATGAAGTTCGCGATTATAGATCAAGTTTGACCGTACTGAGGTGCCTCAGAGGCCTCTAGGCCGCCCTGGACAATGCTATATAAAGGGGTTCGGCCCCTCAATTCCAGACATCACTTTCTATATCATTCTAAGCATTCTCTGCAAAGCAAAGCGCTCAAGTTGAAGCTCTGCGACCAAAGAGGCTCCAGGAAGAAGCGTGCGGCGCTTCGGACTTCCAGAGTTGGTCGAGTTTTTAGTTTACTTTTTATTTACAAGTTGTGCTTCAATTTATTTATTCCTTGCTTGTGAAACATACTGTAAGATGGGTATTCTCCGCCACCGGAAATTCCAAAAAAGAGACATTAGTGGACTCACGCCGAGTACATAGGCCTTGGACGTACTGACCCAGGGGGGTCAAGAACCAAGTAAATAAATCCCGTGAGTCTTTATTTGTTCTGTCTTCCTTTTCTATTTTCCGCTGCGTACTAACCCTGATATGAAGACATTTTCTGACGAGTTTTCCGAAGAAATTTTACGAGTCGATATTCACCCCCCTGTATAAATGACACCGATCCTACAAGTGGTATTAGAGCCTATTAGCTCTTTACCGGACTAACAGCCAAAGGAGCAAGGACGCTAGGAATTGAGGGGGAGCAAGGGTGAATCAGGTATTTTTTTTAATTATGCCAATTTTTAAATTTCATATTATATGTTTCAAGTGCAGGGAGAGAGGACACTATAAAAATCAGTGTCTTACTCGTAAGAATCGTTCGTCACCATTGGCAGAAAAGGAGGTACTAGCGCCAGGAGTCTAGAGGGACAAAAGCCATATCCGCTGCTTCAGATGTCAAAAGCACAGACACTACAAGAACCAGTGTCCGACTAAGGTACGAAAAATTAATTTGAGTAATAATTTTTAAATTTCTGCACAGTTACATCATTCTGCTAATTTAGAGAATTTTTTTTTGATAAATTAGACTTTTTGCATAGTCAACTTAATATATTGCATGACAAACTACCAAATATAGACAATAGTAAAATATCATATATTAACTCTTTAATATGTAATATTAATGCTAAAATTTTTGAAATTAATAATATTTCTGATAATGTTAAGGATAATAATAATAGTTTAAATTCTGATAATGTTAAGGATAATAATATTTTAATTTCTGATAATTTTGAGGATAATGATGAAATTAATTTTGATATTTCTGGAATTAAATCTGAGGATATTAAAGATAATACTCTAGATAATATTGAAGATAATAATCAATACACCCTTGAATATATAACTTTAATAAAAATCCTGAAAATTATTCTACCTACTATGAAGATAAAGAAAAATATAATTTTGAAAATGAAAAAGAATATGATTCTGAAAATGAAGAAGAATTTAGTAAAATTAAAGCTATGTTTAATAGGGCTTATAAGAAATTAAATAAAGTAGAGGTATTGAACAAAATTGAAAAATTAAATTCAAAAGAAATACTAGATGAATCAGAAATTGTTGAACTAATGGAAATGATGCAACTAGACCCAAAACTGTTAACAATTTAAAACATTAATTAATTTTTTTCTTAATTAATAACTTCAAACTTAATTAATTTTTTATAATTTCAACCTTAATTAATTTTTAATAATTTCAACCTCTATTAATTCTTAGTAATTTAAACGCTAACTAATTATTAATGATATAAACTTTAATTAATTCGTAATAACTTAAACTTTAATTAACTCATAAATAATTAAATCTTAATTAATTATTAAATAATTAAAACTTAATTAATTCTTAATAATTAAACCTTAATTAATTCTTAATATTTTATTTAAACCTTAAATTAATTCCTAATTAATTAAATCATAATAACTTAAATCATTAATTAAATCTTAACAACTTAAAATCCTCATTAATTCTTAATTAACAATTCAATTTCAATTCAATCCTTAATTCAACAAAATGCACGAACTAAAATCCAATTAATTGCATTCAGATATGAAATTAAATAAAATCTTACCCAACTAGAACAATCAATGAATAATATTAAATATGTCAAACTAGGTTGATATATTCGCGGGTTCACACGATCTGTATCAAATCGAGAATTTGATACTTTATTAAAAACCTAAGTAAAATGTTTTGACATGATTTACTCATGCATAAATGCCATGTTCATGCATCTACTTAATTTTTTTTAAAAATATATGTCATGTCATTCATGTTTTTTTTTCTGCATTTTTTAGAACGGTTAGATAGGAAAATGATTGATTGATACTTGCCTAACCTAGTACCAAGGCGGGGCGAGATGATAGTGTTGGTGCAGGAAGCACCATATCAAACCTTGTTTTGATATTGGAAAAGGATTCAAAGTTAAGTTTATTGGTGATCTAACAATGTTACTCAAGTGTACAGGAAAAGTCCTAGCGAAGGGCTGCTAGGCACCTGGCGAAGGGCTGCCAGGAAACAAAGTCCTAGCGAAGGGATGCTAGGCACCAGGTGTAGGGCTGTCAGGAAACAAAGTCCTAGCGAAGGGCTGCTAGGCACCTGGCGAAGGGCTGCTAGGAAACAAAGCCCTAGCGAAGGACTGCTAGGCACCTGGCGAAGGAATGCTAGGATACAAAGCCCTAGCGAAGGACTGCTAGGCACCAGGCGAAGGACAGCTCGGTATCCAAGACCTGGCGAAGGATAGCCAGGCAAAAGTCCAACCAGAGGAGCGGTTGGCATCAGGTACATTCTCCCGAGAGGAGTAGGTGAGGACGCGTTCCCCGTCGAGGGAACAGTAGGCGTCGGTTCGACCTAGGGTTCCATTTTGGAAACCCAAAGTTAGAACCAAGACAGCTAAGGCTGTATAAAATAATATAATACTGCTTTCTGGACTAACCCTGGATGCAGGATCGAAGGACTGAGTATCTACAGCTCAGAGAGCCTCAAAGGAGTGAGGCAGAAGCTGAGCAGGGCGCCCCGGATGTTCCGGGCACCCCCAAGGTCAACCCAAGTCAGCAGGAGTGAAAACACGCCTCGACAGTTATATGTCGGTGCACCCCAGATGCTCCGGGCGCCCCGGATGCTCCTGGCGCCTCGCCTGTCGCGGGCGCCCCGCCTGTCGCGGGCGCCCCCAGTGCCAGCTGCTGAAGCACACCCTCGCGAAGCCAAAAGGATGAAGGCTTGACCCGATCAATGCGGGCGCCCTGAGCGCTCCGGGCGCCCCGGTCAAACCTGATCCCGATTTTGAAGGGATCAGATGTTGACCGCGCTGGAGACGGATCGACCGCCACGTGGGGGGGCGCCCCCGACGTCCCGGGCGCCCCCAGGCCCTATATAAAGGGCCCTCGACCCCAGGCTTCAAGCAACACTTTCAATCAACGCTTCTACGCTCTTCTGCTCTCACGCCTCGCTCCGGAAACCTCCCAACTCGAGCCGACGACGTCCCGCTGCTCCGAAAAAGACAACCTACATCGGACGTCGGTAAAAGAAGAGTTTTTCTTTTTAATTGTTAAGTTTACTGTGCTATATTTGTAAATCAATCTTTATAAACAATTATTGCGCCTCATATAGAAATGCCCAAAGTAAACGGTCAACGACCGTGGTCCTTGGAGTAGGAGTCGACCTAGGCTCCGAACCAAGTAAAAATTACTGTGTTCGCGTGTTTGTTTTTATCTTTCGCTGTGCAATTTCCCTTTCCCTAAATCAGAACGATTTTCGATATTCACCCCCCCTCTATCGGTTCTCTCGATCCAACAAGTGGTATCAGAGCGGGGTAGTTCAAACTTGGTGCAACCACCAGTTTGAAAGTTTTTCAGATTTATAAAATTTTTAATCTTATTTCTTTTCTTTCTAGTTAATCAACATCACTCGATTTTTTTTTCGCCTTTTATTTTCAAACGGTTGCTTGGTCTTTCGCAGTCTACATATATAGACCGAGTGCTAAAAAGGTTTAGCATGTCGGAATCCAAGAAAGGTTACCTTCCCATCAGGCATGGGATCAACCTTTCAAAGTCTATGTGTCCGCACACAGAAGACGAGAGGATTTGCATGAATAAGATTCCTTATGCATCCGCGATAGGATCTATCATGTATGCTATGTTATGTACTAGGCCCGATGTATCGTATACTCTGAGCGTCACGAGCAGATACCAGTCAGATCCAGGAATGGATCATTGGGCGGCTGTCAAGACAATCCTTAAGTACTTAAGAAGAACTAAGGGTGTGTTCCTAATATATGGAGAAGATGATATGGTGATACGTGGGTATACAGATGCCAGTTTCCAGACAGATAAGGATGACTCCAAATCTCAGTCTGGATACGTATTTATCTTGAATAGAGGCGCAATAAGTTGGAAGAGTTCTAAACAAGACACCGTAGCGGATTCTACCACGGAAGCAGTCTTGTTCAAGAAGTTTGTCTCAAAACTTGGTGAGGTTCCAACCATTGATGAAGCAATACCGGTTTATTGCGACAACAATGGAGCTATTGCACAACTAAAGGAACCAAGGTCTCATCAGCGATCCAAACACGTGCTTCACCGCTATTATCTGATCAGAGAGATTATAAGTAGGAATGATATACAAATTGAGAAAATTCCCACTGAAAGGAATTTAGCGGATCCTTTAACTAAGGCCTTGCCTCAAAGCAAGTTTGAGGGTCATGTTAGAGCCTGTGGTATTGGATACCGTAGCAATTGACATTAGGCCAAGTGGGAGTTTGTTAGTAATATGAGAGAAGTGTCCTAAGGCAATCGCCTTATGATTGTAATCATTTACTTTAATAAATGAATATTCACTATTTGAGTATACATGTTCGTGTATTTGATTGAGATCTTAAACTCATTTACTGAATGTTCGCAATACAATTCACAGCATGAGAGAATTTGTGATGAATTCACAACTAGTGATTATCTCTACATGTGCAATTGTGAAGTATTGAAATTGTCCCTAGTCGATGAATTGATAAATACGGACAGTATCAATTCTGTTGAGACTAGCATGGGTTATTCTCTAATCAGCTGATTCTCACTGGCTGGAGACATTGGGATGTCCGGAGATAAACATGAATGCTAGTTAAGGGAACTAGTTCATTGGAGTGACTAGCTGTAAAACTTCATATGGTAATCTACATATAGATATGTCAATGAAGTTCTTACTGCAGCTTAAGTGCGATGTTCCTTTGACTTGCGGTGTTCAAGTCATCTTGGTCATGAAGACTTATACTTTGACATCTTAAGCAAGCATCTCCAAGGAGGTGTGGACCCAGGATGATTGGGTATAAGCCGAAGTGCCCGAAGATGTTTGAACAGCCTACAAAGGATTCACCACTCCTTGCGAGGAGATGTATACCCAAGGCCTATCGTCGGATTGTTACTCGAAGCCTCTGGCCAGAGCATCACATGATCTAAGTATGAATATCTCAGATACATGAGAGTAATTAGAATCCATTGGACGAGAAAGACATAACTTGGGCTAGGTGTGACGTAGTCAGCCTAGTGGGGACTGACACACATAGACCATGTCCTGAACCAAGTGGGTATAAGATGGTGAAGGGAATGAGGCACGATTCATTAAAGCTGCTGAAGGGTTTCAGAATTATTTCTGAGGTCAACCGTTGATCTTTCGATTAATTGGGGGTCATGATGTACTACTAGGTGCCACTCATGATCGTTCTATAATTGGTTGATTATAGACGGCCAACATAAATCGAAAGCCTATTTAGTCACACGCACTACGAGTAATCCGAGGGATTTAAAACGAGTTGAAAATTGGATTTTCCGATCAAGAGAGATAAGTCGAATCTGAATTTATCAGAGACGCATCGGAAGCTTAAAATGGCTAAGTCTTTTGAAGGCTTATTGAACGAATTAAATGAGTTTAATTCGTAAGGTGACGGCTTGGATTTGGCCGGCCAAAGAGGGTCTCCACCCTCTTTGGTTTGGTCGGCCACAATAAAAAGGGAAACCAAATTGTTTGGTTTAAATTATAAAATAAATCGAGCGTGATTTGTTTTGTAAAATTATGGATAAAGAAATTTATATAAAGAAATTTATATAAAGAAATTTATAGAAATTTATTCTTTTTTATGGAAATTAAAATGAACCATGGATTGGTTTATTTTATTTTATAAAATCAATTATGAATTGATTTTTCCATGAGAAAAATTTATATAGTAAATTTCTTGTAAAAATTTATTCCATAATAAAAGGGGAGACATGGTTGTTTTTATTATAAATTAAGTTATAATAAAAACTTGGCATAACGGAATAATTCATAGAAAAATTTATAAGATAAATTTCTTATGAAAAATTTATTCCGTTAAAAGGAGACTTGGCAATAAAGAGGCTACTATATAAAGGTACAAAGGCAAGGCTTGGAAATTAATTCAAGAGATCAAGGATTCTTGCCTAGCCTCTCTTCCTCTCCTTCTCTCCCTCTCCCTCTTCTAGGGCCGGCTACCTTCTCCCTCTTCTAGGGCCGGCTGCCCTCACCTCCTTTGCCGTGAGCCACCTCCACCAAGAAGGTGCCAAAGAAGAAGAAGAAGCGGGGCGCGACTCCTTCCTTCCTCCCGGAATCTTGATTCCATTTTTCATTTGGTGGTTAGTTTTCCATCTCTCTCTCTTGATATTCTTGTCGTGCCTTTGGAGAATCTAGTAGTTCTTGTCGGCACGAAACTCGTGGCTTTGCGAAGTCATCCCGAAGAGAACTCGGCGTGGACGCGAATAGAGGCGGAGCTTCCAAGGGATGCTACGGTTGGATCTCGTCCCTTTCTACGAGTTACGCGAGGTATTAAGTAAATTAGTTTACTTTCTGTAAAATTTTAAATGTATGATCATGTCTCCACAACATAAGATTGCATGCTAGATACGTGGTTAAAATAATTTGAGAAATTATTTATGCTAATTCTTCCGCTGCACGTAATTATTTTTTTAAATTACGAACCCGTATCCATGTCAACATGCACCCGGTCCCAACAGTCACTACTACACACATGCATCCTTGCCCTCCTGCTGCTTCCTTACTGTCCCCTTGCGAGATCTGCGGTATAAGGAAATAAGACTATAAGCACACAGGCTTAGTAAGACTCTTTCCTACTCACTAAAACACTCATCACTTAATAACGAGCACATGAAACATTAACATACTTAGTGCTCTACTTCGAACATAAGCATCTAGGATCATTTAGCATATACTCGACATGACATGAACATAAACATAATAAACATTCTTAGCATGACATGATACATGACATAAACATAAACACAATAAACATTCGTAGTAAGGCATGATACTTGGCATAAACATAAACATAAGACCCATTCGTAGAATGGCATAATACTTGGCATAAACATAACATAAGAAACATTCATAGCATGACATAATACTTGGCATAAACATAAACATAAGAAACATTCGCAGCATGGCATAATACTTGGCATAAACATAACATAAGAAACATTCGTAGCATGACATAATACTTGGCATAAACATAAACATAAGAACTTACTATCATGGCAGAATGCATAATATGAATGAATGCATGAGTCTAATGCATATATATAAGGATGCTTAACTTTTAAAATCATACTTTTAAATACTTAAACATCATCATAACATCATTGGGGGTCCCCGGCTTGTACCACATACATACATCATAAGCGCGCATCCCTAAGTAAATACGAGGTAGCGAGCCCCGACCTACTAGGGTAAGGACAGCATAGTCGGTAGTCCCAGAACCGGGGCGTTCTTAAGGTGCCCATCCCTGTTGCACAGCTTCGGTAGTGCCAGAACCGTGGACAGCATAGTCGGTAGTCCAGAACCGGGGCGTTCTTAAGGTGCCCATCCCTTGGACCCATACTTCGGTCCGGTACAAGCCCATTCATAAAGTAAAATACTTCACATGATTCATCATTCATACATCATGGCATGCATATTTATTCATAAAATATAGCATGCATCTTCATTCATAAAACATGGCATGCATTTTCATTCATAAAACATGGCATACATTTTCATTCATAAAACTTGGCATGCATTTTCATTCATAAAACATGGCATAGATATAAACATAAAACATACTTAGCATGACATATTTCTTATCATGCCCATAAGCATAAACATACACACATGAAACATGGTACTTAAAGTTAGGGTTATTGATAACATAATCTCTACCACATGCTTGAACCTATATATATATATATATACTTCATAATAAGCCATAACCCATCATTCTTCAAACCCTAACTCCTCCCATACCCTATTTATCTTGCTTGGCCGAAACATACAAGAGGAGTTCCATCATTCAAATAATATGTAAGGTAGCATAAGGAAAAGTAGCAACCATGCATTACCTATAGGGTCATAAGAAGCCATTTAGTCACATGATTAGGGTTCACCCTAACTCCAAGCCCTATTTCCTAGGGTTGGGCGAAACATATAAGGGGCCATGGTTGCCTGAATAAATTCATAGAATTTCCAATTAAACATCTAACACCTTCCATACTATACCATAGGAGCCATTTGGACCCTTGCTTGAGGGAAACCCTAATTCTTTACCCTAAACCCCTACTTGGCCGAAAGTTATAGGGTCACCAAGCCTTGTGAAAATTCCCATAAGTCACCCTCAATCTCCCTTATAGCATGATAATACACAAAACACATACTTGAAGGTTTAGATCCAACCCTACCCATGGGTTCATGGTGTTGGCCGAAACCCTAGGAGATCCTAGGGTACCCCAAAATTTCTCCAAATCTCATTTTAACTTATATTCATCATGGAAAAACATTAGAAAGCATGAGTAATATTTTTAACATCATTTTGGACCCAAAAACCCTAGTGGCCGAAAGTTATAGGGTCACAAATCATGGTTTCCTCAATATAAATCCCAAAACCAACTTTATATCATGCTAAAAATCATAAAGGAACTATTATACCACAGGTGAGGGAGTCTTACCTTGGTTGATCTTGACTATAAACCTTAGATTTGGGAGAAGGATGGAGATCTTGTTGCCTCTTGACCACCCCTAGCCTTAGTATCCTTGTAAAAGCCTTGGATCTTGGAGATGGAGCCTTAGGTGAACTTTTCCCAAGGGAGAATCCCCTCTAGGGGTTTCGGCTAGAGTGAGGGAGGAGGAGGAAGAAAGGTGGAATTGATGGAAGGAAGAAAGAAACTCCCATTCCCCCTCTTTATAGCACATTAAGGAGGGTAAGTGAAGAGTCATGGTTCATGACTCTTCATTTTTCCTAAGCCTTAACCATAATCCACTTCATTTCCTCCTAGCACTCCCTTGCTAGGTGAATTGGTTAGAGCATGCATGGTTGTACAAGAGGTCCAAGGTTCAAATCCTTGGTGCATGCACTAATTTTTTTTCCATTTTATTTTTGTTTTATTTTTCCTAATATTTCGAAAATCCCCTAAAAATTCCCCCATAATTATGTTAATATTTATCATTAAAATCCCTTTATATTTCTATAAATTTTTACCTAAAATTCACCAATAATCATGGTACTAGAAAGCCCATATAAGGCCCATTAGTGCCTATTTCCCCAATTTAAATGGGAAAAATCATGGATTTCTAAATTTAAATTCGTGTTAATATTTCTAGGTCCCTCGGAAAATTATCTAGACATGCTTAATATTTTAAAGAAATATTAAGAAGATTTTTCGGGTCGTTACAATCCCCCATACCTCGTGAAAGTTCGTCCTCGAACTTAGAATAGCTCCGGGTACTTGCGCCTCATCTCGTCCTTGCGTTCCCAGGTGGCTTCTTCGAACCGTTGACTTTGCCATAGAACCTTGACTAAGGGTACTTCCTTATTCCTTAGCTTCTTGACTTCCCGATCCAAGATCTGGATAGGTCTGCTTTCATAGCTTAGGTCCTCCTGCACTTGTCCTGTCTGTGGCTCGATCACTCGGTCCATATTTGGGATACACTTTTTAAGCGTTGACACATGGAACACATTATGAACGGCCGACATCTCTGGTGGCAGCTCTAGCTCATATGCCACCTTACCAACTCTTTTCAGGATCAAGTACGACCCCACATAACGCGGACTTAGTTTTCCTTTCCTCCCAAATCTTGTCACCCTTTTCATAGGAGCCACTTTCAGGAACACCAAATCTCCAACATTAAATTCCAGTGGTCTACGCCGGACATTGGCATAACTCTTCTGCCGGCTCTGAGTAGCTTCTATCCGTTGTCGAATATTCTGTATAGCTCGGGTGGTGCGGTCAATGACATCCGTTGTGAGCCCCATTTCCTTCTTTTCACCACCCTCGTACCAACAGATCGGAGACCTACATCTCCTCCCATACAAGGCTTCATAAGGTGCCATTCCAATAGTAGCTTGGTAGCTATTGTTGTAAGCAAATTCCGCTAAGCATAGATATCGACACCAGCTCCCTTTGAAATCCAAGGCACAAGCTCGCAACATGTCTTCTAGCACCTGATTTACCCGTTCGGTTTGCCCATCAGTCTGAGGGTGAAAGGCGGTGCTAAATCGCAATTTAGTGCCGAGAGACTTCTGAACACACTCCCAAAAATGTGAAGTAAAGCGTCCATCCCTATCTGAGATGATGGTCTTGGGAACTCCATGAAGCCTGATTATCTCCTTAACATATAATTGAGCCAGTTGTTCCATTGAATCAGTCATCTTGATTGCCAGGAAGTGAGCAGACTTCGTCAGCCTGTCCACAATTACCCAAATCGCATCATATCCATTCGTAGTCCGGGGGAGCCCTGAAATAAAATCCATAGAGATGTCTTCCCATTTCCACTCCGGAATTGCGAGTGGTTGCAGAACTCCTCCGGGTCGCTGGTGTTCTGCTTTTACTTGCTGGCAAGTCATGCAAGTACCAACATGCTGAGCCACATCCCTCTTCATACCGGACCACCAGAACTTCTCCTTCAGATCTTGATACATTTTGGTGGATCCTGGGTGCATCGAATAAGGGGTTCCGTGAGCTTCTGCCAGTATTTCCCTTCGAAGCTCCGGATCATTAGGAATACATAGACGATCCCTAAGGTAGAGTACCCCCCCTTTGGCGATATGAAAACCATCGCCCTTCCCTTCTAGGATCTCTTGTTTTATTTTCTGAAGACTCAGATCCCCATTTTGTTTGTCCAATATGTCCTCAAATAGCGTGGGTGATATTGTCATGGTGGAAAGTCGTCCAGAGATGACTTCGACCCCAAAATTCATAATTTCTTCTTCAAGTGGTCGGGGTAATACGGCTATGGACATCAAGGTGGCACTTGACTTCCGGCTGAGTGCATCGGCCACTTTGTTTGCCTTCCCTGGATGGTAGAAGATCTCGCAGTCATAGTCCTTCACCAACTCAAGCCATCGGCGTTGTCTCATATTCAGGTCTTTCTGAGTGAAGAAATATCGCAGACTCTGGTGGTCTGTATAGATCTTACACTGCGCTCCATATAGATAATGCCTCCATATTTTAAGAGCGATGACCACCGCGGCCAGTTCCAGATCATGAGTGGGGTAATTTTGTTCATATTCCTTGAGTTGTCTAGAGGCGTAGGCAATAACCTTTCCATTCTGCATAAGTACAGCTCCAAGCCCGAGTTTGGAGGCATCGCTATACATGTCGAAGCTCTGATTACATTCTGGAAGGGTAAGGATTGGAGCGCTTGTAAGTCTCCTTTTTAGTTCCAAGAAACTCCTTTCACAATTTTCCGTCCATTCATACTTCTTATCCTTCCGGGTGAGAGCCGTTAAAGGGGCTGCAATCCTCGAGAAGTCCTCCACAAATTTTCTATAATAGCCTGCCAGCCCAAGGAAACTTCTGATTTCGCTGGCGTTCTTCGGCCGGCTCCAGTTATTCACAGCTTCAATCTTTATTGGGTCTACCATAACTCCGTCTTTGGAAATAATATGGCCCAAAAAGCCCACTTGGTCGAGCCAGAACTCACATTTGGAAAATTTTGCGTACAATTGCTTTTCCCGAAGAATCTCTAATACTATCTTCAGGTGCTCAGCGTGCTCTTCTTGGGTCCTCGAATAAATGAGGATATCGTCGATGAAGTCGATCACAAATTTGTCGAGGAACGTCGAGAATACCCGATTCATAAGGTCCATAAACATAGCAGGAGCATTCGTCATGCCGAAGGGCATAGCCACAAACTCAAAATGCCCGTACCTTGTTCGGAAAGCCGTCTTTGGAATATCCTCCTGTTTTACTCTAACTTGGTGATAACCAGACCTCAAATCAATTTTTGAGAAAACAGTGGCTCCCTTTAATTGGTCAAACAGGTCATCTATCCTCGGAAGGGGATACCTGTTCTTGATCGTTACGTTGTTCAGCGCTCGGTAATCTATGCACATTCGCATAGTTCCGTCCTTCTTCTTCACAAACAGTACCGGAGCTCCCCATGGGGAGTGACTAGGGCAAATAAATCCCTTATCCAGTAACTCCTGTAGCTGTTCCTGAAGCTCCTTTAATTCAACCGGCGCCATATGGTAAGGTGCCTTGGAGATCGGGTTGGTACCAAGAACAAATTCGATCTCAAATTCCACCTCTCTATCAGGAGCTAATCCTAGTAATTCATCTGGGAAAACCTCTGGGTAATCGCACACCACCCGGACATCTTCCAGCTTCTGGTTCTTCACTTGACTGGCATCAACGACATATGCTAGAAATCCAGTACATCCTTTGTCTAACATCTTCTGAGCTTGGAGAGCTGATAAATATTTCCCGGTTCTTTTCCTTGGCTCTCCGATAAATTCGAACCTAGGACCTGCCTCAGGTCGAAAGTCCACCTTTCGCTTACGGCACTCAATAGAAGCACCGTATTTACCCAGGAAATCCATTCCCATTATAACATCGTAATCTTGCATGTCGAGTACTATCAGATCGCAGTAAAGTTCCCTTCCTGCAATTCCGACCGGCACCGCACGCAGTACATGAGTGGGTATCATTATTTCTCCTGAAGGTAGGGTCGTTAAGAATCTGCAGTCTAACACTTGCAGAAGCCTATCTATCTTCTTGGTATATGGCACAGAGATGAACGAGTGCGTTGCCCCAGTATCAAATAATGCAGTAGCATGCTGACTGAAAATAAGTATCTGACCTGTGACAACCGTAGAAGCTTCCGCAGCATCTTCCTTGGTAACCGAGAAAACCCTGGCATTCATCATAGTCGGTTGGGCCTCCAGCATCGGGGTACCTTCTGGTTCAGCTTGCATGTAGTGTAGTTTCGCTGGGGCACCTTGGTACTGGACGAGTTGTTGGGAAGGTGTCTGGCTCCTGGTAGGACAGTAAGCCGCCATATGCCCTTCCACTCCACAGGTGAAGCACCGATTCGTACCTCTCCGGCATTCCCCGGGGTGCCGTTTTCCGCATGTTGCGCACAGGATAGGCTTGGCCTGTTTATTTGCTGGGCCTCCTTGAGGGTTGTTCCATGACTTCCGTTTCCCACTCTGATCTCCCTTCCATTTGTTATTGCCGCCCTGGGGTTTTTTGCCCTCTTTCATTCAACGCCTTCCTTTGTTGATTGATATTGTTTAGATAGTGCTCAGTGAGTAGGGCGCTACCAAACAACTCCTCGGCGGTCTGCGGTCGGTTAACTCCGCCAGCCACGTTCAGAGCTATTTCGGGCCGCAACATTTTCAGCATAAGTCGGACCCTTTCTTTCTCGGTGCGGACCAGCTCGGGGCATAGGCGAGCTAGTCGATTGAATTTCTTCACAGCTTTATTGACCGAAAGGTCACCCTGTCAAAATTCCGTGAACTCGTCGTAACGTCTGTTGGTGACACGCATGTTGAAGAATTCCTCGAGGAACTCCGACTCGAAGTTCGACCAAGTCATCTGGCCCACTTGTCTTTTGGCCTTGACCCTCTCCCACCACATTCTGGCATCTCCAGAAAGGCAGAAGGACGCACACTTGATCTTTTCATGCTCCGGCCAGTCTAGCAACTCCATGGTACTTTCCACTGTCTTGAACCATGCTTGGGCGTCCCACGGTTCGCCAACACCCGAGAAATTTTCCGATTTCAGCCTCAACCACTGAATCAGATAAGCCTCTTGACGTGCTGCAGTGGTCGGGCCTATCGGGGGGTTCTGCGTAACTGTGGGTGCAACGGGTATAGCAGTCTGGTTCACTGGTGGAGTAGTGGAATTTTTTTGCTGGTTCATCAAGGTATTGATGGTTTGTTGCTGCTCCGTGACTTGACGCTGGAGCTGGGTTACTAATTGTACCAGGTCAGGCGATGGGGTTGCCTCGTTAAGTCGGTTACTCTATCTTCTAGCCATGTTTTTCTTCGCCAAACAAGTATGGCCAATATCAGTTTCTTTTCTACCCCTATATTATTCTAACTATTTAATTCATAAAAGAAGATAAAATATCGTTCATCGTTACATATCCTAAATACTTTTCATCATAACCATCATTCATACTTGCATATCCCAAAATCATAAAACATCCTAAAATGCTTACTACTATAAGATATGCAAAGAGGTACTTACTTGGAAGCTGCAGGAAGAGGGCTTGATGTGTGTGTAGTGAGATGGCAACTGCTCTGATACCAACCTGTAACGCCCGGTTTTTTCTTTCTTTCCATAAAGCGGCGTTACGTTAACATGAGTAGGGCAGGTGGACATCATAATGCAGCGGAAAACTTTAAACTTACACCTAAATGCACCTACTACCATTCCTAACATGATGACATGGGAACTTGGCATATTAACTTCATACTTAGCATCATATCATGTCATACTTAGCATCATGTCATAGAGTCACATAAATCACCATTCAAGCACCTACGTAGTAAAGGTAAAGTTCTAGCATAAGATGAGTTAACATATTATTTTCTTGGCCAAATCACTACTACACACATGCATCCATCCTGCTGCTTCCTTACTGTCCCCTTGCGAGATCTGCGGTATAAGGAAATAAGACTATAAGCACACAGGCTTAGTAAGACTCTTTCCTACTCACTAAAACATTCATCACTTAATAACGAGCACATGAAACATTAACATACTTAGTGCTCTACTTCGAACATAATGTTGGTGCAGAATGGACCAAAGTCAAACCTGTGTTTTGATAATGGCAACAGAGGTCAAAAGTTAAGTCTTACTTGTGTTTCTAACAAGTTACTTTAGTGTGCAGAGATAAAGTCCTAGCGAAGGACTGCTAGGCATCTGGCGAAGGACTGCCAGTAGCAAAGCCCTAGCGAAGGACTGCTAGGCAACTGGCGAAGGATAGCCAGTATCCAAGCCCTAGCGAAGGACTGCTAGGCAACTGGCGAAGGACTGCCAGTATCCAAGACCTGACAAAGGACCGTCAGGCAAAAGTCCAACCAAAGGAGCGGTTGGCATCAGGTAAACTCTCCCGAGAGGAGTAGGTGAGGACACGCTCCCCGTCGAGGGAACAGTAGGCGTTGGTTCGACCTAGGGCTCCATTTTGGAGACCAAAGTCAGAACCAAGACAGCTAAGCTGTATAAATAAATATTTTATTGTTGCATTGTGTTTTGGACTAACCCTGGATGCAGGACCAAAGGAACGTGTGTCTGCAGCTCAGAAAGCCTCAAAGGAGAGAGGCAATGGCTGAGTAGGGCGCCCGGAGTGTCCCGGGCGCCCCCAAGGTGCATACAAAACAAGTCAAAGAAAAAAGGGTTCGAACAGCTGCTGGGCGGGGCGCCCCCGTGCTCCCGGGCGCCCCCGCTGCTCCCAGGCGCCCCCAGCGTCCTGGGCGCCCCCATGTGCATGCCTCGGACCAGAAGCCTTCGAAGCCAGAAGATAAGATTTGACCCGTTCAACCCGGGCGCCCCAAGCGCTCCGGGCGCCCCGGTCAAAGCGGATCCCGAAGATAAGGGGATCAGACGCTAACCGAGATTGAACCGGATCGAAGGACACGTGCGGGGCGCCCCCGACGTCCCGGGCGTCCCTTGGCCCTATATAAAGGGCCCTCGACCAAGGCTTCCGATCATCAATTCTTTCAACGTCTCAAAGCTCTTCTACGCTCGTGCCTTGCTCCGGAAACACTCCAACTCGAGCCGACGACGTCCCGCTGCCCCGAAAAAGTCAATACACTCCGGACGTCGGTAACGAAGAGTGCAATTCTTTATTATTATTTTCGTGCACTTACTTTGTAACCAAATTCTGTAACTATTATTGCGCTTCATATAGAATTGCCCAAAGTAAACGGTCAACAACCGTGGGCCTTGGAGTAGGGGTCGACACAGGCTCCGAACCAAGTAAAATCGACTGTGTCTCTGTGTTGTGTTTATTTTTACTTCCGCTGTGCAATTGCTCTTTACGAAATTCCGAACGATTTCCGATATTCACCCCCCTCTATCGGTTTTCTCGATCCAACAAGTGGTATCAGAGCGGGGAGTTCAAACTTGGTGCAACCACCAGTTTGAAATTTTTTTTGGATTTTCTTTATTTCTTATTCTCATTCGAATTTTTTTAAATTCTTTTTAATATTTTATTATTCTTATCCCGCACTACTAATCCAAGACCAAGTCTTGGGACATTTTCTTGTTAGTTTTCTTTTACAGATCAAATGGCCATGCAAGAGGGATTTAGCACCGCCAGACCTCCACTCTTCAGTGGAGAAGACTTTTCCTACTGGAAAAGTCGTATGGAGGTCCACTTGAAAACTCAGGTGGACATGTGGATCATTATCCAGTCCGGTTTGGAGATCCCCAAAAACGCCGAAGGACTTCCTCAAAGCTACTCTGAATGGGACAACGCCCTAAAGCGCAAGATAGAAGCCGACGCAAAAGCGACTTAGACGCTTCAATGCGGATTGACGAAAGAGGAGCTGAACCGCGTGGGCCCCTTCAACAGTGCGAAAGAGCTCTGGGAAAAACTGATCGAGCTACACGAAGGGACATCAGATACTCGAATCAGTAAGAGGGATCTACTACTGAACAAACTCTACACCATCAAGATGGCCGACAACGAAACAGCAGCCCAGCTCCACGCACGAATCCAAGAGTTAATGAACGGTCTTCACACAATAGGTCACAAGGTTGAAAACCGTGACTTAATAAGGTATGCCTTAAACGCGTTCCCTAGAAACACCTTGTGGGCATCTATGGTAGATGCATACAAGGTCTCAAGGGATCTTTCAAAAATAAAATTAGATGAATTATTTTCTGAACTAGAACTGCACGAACAAACTAACACCAATATGGTCGAGAAAGGTATTGCTTTCGTTGCAGGTAAAACTCTAAGGACAATGAAGAAGAAGCCTGAACCTGAACCCGAGTCTAACTCAGACTCAGAAGATGAAGAAGGAGATCAAACGAAGCTGGTCCGACTAGCCCGAAGCTACTACAAGGAGCTGAAGAACCGAACCAACAAACAGAAAATCAGCCGAAGAAAGGATGAACCAGCTGAACCCGCAAGTGATAAAAACAAGCCCAACGTAACCTGCTACGAGTGCAAGAAAAAGGGTCACTACAAGACAGAATGCCCAAACTTAAAGGAAGTCAAAAGGACAAGAAGAAAGAAGGCACTCCAAGCAACCTGGGATGAGTCTTCCTCGGAAGAAGAAGAAGAAGCACCCCAATCAAACCTACTAGCTTTGACCGCCTCAGAAAAAGTCGAGACTGAGTCCGAATCAGAACAGGACGACGGCGAGCTGACATTTACAGAAGACGGCGAAATTAAGGTAACTGGTTTTAACAGATGTCAATTAACTGAATTAATTTCATTTCTTTCTCGAGATTTGGCAAAAGCCAAACTCCGAGTCGAATCCCTCCGACAGGAAGTAAAACTCCTGAAAGAGGGAGCTGACTCTAAACCCTTAACCGAGAAGGTTCAGGAAGGAACTCCTACTCAAGTTGAAAAACTTGAAAAGGAGAACTCCTCCCTGAAAACTCAGGTTAAGGATCTTAGATCAGCTTTAGAACGATTTACATCTGGTTCCAAGGGTCTTGACATGATCCTTGGAAAACAGAAATCAGTTCTAAATCGATCCGGACTGGGCTATAGAACCACATCCCGGCAATGATCTTACTTTGCTGTACTGAATCAGTCCAGAGGTAAAATTCAGGCATGGGTACCTAAACTATACCTAAACAAACCGACTGGATCAAATCAGTATTGGATCCCCAAGGATAAGATTCACATCTTGCCTAACCATCACCGTGGCTTTAGTCCAGGGGGAGCCAAACTGAAAACAATATTCATTATTAGATAAATAATTTTAATTCTTGATTGCAATTGCTTGTTTGATTGTTTATTTAATTTCTGCAATTTACCATGCTTAGATTTAGGAATGGTTAGTTAAGGACTAAACAAACTTAACTGAAACTTGACAACATAGTATTGGGTGGAGGTGAGATGATAGTACGTTAGGGAAACCAACTCTAATAAGATCAAGTTCACTTGGTCTCTTTAGACTGGCGGAACTAGCCGAAGCTACCGATCCAAAATCCAAACTAATTAGACCAGAAATTTTTCAAAGAATAATTTTGAAAATGCAATTTCATTAAAAGACTTTGTCAAGGAAAGGGTGGATGATCCCATAAGGCTACGGCCAAAGAAGGCCTAGTGCCTCGCCAAGACCTGGAAGCCAATTTTTAATATTCAAATTCAAAATAATTTTTGTCAAATTCGAATCTAACACAAAATTTCAGTTATTTGTAGATTTAATCATCTTTTCAAGAATTTAATTGTTTTCAAAGTTAATCAAAATTTTCAAAACAGTCTTAACTATCAAAACTGTCTCACGAAACCTATAAGGCTAACGTGATTGAAAACCCTAGATTCTGGGTGAGACGGTAGGATTAAGACTCAATTGGAAATTCTTTTAATACCCATAGGATGAGATAATCTTGTATTTGTCAAACCATGGTCAACATATTCAAACCATGGTCAACATAGTCAAACCATGGTCAAAGCAGTCAAACCATGGTCAACATAGTCAAATCTAGGTAAAGGTGGTCAAAGCATGATTAACACGGTCAAACCACAGTCAAAACAGTCAAATCAATTCAAACCATGGTCAAACCGATTAAACCATGGTTAAAAGTAGACAAGACTAAAAATTTGTCTTTACCTACCCTATTCCGAGCGCCCGGAACCACGCGGGCGCCCCCATCACCTTCAATGCAGCAAAAGCTGCAAAAGCTCTCTGTTGAGGGCGCCCGGGCTGTTCCGGGCGCCCCCAACCAGTCCTTTACACTGCCTTTGGCAGCAACCCTGACCAGAGCACCCGGAAGCTCCCGGGCGCCCCCGTTGAACTCTCTATATAAGGCACCCGAACCTCCTTCACTTCCCACACCAAAATCAACCTCCTTCTCCACTTCTTTCTATTCAAGAAGATCTTGCAAGTCCTCATTCTCAACTATGCCTCCCCGAGCCGTCCGGTATGATTATTGTTATTGTTATTGCATTTAAATTTATTTTCTCATGCAATATCTTTATTCTTCCTTTAATTTCCTTAACTTAGAAGACGCCGACCAAACCCGGCCAACCCCGGTGCCGAACCTAGTCCGGACCCTAGATTTCCTAACCTAGAGTTATGTAATAGGTTTGCACAAACCATCTACAAGCCTATTAAAACGAGTTATCTCAATAGGCACTTTTTTACCCAATCATGCCCTGTCGCCATAAACATCATCAACTTCTATCAATTGGACAATCTTGTCTTCTGCACGCATACCATTAATGAATCTTTATGCGCAGAATTTTACAATAATATAATTCGACAAGATAATCTTATGTTTCACACCACTGTCCAAGGGATTCCTTTAACTATAACCCCGACTTTGTTGAACCGATTCCTAGGACTGCGACCCTCTCAGTCCACATTCTGCTGTTATCCTCCTAGGAACCCCCCATTTGATCCTCCCTACTCAGAGATTACCCTAGATACCATTCACTCCTATTTCTATAGGGCAGACCTCCCAGCAAATAGACGCTTCCAAGCTGTTGAACTTCAGGCCCAGAACTATGCCTTGTATAGAGTTCTGGTCCGCTGTATCTTACCACTCTCCACCAGAGACCTTGGGACTATGCGACCCTTTCATGCTTTCCTTCTTTATGCCCTAGTCCATCACCTTGACCTAGACATTGGACTCCATATGTTTCATACCATTCTGCATGCGTCCAGTGTCACGACCCAGGGACGAGTACCCACACCATATTGCCACATCATCACATCCCTCCTTCATCACCACGATCGTGACATTACCGTTGGTGAAATTACCGCTATGACCGACTTTGACGAAATAGGATTTAGGAACTTTTCGTTAGCGGGTCTAGAGGTGTCGGCCACCGGGGTTCTTAGTTGGAGACGACAGCAGGCCGGAGCACCAGTCGACTCAGACGAGGAGGTCGAAGTCGACATTGGAGACATAGCTGCAGCAGCCCGAGCACATATCGACGAGCCCGCTCCACCGACACTCTACCAGAGAGTGACACATTTAGACATAAAGGTTCAGAGTCTTCGAGAGGAGGTCGAAGCCTACCACCTAGAGCAGATGGAAGCTCATCGAGCTGATCGAGAAGTGGCTGACGCACGATACATAGAGATGATGGCACGATTTGATGCATGGCAGCCTGGCCCGTCTGATCATCCCGGTCCTTCATCTTAGATTCACTTAGCATTGTACCTATTTGACTGCCCCTACTCAGTAGGGTTGACTGGTGTTTGACTATTTGACTTATGTTGAACCTTGAATACCTGCTTTATTCTCTGTTGACCAGTTTATGAGTATTTGTTCTGTTTGCAGTTAGGATTGTGCTCTGTAGAATAGATTAATGTTTTTTAATAGAATTTGAAAAACTATTTTACTTAATTTCAAAATCAGTTTTCATTTTCGACTTAGTTTTATTTATATTTCAAAACTACCCCCTTCAAAAATTAGGGCTTTTTCGAAAATGGACTTAGCCTAGGCCCTAACCCTAGAACTGCATGCACCTATAGACTTAGAAGCCAGCATCTCACAAGCACCTTAGGGTACTTTTTGAGTGATAACCTAGAAAGGGTTGAGATGCTTAGGTCTTTGCCTTAATTCAAGATATTTTAAGTCAGTGCATCTGCAGTAATTAGGGCACTAAATACAACTTATACAGCAATCAAGTTAAGTGTCAAGTTTAGAAAATCTAACTTGAACAGAAACACTTAATTTGACTAACCCTAGCAAAAACTACTGTTTATAACAGTTAGTAAGTAGCTAATTGGGTTAGACAGGTCCCTATAGAGAAAATGAATGATTATGGTTTAAGTCTAATTATGATTTGGTTCAGTACTTCCATTATTTCTGCTATATTTATTTGTTTTGATATATGGCAAAGGGGAGAGATAGGAAAGGAGAGAGTAAAATTAATTTTCTTTATTTAAAAAGTTTTCAAAATTTAATTTTCTTAACTCTATCCTTTATTCAAAAAGTATTCAAAAGTTTTTCTTTATTCAAAACTTTTTTGAAAAATACTTAAGCTTTCAAAATTTTGCTAAGTATTCAAGCCTTTCAAATTTTTACTTAAGCTTTCAAAATTTTGCTAAGTATTCAAGCCTTTCAAATTTTTACTTAAGCTTTTAAAATTTTGCTAAGTATTCAAGCCTTTCAAATTTTTACTTAAGCTTTCAAAATTTTGCTAAGTATTCAAGAATTTCAAAATTTTTACTTAAGCTTTCAAAATTTTGCTAAGTACTCAAGCCATTCAAAATTTTATAACTTAAGCTTGTCAAAAGTTTTAAACTTTTATAAAGTACCTTAAGCTTAAGTTTCTCAAAACTGGTTAAGTACAATGTTATTAAGTACTTAAGTTTTCCAAAAGTACTGTATTAAGTTTTCAAAATTATTAAGTACTTAATTTTTTTTAATCATCCTACAAAAGTACTTAAGCTATCACTTTCAAAACCTTTGAGTACCTTGAAACTTAAAGCCTCAAACTTTTTAAGTACTCAAAAATCATGTTTCAAAAATCTTCCTATATACTTTTAACTTAAGATTCCTAAGTACCTAAAACTTAAGTTTTCAAAGTACAAGTAAAGTTTTTTTAACCCCACGAATTTTTGAAAAATTTAGGGGGAGATTCCTTCCAGGGGAGGGAACAAAGTTTAACATTTTTTCATGCTTGCTTAAACATAACTTTTTGAACTAAGGTTGTCATAAATCAAAAAGGGGGAGATTGTTGGTGCAGAATACACCAAAGTCAAACCTGTGTTTTGATAATGGCAACAGAGGTCAAAAGTTAAGTCTTACTTGTGTTTCTAACAAGTTACTCTAGTGTGCAGTAGCAAAGCCCTAGCGAAGGACTGCTAGGCAACTGGCGAAGGACTGCCAGTAGCAAAGCCCTAGCGAAGGACTGCTAGGCAACTGGCGAAGGACAGCCAGTATCCAAGCCCTAGCGAAGGACTGCTAGGCAACTGGCGAAGGACTGCCAGTATCCAAGACCTGACAAAGGACCGTTAGGCAAAAGTCCAACCAAAGGAGCGTTTGGCATCTGGTAAACTCTCCCGAGAGGAGTAGGTGAGGACGCGTTCCCCGTCGAGGGAACAGTAGGCGTCGGTTCGACCTAGGGCTCCATTTTGGAGACCAAAGTCAAAACCAAGACAGCTAAAGCTGTATAAATAAATATTTTATTGTTACATTGTGTTTTGAACTAACCCTGGATGCAAAACCGAAGGAACGTGTATCTGCAGCTCAGAAAGCCTCAAAGGAGAGAGGCAATGGCTGAGTAGGGCGCCCGGAGTGTCCCGGGCGCCCCCAAGGTGCATACAAAACAAGTCAAAGAAAAAAGGGTTCGAACAGCTGCTGGGCGGGGCGCCCCCGCTGCTCCCGGGCGCCCCCAGCGTCCCGGGTGCCCCCATGTGCATGCCTCGGACCAGAAGCCTTCGAAGCCAGAAGATAAGATTTGACCCGGTCAACCCGGGCGCCCTGAGCGCTCCGGGCGCCCCGATCAAAGCGGATCCCGAAGATAAGGGGATCAGACGCTGACCGAGATTGAACTAGATCGAAGGACACGTGGGGGGCGCCCCCGACGTCCCGGGCGCCCCCGACGTCCCGGGCGCCCCCTGGCCCTATATAAAGGGCCCTAGACCAAGGCTTCCGATCATCAATTCATTCAACGCCTCAAAGCTCTTCTACGCTCGTGCCTTGCTCCGAAAACACTCCAACTCGAGTCGACGACGTCCCGCTGCCCCGAAAAAGTCAATACACTCCGGACGTCGGTAACGAAGAGTGCAATTCATTATTATTATTTTCGTGCAATTACTTTGTAACCAAATTCTGTAACTATTATTGCGCTTCATATAGAATTGCCCAAAGTAAACGGTCAACGACCGTGGGCCTTGGAGTAGGAGTCGACACAGGCTCCGAACCAAGTAAAATCGACTGTGTCTCTGTGTTGTGTTTATTTTTACTTCCGCTGTGCAATTGCTCTTTACGAAATTCCGAACGATTTCCGATATTCACCCCCCCTCTATCGGTTTTCTCGATCCAACACATAAGCATCTAGGATCATTTAGCATATACTCGACATGGCATGAACATAAACATAATAAACATTCTTAGCATGGCATGATACATGACATAAACATTAACACAATAAACATTCGTATTAAGGCATGATACTTGGCATAAACATAAACATAAGAAACATTCGTAGCATGACATAATACTTGGCATAAACATAACATAAGAAACATTCGTAGCATGACATAATACTTTGCATAAACATAAACATAAGAAACATTCGCAGCATGGCATAATACTTCGCATAAACATAACATAAGAAACATTCGTAGCATGGCATAATACTTGGCATAAACATAAACATAAGAACTTACTATCATGGCAGAATGCATAATATGAATGAATGCATGAGTCTAATGCATATATATAAGGATGCTTAACTTTTAAAATCATACTTTTAAATACTTAAACATCATCATAACATCATTGGGGGTCCCCGGCTTGTACCACATACATACATCATAAGCGCGCATCCCTAAGTAAATACGAGGTAGCGAGCCCCGACCTACTAGGGTAAGGACAGCATAGTCGGTAGTCCCAGAACCGGGGCGTTCTTAAGGTGCCCATCCCTTGGACCCATACTTCGGTCCGGTATAAGCCCATTCATAAAGTAAAATACTTCACATGATTCATCATTCATACATCATGGCATGCATCTTTATTCATAAAACATAGCATGCATCTTCATTCATAACATGGCATGCATCTTCATTCATAAAACATGTCATTCATAAAACTTGGCATGCATTTTCATTCATAAAACTTGGCATGCATTTTCATTCATAAAACATGGCATGCATTTTCATTCATAAAACATGCATAGATATAAACATAAAACATACTTAGCATGACATATTTCTTATCATGCCCATAAGCATAAACATACACACATGAAACATGGTACTTAAAGTTAGGGTTATTGATAACATAATCTCTACCACATGCTTGAACATATATATATATATATATATACTTCATAATAAGCCATAACCCATCATTCTTCAAACCCTAACTCCTCCCATACCCTATTTATCTTTCTTGGCCGAAACTTACAAGAGGAGTTCCATCATTCAAATAACATGTAAGGTAGCATAAGGAAAAGTAGCAACCATGCATTACCTATAGGGTCATAAGAAGCCATTTAGTCACATGATTAGGGTTCACCCTAACTCCTAGCCCTATTTCCTAGGGTTGGTCGAAACATATAAGGGGCCATGGTTGCCTGAATAAATTCATAGAATTTTCAATTAAACATCTAACACCTTCCATACTATACCATAGGAGCCATTTGGACCCTTGCTTGAGGGAAACCCTAACTCTTTACCCTAAACCCCTACTTGGCCGAAAGTTATAGGGTCATCAAGACTTGTGAAAATTCCCATAAGTCACCCTCAATCTCCCTTATAGCATGATAATACACAAAACACATACTTGAAGGTTTAGATCCAACCCTACCCATGGGTTCATGGTGTTGGCCGAAAACCTAGGAGATCCTAGGGTACCCCAAAATTTCTCCAAATCTCATTTTAACTTATATTCATCATGGAAAAACATTAGAAAGCATGAGTAATATTTTTAACATCATTTTGGACCCAAAAACCCTAGTGGCCGAAAGTTATAGGGTCACAAATCATGGTTTCCTCAATATAAATCCCAAAACCAACTTTATATCATGCTAAAAATCATAAAGGAACTATTATACCACAGGTGAGGGAGTCTTACCTTGGTTGATCTTGACTATAAACCTTAGATTTGGGAGAAGGATGGAGATCTTGTTGCCTCTTGACCACCCCTAGCCTTAGTATCCTTGTAAAAGCCTTGGATCTTGGAGATGGAGCCTTAGGTGAACTTTTCCCAAGGGAGAATCCCCTCTAGGGGTTTCGGCTAGAGTGAGGGAGGAGGAGGAAGAAAGGTGGAATTAATGGAAGGAAGAAAGAAACTCCCATTCCCCCTCTTTATAGCACATTAAGGAGGGTAAGTGAAGAGTCATGGTTCATGACTCTTCATTTTTCCTAAGCCTTAATCATAATCCACTTCATTTCCTCGTAGCACTCCCTTTCTAGGTGAATTGGTTAGAGCATGCATGGTTGTACAAGAGGTCCAAGGTTCAAATCCTTGGTGCATGCACTAATTTTTTTTCCATTTTATTTTTGTTTTATTTTTCCTAATATTTCGAAAATCCCCTAAAAATTCCCCCATAATTATGTTAATATTTATCATTAAAATCCCTTTATATTTCTATAAATTTTTACCTAAAATTCACCAATAATCATGGTACTAGAAAGCCCATATAAGGCCCATTAGTGCCTATTTCCCCAATTTAAATGGGAAAAACCATGGATTTCTAAATTAAAATTCGTGTTAATATTTCTAGGTCCCTCGAAAAATTATCTAGACATGCTTAATATTTTAAAGAAATATTAAGAAGATTTTCTGGGTCGTTATAGAAGCTACCTCGCTACATCCTAGACTAGTTAGACCAGAGTGTTTCAAAGAAAAATAAAAGTATTATTTCTTTAAAAGACTTTGTCTAAGGAAAGAGTTTATGATCTAATAAGGCTACGACCAAAGAAGGCCTCTGTGCCTCGCCAAGACCTGGAAGTTGATTATTGAAATCTATTTTTAATTTACAAATTGATTAAACTCGAATCTAACTCAAGGTCAAGCAATCTATAAATTAAATTGAGAAAAATCATTTAAGCATCTCACAAACACCCATAAGGCAACCGTGCTTGCTCGTATTACAACACTTAGAATGGATGAGATGTTAAGGACTAATTAATTGAAAATATTTTTCAAAATTTTTTCAAAATCTTTAGGATATTTTCTTAAAATCTATTTTCAAAATAATGTTTAAACATAATAATGTTTAAACATAATAATGTTTTTATGAATTTCATGCTTACCTGATTGCTTATTTATAAAATACTTTTTCAAAAATTTATATATTTTTTTGAAAATTTGTTTGACCTACACACTTAGACACAAACCTTCTAGGTCAACAGTAAAGTCCCTTAAGACACTTAGGTAGAGGTCCTTGTAGTTAACAAGGGTAGCCAGAAGGTGTCAAGTTCAGGGGGAGTTTTTATTTTTGCGGATTCTTATTTTCAGAAAACTATCTTTCAAAAATTTATAACATTTCAAAATACTTTGTGCTTTAATCATCATCATTTCAAAATGCAGTTCAAATTTTTTTTTTCAAAAACTTATTATGTCATTCAAAATATTTTTCAAAAATTATTTCCTTGGAATATATAATATTATTTCAAAATGCATTTCAAAAATGTGCTAATTGCTCTTTTGATTTAAATGAACTCTAAAGACACATAGGAAATATCCATGATGATCTATAAGGATTCCTAAGATTGTGTCAGGTTTAGGGGGAGTCCTACTCAAAAGAAATTGATTCTGTTTTCTGATTACTTTTTGAAAAATTATTAGTTAACTCTTTTCGTTTGATTCAAACCCTATGACTCAGAGGAAGATTAACTTGTGGTCAACAAGTTTCCTAGGGTTGTGTCAGGTTTAGAGGGAGATTCAGATTAAAAGAAAAATTAGAGGTTTTCAAAAAATATACACTATCTCTTCAAAAATATTTACTTTTGAAAATATTATACTATCATTTTCCAAAACTTATTTCGAAAATCTTTTTATCTTTTGGAATATTTTTTTTTGAAAATAATCTTCACTTGAGTTTGGAAAAATTTTCAAGACACTTAGGAAAATTTTCCTTGTAGTTAACAAGATTTCCTAGGATTGTGTCAGACTGGAAAAGAAACCAAATCAAGAAAAGTTATTATTTTTTAAAAACTAAATACAGTGATGGAAAATCCCTAAGACACATAGGAATTTTCTTGTGGTCAACAAGTTTTTGAGGATTGTGTCAGACTTAGGGAAATTCAATCTTTTTGGTACAATAATTTTAAAAAAAGTACTTAGTTGTTTTTAATATTCTTCTAAACGTGTACTTAATTTTTTTTAACTAGCTAAAAGGGGGAAAGAGTTTTTTTGAAAATCATTTTCTTAAAATCTTAAGCATTTTTCAAAATTGGGAGAAATACTTATGTTATATTCTTTTCAAAAATTTTCATTGTTGGTGCAAGATTTTTTTCATAATTTTTTTTTGATGTGTGACAAAGGGGGAGAGAGGAGCTTAAGTTATATTTTTTTGGATTTCTCCCAAGGATTAAACTTAGATTTAACCCTTAGACCTAACCTAACTTAAGATGTTGTCAAACATCAAAAAGGGGGAGATTGTTGGTGCAAGATGCATCAGTGATGCCTTCCTCTAGGGTTTCGATGTTTAACAATATACTTAAGTTAGTAACAATATATGTTAGACAAGGTAAGGGTTAGTCAATGTGATCAAGGGTTAAACCAAACATGACCTTATGTTTGGTAGGGTAAACCCAGGTTTGATCAGGTTGACAAAGGGTTAGCCAAACATTATCTGATGTTTGGCAGAGTGAACCAAAACCCAGGGTTGGTCAGTTTGACCAAGGATAAAACCAAACCAGACTTGAGGTTTGAAATTACATTTATCTAAAGATTGAGGAAGTCTAGTCAAAATCATGATGACTAGCAAAGGAGTGATTTTGATGAAAGAAATCCTGGTGAGTGAAGCCGAGTCCTAGCAAGGGAAGCTAGGTTGGACTAAGTCCTAGTGAGTGAAGCTGGGCACTAAATCCTGGTGAGTGAAGCTGGGTCCTAGCGAGTGAAGCTAGGTTGGACTAGGTCCTGGTGAGTGAAGCTGGGCACGAAGTCTTGGTCCGGGGGACTAATCACTAAGTCCTGGTCAAGGATCGAGCAACGGAGTCTTTGCCGAGCGAGGGTTGTTGAACAGAAGTAGAGACGGGTCGAAGTCAGTCGTCTCGAGATTCGAGTTCTCGAAGGCCGAGCAAAATTCCAACCGGAGGTCCTAGTTGGAAAAAGCTTTAGTTGAGTGGGAATCGCGAATAGAAGTAGAGATGGGTCGAGATCGGACATCTCAAGATTCGGGTTCTCGGAGGCTAAGCGAAAGTCCAGCCGGAGGTTCCGGTTGGCAAACGTAACTTCTCCAGTGTGGAGTAGGTGTGGACGCGTTCCCCGGGAAAGGGAACATTAGGCATGTTAGGTATGGCTTGGCGGTTTCACAAGCAACCACGGGGTCGAACCTGAGAGACCTCTCTATATCTATGGATTAAAAATTTAATCCGAATAGAGACCCATCTACCAAACGACCGTCTCGTCATCGTGTTAATTAATCCAAGTCACAACTTAGCCAAAACCAAGGTCAAGGTCTTGTAACTTTCCGGATTAATTAACCACGAAAAAGATGACAAATGGATCACCGATTTTTGTGTTTATCTTCGGGGTCCATGACTTAAATTAATTATCAAATTAATTAATAAATAATTAATCTACGATAATTAATTATCAACATGCAATGACAAAATTAATCAAATCAACTAACATAAAGTAAAGCGGAGCTCGGGAGAGTTATACCTCGCCATTTACCTCACAGTCTTCTACCTTATGACCCTCCTCTCCTGGACGTCGTGTGGGCGATGAGCTACCAAGACACAGAGTCACCAAGGCTAAGAATCAATCCTCCTTTCTCCTTCTCTTGAATGCACCAAGCAAAACCCTAGGGTCTAGGGTTTGCGCCGACCTTCACTACCTCCTCCTTGTCACCGCCGGCGCCTATCCCTTCTTTCCAAGGGATCACTGATAAGTATCATTTTATTGATCAATTTAGATGCTAAAATCTATTTTTGACTCATGTTTTACTTGCTTAATGGTGGATTTACCCTAGGTTCTAGGATTTATATTCTTTTTGGACCTAATTGCAAATTTGTATATATTTGAGTTGTTTTGTCATTAAATTTTTGATCTACTTTTGTAGGCTTGGAAGGATCATGGACCTAGGTCATGTTGGGTCAAAATTGAGTCAAAACGTGGACTAGATCAAGTGATCAAGCATTGACTCATATGGACCGTCCGATGCAAGAATGGTTAGATCTAGACCATCTGAGAACTTCTGATCAATCCGAGCTGGGATTAAGGCTAATCGAGCGATCAAATCAAGATATGAAGGTTTCAGCCCAATCGGAGATCATCTAGCCATTGGATCATGATCAGAGGGATCTAGACCATCCATTCAAAGATCAGCTTGATCTGAGCCATCCGCTGCAAATCTGGAAGATCCGAGCTACCACGAGGATGATCCTGACCTCTGATCAAGATCTGGAAAATTTGAGTCAAATCGGACAAGGATCAACCGTTGGATGAAGTGGGATTAATCTGAGCCGTTCACTATTTTAACTACTTAAATCGATCCCCTGTTCAGATCTCAGCGTCGCGTCTTCGCCAGAAGCAGCTTAGTTCTTCGTTTTTCTTCGTTTCTTTTGCGATTTTCTTCAGTGAAGACGTGGCCAACTCGATCACAACCTTGGAGCAAGATTTGGATCGTTGGGAGGAAGCTTCAGTGGCGATTTTAGCTCAAGATTGCGCTGGATGCAGAGCTGTTTGAGGGTTTCGGCAGATCTATGATTTGAGCTCTTGGATCTCACCCGCGTTCCATTTCATTCCATCTGAACCATTTGTAGGGGTCCTAGGATGAGCTCAGATGATCTTCAAATCATCATCGCAACCCTTCACATTGAGATCTAGGAGTTTGGATTGGATTTCCCAGCTGCATGCATTTTGAGAACAGATCTGACATTGGAGCTAATTTTCCCATTGATTTGCGAGTTGAAGGGGTTCTTGGCTTGCTCTTGTGTGACGGCAAGGAAGTCTTGAGATAAGGGAATGGTCGAGGCTTAATTTTCATGTCATTTCTTGTTTTCCTAGTTGTAATTTCAATTTCTGCAATTAGTTTCTGTTCTGTCTTGTATCAGCTATTTCATTTTCGTTTCTGAATTTTTCCAGCTTAAATTAGGGTCCATTCTACAAGTAGATTAGTTAGTGAGTTTGTTTAGTGAACATTGTCTTCAGTTTCAGTCTAATGGCTGTTTGTTGCTTGCGTATCAATTTGTTGTAGCTGCGTATCAGATTTTACCCTGTTTCTGCAATTTCCAGCTTAGTTTTCGGATTTGCCCCTTCTTTAATCAGTTCCAATTCTGTAAATTAAGGAGATAGCTTGCTTGTTAGCGAATTCTTAGGTTTAATTTCAGTTGATTTACACTTTAGTGTTTGCGTATCAGATTTTGTTTCTGAATTACAGTTTTTAGTTTCAGCAAATTTGGTTTACAGCTTCTTAAGTTCGTAGCAAGTAAACATTAGTTTTTCTTAATCTTCTTCGAACATAGATTTTGTGAACTTGTTTCAGTTTACTTTGTGAGTTTATGAATCCAGTTGTTTTTTGAATTTTAATCTTCGGATTTTGTTCTGCATTTCATTTCTGCACATCAACTCAATGTCTGCAATTCTAGCTCAAGTCTGCAAGTTTTCTGTCAGTTGTAGTGTCTGAATTTTGTGACAAGTAATCTTTAGGGTCTCTTCAGCTTTTCGGACTTCTCTATTAGTGACTTCAGTTCAGTTGCAATTGTTAGTTTCAGCCTTCAAATGGTCATTGCATAATTTCTTCCGATTGTTAAAATCCTGCATTTTTATCTCTGCCTTTGAATTATTACTGCAATTCAGTTGCTGATCTGAAATTGTGTTTCAGATTCTTTTGTTTTTGCATTCATTTGTGTTTTGAATTCTGCATTCAATCCATTTGCTCTACATTAGTTGCCTTGTATCAGTTAAACGAATTGCATTTAGTTCCATCTTTAGGTGTCAAGTTTGTTGCTTGTATTTAGTGTCAAGTTAGTGTTCGGCAGTATCTTTGCATTGATTTGTTTTGGACTGCTAAACTTTGGTTGGATTCATTTACTCTGCGTTTAGCTTGCACTTCATATCAGATTGTTACAGATTCGATTTAGTGTCTTGGTTGATTATGTTTCAAATTGTTAGATTGCATTAGTTGCCTTTTATTTTGTAGATGTCCACTTAGTCAAGTTTCTTACATTTTCTTGCGCCTTCATTTCCTTTTCATTGCATTGTCATTTTATTTGCAAACAAAACCCAGATTTTATCTGAAACCCAAAAATATTAACGACACATAAACTCAAGCACGAATCGAACAACTTGAACTAGCCCTAGGAAAAATACGACCTGTGGCCCCTTTACTATGCTTTTATTCTTTGATTGCAAAAGGGTTTCCAGCATTTACAAATATTCTAAATTTGAGACCTACATTCGTGACAGCTCTTTTGGGTCCATCAATCACCAACCACAATATCGAGGAAGGAAGAAGGTGAAGGCAATGAAGATGAGGAAACTGTATCCCCTTCTTCCCTTAAACCCTCGGCTGCCACCTCCTCCTCCTTCTCTTTTCCCGTCGATCAGCCAAGAGGAAGCAGGGTCTTCCTCTACTTCACCGGCGATCCTTGGGCCCTGGAATCTGGCTACGCACGCCCAGATGGAGAGCTGAGGATGAGAAGAAAGGAATGAAGAAGAAGATCAATTCCTTCTTCCTTCCTATCAAGCTTTCACCTCCTCCAATCTCCGGTGCCGAAACCTCCAAGAACAACCTTCACCGCCGCCGGCCACCTCCCTTTTCACTTGTTCCCATGCGCCACAAAGGATGAAATGACTCCTCCTTCTCCAGTGCCGTCCACCAACAAGAGAAGAAAAGGAATAAGGAAGGAGGAAGAAGAAAGCTCCAAGCTTTCTCCTACTTTCTTGCCGTGACCTAGGTGAGAGGAAAAGAGAGAAAGAGAGAGAGAGGCTAGGGTTTTTGAGGATTAATTCTTGAATTAATTTGATTAATTCATTAGCCTTGTATCATGACTCCTATGGGGTATTTATAGGGCTAAGATAGGGACCATGAGGAAGAGTTGGTTCTTGGCCCGCTAATGGATCCAAACCCGATCCATTAATGGAGATCCATTCCACTAAAGGATCCCATTGAACTTCCTCACCAACCCCCATATTTTCATATAGGCTCCACCTATTATGAGTCATCCATCTCCCCATGTTTAAGATATCGAATGTCCGATAATTAATTTAAATTACTGACAATTAAATTAATTTTCCTCTTGATCCTTGATTAGTACCACTCAACCTTTTCATCATGTCGGACCATAGTCCGCTTGCAAGATTTGACACGACGATCCTTTTGAGCTCATCAAGGGGGCATCATCATCCTGACTCACCAGGACACGGATTCCGTCAATAATCAACGGCACACCATGCCGATAAAATTATTACCCAACTTACCGGGCCTATCGATCTAACAGAATAGATCTCGCTCATTGGTAAATCAAAGTAATAATTAATTAACTATATGTGACCGTTATTATTTCAAGATTTAGAGATCATACTCTATAATATAATCCGAGATCTAATCCAATTTATGAAGTCAGTATAAAATTGGATGACCTATCTTTTGGTCCTACTCAATGCACACAAAGTGCACTAGTGCAATTCTATGGTTAAGACAAACCACACCTAATTGCACTACAACCATCCTGATGGTTTGTCCAACTCCATCTCAATTGTGAGCCTCTTTCTTATACTTCTGCAAGGAACTTGATAACATGATCTTCTGTGCAACACCATGCACTATGTTATCTATAATGCCAAGTATGAGACATGTTGTGCATATATAAATATGCACTGTGTGATTTTGTGATTCTCTTAAAAATGTAAATGTATTCTAACCAAAGGTAAGACTTTTAGTATACATCCTAATAAGGCGTCGGTTCGACCTAGGGTTTCGGGTGAAATCCAAAGACAAAACCATTCGTTAAGGCTAAGAATATTTGTTTTGTTGTGTGTTTTGTTGTCTTGCAGGTACCTGAAGTTAGAGGCAAGATAGGAGAACGAAACACAAAGTAAAGCTGCCTGGGAAGGTCATCCAGGGCGCCTGAGTTAAATCAGGCGCCCCAGGCTTGAGGGCGCCCCAGTTGGGGCAGACCCACTCCCAGGCGCCTAGAAAGCCAGGCGCCTGAGGTCTTCCAGGTGCCTAGGAAGGTCCAGGGTGCCTGGGAAGGCTGGCTTATTGATAAGTGTTATTTTATTGATCATTTCAGATTTTAAAATCCAAGTTTAACTCATACTTTACTTGTTTAATATTGGATTTATCCTAGGTTTTATGAATTTATTCTATTTTGGACTTTATTGTAAATCTTTATATATTTGAATTATTTTGCCACTAAATTGTTGATCTACTTTTGCAGGCTTGGAAGGATCATGGACCTAGGTCATGCTGGGTCAAACTTGAGTCAGAAGTGGACCGGATCGAGTGATCAAGCATCCGACTAATCTGGGTCGTCCGATTCAAAAATGGCTAGATCTGAGGCCCCTGAGAACTTTTGGTTCAATCCGAGCTAGGGTTAAAGCTAATCAAGCACTCAGGTCAAGATCTGAAATTTTCATCCAAATCAGAGATCATTTAGCCGTTGGATCAAGCTCAAGAGGATCTATACCGTCCATTCAAAGATTGGGTAGATCTAACCCATCCGTAGCAATTCTGGAAGATCCGAGCTACTGGGAGGCAGATCCTGACCCTTGATCAACATCATCAAATTTTGGTTCAGATCGGATAAGATCCAATCGTTGGATGGAGTTAGGAAAATCTGGGTCGTCCATTGCTGAGTATTTAAACTCAAATCCTCCCCAGGTCGCAGTGTCGTGTCTTCTTCGCCACATCTCATCTCCTTCGATTGTTCTTCATTTTCTTCAACAATTTTCTTCATCTGAGGGCGTGACCACATCAATTCCAAGCTTAGATCAAGTTCTAGATCATCGGGAAGATCTCTCCGTGAAGATTCCAGCTCCAATTTGCCCAAGAACAGAGCTGAGTGAGGTTTCATCAGTTCTGCCAATAGATTGCCTTGGTCTCGTTCGTGTGCCGTTTTCATCCATCTGAGCTATCCGGAGGGTCCTCTGGAGTGCTCTGATCATCCCCAATCCATCGTCGCAGTCGAACACAACGAGATTGAAGAGATCGATTGGGTTTTTCAGACTTGAGCAGAGTTTGAGTTGGATTGATTCACAGAGACAGTTTTCCCAGCGATTTGTTGAGCTTACGGGTTCGAGGCTCACCCTTGTGTGACGGCAAAGAGATCTTGAGCTAAGAGAAGGGATTGATGATACTTTTCTTAATGCATTTCTGTTATTAGCTGTAATTTAGATTTCTGCAAGTTATTTCAGTTCTGAATTTTTGTATCAGAATGTTTAATCTTCTTTTCTGAATTGTTTCTGTCGTAATTAGGGTTCAGTCCTGCAAGTTAAGTAGCTAGGGAGCTTGTTTAGTGAACAATTATTCTCAATTTCAGTTTATTTCATGTTTCGTTGCTTGCGTATCAGTTCTTTAGCTGCGTATCAGTTCTTTCTGTTTTCTTCTCTGCGTATCAAATTCCATTCAGCAGGTTTAAGTTATTGATTCTGAATTTTGTGATAAGTGAACATCAGTCCTTCTTAATCCTTTCCGAACATTGATTGTGTGAACTTGATCTTAGTTTGCTTTGTGAGTTTCTGAATTCAGTGTTCCCTATTTTCAGTTTTCAGTTTCTGCACGTTACATGTTTCTGAAGCTCAGTGATATTTCCTCCGTATCAAGTTATTAGATCCTACCTTTGTATCAAGTAAAGAGTCAACATTGATTGGTAGCAAGTAAACTTAATTTTCAGTGAACTACTGCACTTGATTTCAGCTTCCATTTGCATTCGGCTGATTCTGAATTCCTTCATCCATTTCATCCTTTGGTTATTTCTGAACATTGCAGCTAGTTTGAAATTCTCTTTACTTGAGTTGATTCTTGAAGTTTTCATTCATTCTCGTAGTCAGTTGTGTTTGCATTGATCAGTTAAATTCTGCATATCAAGTTCAACTCTTAAAAAGTAGTGCCTTTACATTCGGTTGCTCTGAATTTTAGTATCCTTTTTATGCGTATTAAGTTGTTTTAATTGCTGCAATTGTATCAAGTTAAGTTTCGGCTTTGAGTGGTAGTGCCTTAAGTTTAATACAATTTGTAGTGTACTCTTGCAATTTGAATTCAGATTTGTTTTCCCAAATTCGGTTACTGTGCATTGGTAGATTCAAGCTCCCAATTGTTGAATTCATTAGTTGAAATTACTTAGCTTAAGTTCCATAGTTTATTTTTCTTTCCTTTTTCATTGTGTTTTCATTTCTAATTGCAACCCAAACCCAAATCTTATTTGAAACCCAAAAACATTTAACGACACATAAACTCGAGCTCGAATCAAACAACCTCAACTCGCCCTAGGAAAAAATACGACCTGTGGCCCCTTTACTACGTTTTCATCTTTGCTAGCAAAAAGGTTTCCAGCTTTACAAATGTCTAAATTTTGAGACCCACATTCGTGACAGCCTATACATTAGGGACCATCACTTATCCCATCCATGAAGTTCATGATTACGGATCAAGTTTGACTGTACTAAGGAGCCTCAGAGGCATCTAGGGCGCCCTGGACGATGCTATATAAAGGGGTTTTACCCCTCAATGCCAGACATCACTTTCTACATCATTCTAAGCATTCTCTGCAAAAGCAAAAGCGCTCAAGTTGAAGCTCTGTGACCAAGGAGGCTCCAGGAAGAAGCGTGCGACGCTTCGAACTTCTAGAGTTGGCCGAGTTTTTGATTTGCTTTTTATTTACAAGTTGTGGCTCAATTTATTTATTCCTTGCTTGTAAAACATACTGTAAGATGGGTATTCTCCGCCTCCGGAAATTTCGAAAAGGAGACCATTAGTGGACTTACCCCGAGTACATAGGCCTTGGATGTACTGACCCAGGGGAGTCGGGAACCAAGTAAATAAATCTCGTGAGTCTTTGTTTCTTCTGTCTTCCTTTTCTATTTTCCGCTGCGTACTAACCCTGATAGGAAGACGTTTTCCAACGAGTTCTCCGAAGAAATTTACGAGTTGATATTCACCCCCCTCTATCGACGGCACCGATCCTACATGTTCTAGACTTAGAAAACCCAATCTATAACATAAATACCAAATGGTTCAAATCAAATGATTTGAACCAAACGTATATCTGGCATTGTCGCATAGGCCATATATATGAGAGTCGCATATCCCAGCTCCATAAGGATGGATTACTGGACTCATTTGATTTTGAATCATATGAGATATGTGTTGGTGCAGGAACCACCATATCGAACCTGGTTTTGATATTGGCAAAGGATTCAAAGTTAAGTTTATTTGTGATCTAACAATGTTACTCAAGTGTGCAGAGACAAAGTCCTAGCGAAGGAATGCTAGGCACCTGGCGAAGGACTGCCAGTATTCAAGCCCTAGCGAAGGACTGCTAGGCACCTGGTGAAGGACTGCCAGTATCCAAGCCCTAGCGAAGGACTGCTAGGCAACTGGCGAAGGACTGCCAGTATCCAAGCCCTAGCGAAGGACTGCTAGGCAACTGGCGAAGGACTGCCAGTATCCAAGCCCTAGCGAAGGAATGCTAGGCACCGGGCGAAGGACAGCTTGGTATCCAAGACCTGACAAAGGACCGTCAGGCAAAAGTCCAACCAAAGGAGCGGTTGGCATCAGGTAAATTCTCCCGAGAGGAGTAGGTGAGGACGCGTTCCCCGTCGAGGGAACAGTAGGCGTCGGTTCGACCTAGGGCTCCATTTTGGAGACCAAAGTCAGAACCAAGACAGCTAAGGCTGTATAAATCTAATAATTTATTATGTTATTGTGTTTTGGACTAACCCTGGATGCAGGACCGAAGGAACGTGAGTCTGCAGCTCAGAGTGCCTCAAAGGAGTGAGGCAACTGCTGACCAGGGCGCCCGGAGTGTCCCGGGCGCCCCCAAGGTGAACACCAAACACAAAATCAAAAAGTGCACTTCGACAGTACAAGCTGCGGGCGCCCCCGTGCTTCCGGGCGCCCCCGTTGCTCGCGGGCGCCCCTGCGCTGCGGGCGCCCCAATGCGCACACCTCGAACCGAAACACTTCGAAGCCAGAAGATAAGGATTGACCCGATCAACCCGGGCGCCCCGACCGCTCCGGGCGCCCCGGTCAAAGCGGATCCAGAGGATCAGACGCGACCGAGAGCTCTGCGGATCAGAGGCTACGTGGGGGGCGCCCCCGACATCCCGGGCGCCCCCAGGCCCTATATAAAGGGCCCTCGACCCCAGGCTTCCGACATCAATTCTTTCAACGCCTCAAAGCTCTTCTGCTCTCGCGCCTTGCCCCGGAAACTCTCCAAATCAAGCGGACGACGTCCTGCTGCCCCGACATAATCGATCTACTCCGGACGTCGGTAAAAGAGCTAGTTTAACGTTTACTGTACTTCATTCTAATCCTGTAATCTTTTGTAAACGATTTTTGCGCCTGATATAGAATTGCCCAAAGTAAACGGTCAACGACCGTGGGCCTTGGAGTAGGAGTCGACACAGGCTCCGAACCAAGTAAATCGACTGTCTTTGTGATTGTTTTTATTTCATTTTCCGCTGTGCACTTACTCTTACGTAAATCCGAAAGTTTTCCGATATTCACCCCCCCCCCTCTATCGGGCTTCTCGATCCAACAAGTGGTATCAGAGCGGGGTAGTTCAAACTTGGTGCAACCACCAGTTTGAAAGTTTTTCAGATTTACGAAATTTTTTATCTTATTTCTTTTCTTTTTTTTAATCAACACCACTACATCTTTTCCGCCTTTTTTAATTTTGAATTTTCATATTTTCACCATAAGTCTGATTTGATAAAACGAACAATTTTTGAAAATTTGTCATAATTTTTTTTATTTTAATATTTTTCTCGAAATTCGTGCTACTTTAATTCGAACAAATTTTTTTAATGTTAAATTCTTACTTTTTCATTATTAATCAGAATTGACAAAATCAATATTTTTCAAAAATTTGTCATAACTTATTTTTATTATTTTATTATTATTTCACCTCGAAATTCGTGCATTATTTTTTTGGCTATTTCTTCCTTCTCCCGCACTACTAATCCAAGACCAAGTCTTGGTACACGTTTGTTGTTTCTTTTTGTGTGCAAGAGGTTATTTTAAATGGCCAACCAAGAGTGGAACAGTACTCGTCCACCGCTATTCTCCGGCGAGAACTTCAACTTTTGGAGAAGACAAATGGAGTCCCTTCTGAAGGCCCACATGGACTTATGGCGGATCATCCAAACGGGATTCTCTCTTCCCGTAGAAGATGGATCATCGATCGCTTGGGACAAATTGGACGAATCAACTCTGAGGAAGATCGAGACCGATGCAGGGGCAACTGCAATCCTACAATGTGGTCTAACCAAGGAGCAACTCGAACTAGTAGGTCCATGTAGATGTGCTAGAGAAATCTGGGAAAAATTGGTTAACTTTCATCAAGAGATCTCAGATGAAGAAGAAGATCAGGTAAATTATCTTGCCCTTTCAGTCAAGCACAAACAGCTGAGTCAGAGTCTGAACCGGAATCCAAAATCGAACCAGAATTAGACGACGAATTGACTGAGACGGTAACCAATTTCGAATTCTTTTCAAATTTAAAATTAAATATTCAAGCTGATACTGTAATGGTCGAGGGAGGTATAATTTTTATTGCAGGAAAAACTCCAAGTGAACCACCAAAGAAGAAGCTTCAACCTGTACCTGAGTCCAACTCAGACTCAGAATTTGACGACAAAGAAGGAGATCGAACCAAACCGGTCCGGTCAGCTCGTGATCACTACAAGATTCTAAAGGCACAAAAAGGAAAGACGGCAAGTATAAAGGGGGAGATTCCCAACCGGGAATCAAAAGGTAAATTTACAGTATTTAAAAATCCATTATTTATCTCAAACAACGTAATTAATTCATATAAATTTAATATGTTAGAAAATTTAATTCATAATCTTGCTAATTTTGAAAATCCGGAGTATTACTCCAATGGTGACCTTACTTAGATAATTATTTGCTTTAATTGTATGTTTCTTTTTATGTTTATTTTTTTTGCTTAAAATTAGGATTGATTAGGTTAAGGACTAAAGGTTTAACTGAAATTTGAACAACATAGTATTGGGTGGAGGTGAGATGATAGTACGTTAGGGAAACCAATTCTAATAAGATCAAGTTTACTTGCTCTCTTTAGACTGGTGAAACTAGCCGAAGCTACCGATCCAAGACCCAAACTAGTTAGACCAGAAATTTTTCAAAGAATAATTTTGAAAATGAAATTTCATTAAAAGGCTTTGTCAAGGAAAAGGTGGATGATCCCATAAGGCTACGGCCAAAGAAGGCCTAGTGCCTCGCCAAGACCTGGAAGCCAATTTTTGAAATTCAAATTCAAATTATTTTTTGTTAAATTCGAATCTAACACAAATTTTCAGTTAATTTTAGATTTAAATATCTCTTTTCAAAATAAATTTAAATTGTGTTTAAAAAATTAATTTAACTTTTTAAAATTATTCATGGTCTTTTCAAAATAAATCTTCTACTAAAACCTGTCTCACAAAAACCCTTAAGGTTAACATGCTTGATCATGTAGAACTGGGTGAGACATCTAGGACCTAAATGCATAACTCACTACCCTTTCAAATAAAATATACTTTCAAAAGTTATTCAAAATTGTCTCTATTTGTCAAATTAATTCAGTTTACTGTGCCTACTTTTTCGTCCCTTTATTATTGAATTTCATGATAGACTCATTTTAAATAGAATCTAAGTTTTTTTTGTTAATCAAACATAGTCAACTGGTTAAAACTTGGGCAACACAGTCAACCTTAGTCAACATAGTCAAACCTGGTCAACACTGAAATCCCTTAAGAAATTTAGATAAAAGTTAGACTGTGTCGGATACAGGGGGAGTTTTCTTTTAATATTTTTCAAAAAAAAAAATAGATTTTTTCAAAAACCTTATGCTCTAAAATTTAGTAACATCTCAAAATAAGGTTTTCAAAAATTTGATTCAAAAACCTCATATATTACTCTTTAAATAATTATCATCATGATTTTCGAAAACTGTGCTATCATTTCAAGTCGTGTTTTCAAAAATTATCTTCTTAAAAATTATCATACTTTAAAAGTTATTCTTTTGATTTTGGTAAACCCTAAAGACATAGAGGAAGGTCCACTACTTCATGATCTACAAGGACTCCAAGGAAGTGTCAAATTTAGGGGGAGTCTAAATCGAAAGAAATTAATTCTAACTATTTGTTTAAATTATTAGATAATTCTTATAATTTGAGTCAAACCTTATGACTCAGAGGAAGATCGCTTGTAGTCAACAAGCTTCCTAGGACTGGGTCAAGCTCAGGGGGAGATTAAATTAAAAGAATTATTAAACTGACAAATAATTTTTCAAATTATATGTTTTTATGCACTGCACTTTTTAAATCCTGTTGAAAACATAAATAAATATTCTTTCAAAATAAAAGTACTTATAATTTTGCTTATATTCTTTTTGCTTATATATACTATCATTTTCATAACTTTGCTTGACTTTAGAATACTTTTGAAAATAATATTAAAACTTTTCAAAAGCACTTATATTTTTCAAAAATGCATAATATTTTTCAAAAGTGCTTATATTTTTCAAAAATACATAATATTTTTCAAAAGTACTTATATTTTTCAAAATATACAGAACATCTTTCAAAAGTACTACTATTTTTCAAAAGTACTATTACTTTCCAAGGTACTAATGTTTACAAAGTACGAATATTTTTTTCGATTTCAAAAGTGGAATTTAAGCCTTTTTGCTATGCTTTCAAGAATTATACTAAGTGTTTTTTTTTCAAAACTCATAGGCTCTGATACACAAACTTTCTCTTAAAACTTATTTTAAAATATATTTCTTTATTGATATATATATAGCCAAGGGGGAGAGCAAGAAATAGAGAAAGGAATTTTTTTTCCTTTTCAAAAAGAAAAATTCTAAGTGTGTTAAATTTTTTAAGTACATGTTTTTCCTAAGTAAAATTTTTCTTAGTAAACAAAATTTGTCTGAGCAAAAATTTTAAATATTGGCAAATGTTCCTAAGTAAAGTTTTTTGGTGAAAAACTTGTCTAGAAAATTCTTAAAGATTTTGTTGTTTTTACAAAGTATTTCCAAGTATATTCTTCTAAGTGTGCAAATTCTTTTAAAACAAAATTTTCCCAATTCTCAAAGTTGAAATTTTTTAGGGAAATTTGGATTCAAAATTTTGCCTAAGTAATTTTTTTTAAAGCTTTTCACAAAATTTAGGCTTGCTTTTACCCTTTTTTGAAACACCTTGTCAAAAACTTATTTTTGGTAAAACTCAAACCTCCCTATTAGATACCTTGTTCACCCATGTTTATTTTTGATATATGTCAAAGGGGGAGGAAAGGTCAAAGTTAAGTATTTTATAACACAAGTACTCAGGGTTTTAGGGGGAGTATGAGAATTAAAGGTTTTTTTTCAAATCTTAGTTAAGTATTTTATAACACAAGTACTCAGGGTTTTAGGAGGTTTTTTAAATCTTACCTTATGTTAGTAAATGTTATAAAGTTTTTATTGCTATACTTCATTTTTACATTATGTTCTTAACAGTTTTCTACTTAACTTTGAATTGTGTTGCCATAATCAAAAAGGGGAGATTGTTGGTGCAGGAACCACCATATCGAACCTGGTTTTGATATTGGCAAAGGATTCAAAGTTAAGTTTATTTGTGATCTAACAATGTTACTCAAGTGTGCAGAGACAAAGTCCTAGCGAAGGAATGCTAGGCACCTGGCGAAGGACTGCCAGTATTCAAGCCCTAGCGAAGGACTGCTAGGCACCTGGCGAAGGACTGCCAGTATCCAAGCCCTAGCGAAGGACTGCTAGGCAACTGGCGAAGGACTGCCAGTATCCAAGCCCTAGCGAAGGACTGCTAGGCAACTGGCGAAGGACTGCCAGTATCCAAGCCCTAGCGAAGGAATGCTAGGCACCGGGCGAAGGACAGCTTGGTATCCAAGACCTGACAAAGGACCGTCAGGCAAAAGTCCAACCAAAGGAGCGGTTGGCATCAGGTAAATTCTCCCGAGAGGAGTAGGTGAGGACGCGTTCCCCGTCGAGGGAACAGTAGGCGTCGGTTCGACCTAGGGCTCCATTTTGGAGACCAAAGTCAGAACCAAGACAGCTAAGGCTGTATAAATCTAATAATTTATTATGTTATTGTGTTTTGGACTAACCCTGGATGCAGGACCGAAGGAACGTGAGTCTGCAGCTCAGAGTGCCTCAAAGGAGTGAGGCAACTGCTGACCAGGGCGCCCGGAGTGTCCCGGGCACCCCCAAGGTGAACACCAAACACACAATCAAAAAGTGCGCTTCGACAGTACAAGCTGCGGGTGCCCCCGTGCTTCCGGGCGCCCCCGTTGCTCGCGGGCGCCCCCTGCGCTGCGGGCGCCTCCATGCGCACACCTCAAACCGAAACACTTCGAAGCCAGAAGATAAGGATTGACCCGGTCAACCCGGGCGCCCCGACCGCTCCGGGCGCCCCGGTCAAAGCGAATCCAGAGGATCAGACGCGACCGAGAGCTCTGCGGATCAGAGGCCACGTGGGGGGCGCCCCCGACATCCCGGGCGCCCCCAGGCCCTATATAAAGGGCCCTCGACCCCATGCTTCGGACATCAATTCTTTCAACGCCTCAAAGTTCTTCTGCTCTCGCGCCTTGCCCCGGAAACTCTCCAAATCAAGCCGACGACGTCCTGCTGCCCGACATAATCGATCTACTCCGGACGTCGGTAAAAGAGCTAGTTTAACGTTTACTGTACTTAATTCTAATCCTGTAATCTTTTGTAAACGATTTTTGCGCCTGATATAGAATTGCCCAAAGTAAACGGTCAACGACCGTGGGCCTTGGAGTAGGAGTCGACACAGGCTCCGAACCAAGTAAATCGACTGTGTCTTTGTGATTGTTTTTATTTCATTTTCCGCTGTGCACTTACTCTTACGTAAATCCGAAAGTTTTCCGATATTCACCCCCCCCCCCTCTATTGGGTTTCTCGATCCAACAATATGTGAATCTTGTCTTCTAGGCAAGATGACCAAGACTCCATTTAGTGGACACGGTGAAAGATCGATAGACTTGTTAAGACTCATACATACTGATGTATGTGGCCCTTTTCAATGTCACAGCTAGAGGAGGCTATCAATACTTCATCACTTTTACTGATGATGCCTGTAGATATGGCTATGTGTATCTCATGAAACATAAGTTGGAATCCTTTGAAAAGTTCAAAGAATTCAAACGTGAAGTACAAAACCAACTTGGTAAGATGCTTCGATCAGATCGAGGTGGTGAATACCTTAGCCAAGAGTTTCGTGACCATCTAGCTGAGTGTGGGATCATATCCCAACTCACTTCACCTGGAACACCACAGTGGAATGGTGTGTCCGAGCAGAGAAATCGTACCCTATTAGATATGGTACGATCGATGATGAGTCAGACAGATCTTCCTACTTCCTTCTGGGGATTCGGTCTAGAGACGGCTCTTTTCACACTTAACCGAGTTCCATCAAAGGTCGTCATAAAGACACCATATACGATATGGACTGGAAGAGTCCCATGATGTCTTTTCTGAGGATTTGAGGTTGTGAGGCTTACGTTCGACGTCATGTCTCAGATAAACTAGGACCCAAATCTGATAAGTGTTATTTTGTTGGATATTCCAAGGAAACGAAGGGATGTTACTTCTACAATTCAACTCTAGGCAAAGTGTTTGTCGCTAGAAATGATATTTTTCTAGAAAGAGAGTTTATTTCTAGAAGAAATAGTAGGAGTAAAACCCATCTTGAAAAAGTTCAAGATGCAAATAGCATGGAGGTCTTGATGGACATTGAATAGGCACCACAAGATGTTGTAGATCATGAGATTGTTGCACAAGAAGTTATGGAGCAACAACCTGTTCAAGTAGACCAACCTCTTCGCAGATCTGATAGGATATGTCGTCAGCCTGAGAGATATTCATTTCTCTTGTCTGACCATGATGACGTTATGCTTGTTGAGTTGAATGAGCCTACATCCTATCAAGAAGCTGTGACGAGCCCAGATTCTAAGAAATGGCTAGAGGCCATGAGGTCCGAAATGGAATCCATGTACACTAACCAAGTATGGACTTTAGTTGATCCACCTGAGGGGATTAAACCCATTGGGTGTAAGTGGGTCTTTAAATGAAAGACTGACATAGATGGTCTTATGCATACCTATAAAGGGCGATTGATAGCTAATGGTTTCAAGTAGATTCATGGTATCGACTATGATGAAACCTTTTCACCAGTTGCGATGCTTAAGTCTATTCGGATCATACTTGCTATTACAGCTTACTATGATTACAAGATCTGGCAGATGGATGTCAAAACTGCATTCCTAAATGGGAATCTACTCGAGGATGTGTACATGACACAACCTGAGGGTTTTATAGATCTAGAGCATGCTGGAAAGGTATATAAGTTGTAAAGGTCCATTTATGGGCTAAAGCAAGCTTCTTGAAGCTGGAATCTTTGATTCAATGATGCAATCAAAGCGTTTGGTTTCATCATGAATGAAGATGAACCCTATGTCTACAAGAGGGTTAGTGGGAGCACAGTTATCTTCCTAATTTTGTATGTGGATGACATACTCCTCATTGAAAATGATATCCCTTCACTACAGTCTGTGAAGACGTGGCTAGGAAATTATTTTTCAATGAAAGACTTAGGTGAAGTAGCCAATATCCAAGGCATCAAGATCTATAAAGATAGATCTAAGAGATTGCTTAGCTTAAGTCAGAGTACATATATTGACAAGGTGCTTAATCATTTTGCCATGCAGAATTTCAAGAAGGGATTTCTGTCGATGTCACATGGTGTGAGTCTTTCGAAGACTCAATGTCCCTCTTCTAAAGAGGAGAGAGACCGCATGGATTAGATTCCTTATGCAACCGCTATAGGAATCTATCATGTACGCCATGCTTTGTACTCGTCCAAATCTCTCGTATGCTTTGAGCATGACGAGCAGATACCAGTCAGATCCAGGTGAAAGTCATTGGACAGCTGTCAAGAATATTCTTAAGTACTTGCAAAGTATGAAAGAATATTTCTTGATATTTGGAGGCAATGAGGAACTAGCTACAAAGGGTTACAGTGACGCAAGCTTCCAAACCGATAGGGATGATTTCAGGTCGCAGTCAGGGTATGTATTTTACTTGAATGGTGGCGCTGTGAGCTGGAAGAGTTTGAAGCAGGACACAGTCATAGATTCTACAATAGAGGCCGAGTATATTGCTGCGTCTGATGCAGCAAAAAAGGCTATTTGGATCTGGAAATTTATTACAGAGCTTGGTATGGTTCTTAGCATATCAGACCCGATAGACCTCTATTGTGACAACAATGGGGCTATTGCATAGGCTAAAGAACCTCGCTCTCATCAGCGGACCAAACACATACTACGGCGCTTACATCTCATTCGAGGGATCATCGATAGAGGAGATGTGAGGATATGTAGAGTACCCATTGATGCTAACATCGCGGATCCTTTGACCAAAGTTTTGGCACAGAAGAAGCATGATGGTCACACTAGGTCACTGGGAATTAGATATTACAGTGATCGACACTAGTGCTAGTGGGAGATTGTTAGTAAGAGCCCTAGAGCCAATTATGTGATGATTGACTATGGACTTTTTGTATCATATTCTATCATTAATAAAGACATGTTTGGTTATTATACTTACTTTATATTTGTGTCAAATAACTAAGTATAATAATGTCCTTGGGTAGTAGGTTCTTATACATCATATTGATTGGTTGAATCGATAGAGAGATGATGTAGAAAACACTATACTAAACCATTCCTAGTCAAACATTAATATTCAAGGTCAATATTAATGCATAGAGACTAGCATGTAGGTTAACTGATGACTTGAGCTCACAAGTCATGGATATGTGATATCAAGTTGACACATGGGTATACATTAGAGAATTTGTACTGAATTGATCCACCATGAGAAAGTTTCATAGATTGTCATATAAGTGTCATAAACTTTCTCATGTGACTATTAGTAGAAATAGTCCTTAGACCTGAAGTCACTACGGTTCCCTACATAAGGAGTTATATACTTTGGTATCGTCAAACGTCACCATTAACAGGGTGGACTATAAAAGCGATCACTAGGTATGTAATAAATTATGTAGAGGGATGTGAGTGATGTAGATGGGATCTATCCCTCCCATATGACGGGAGTGATATCTGTGGGCTCCTTGATCGAGTAGGACTACTAAAATGCATGACCATGCTCAAATGAGTCAATATGAGATATTGAGCTCATTTGTTTGAGTGAATCTACTCGGGGATCAAGAAACACAAAGATTGATCGAGAATGACATGATTTATGCCTCATTGGTCAATCTAGATATCAAGGATAGAAGGACAAGGTCATACATTGTCATAGTCACGGAGATTAAGTCAGATCTCGACTTTCTCGTCACTTGGGTAGCAATGATGCATTGCTAGATGCCTCTCATTGCTTATATGTCTAAAGTGGTTTAGACACATTGCAAATGTTACGAGAATCTATTGGGCCACGCACTAAGGACACGATGCTTCGGAGATTAATTGATCTTAGTTTGACTAAGATTTGATCCGAATTGGATTAATTGAGTTAGACTCGAGTGAATCCAATTGGATTATGGGATTGAGTCTAATTTGAGTTAGACTCATCTAGATTAGACTCAACCACTTAATTATGGATAATATTCATTAAATGGTTTAATGAAAATTATTTAAGAGGAAGGCTAAGAGGCATTCTATTCATTAAATGAATAGAATATTAAGAGTCTCAAGGAATACTAAAAGGCTTGGTATTCATTGGGTTTTATTAGCATTAAGATGAGAGAAGCTCAAGGGACATAGACCCTTGGTATTCATTAGATGAGTATAAATACCCCCTCTTGTCAAAGGCTAAGAGAGAGCACTTCTCTTCTTCTTCTTTCTTCCTCCTTGTCCAAAACTCTCTAGTGGAGGTTCTTGTGCTTTGTGAGTCATCCCAAGTTGTTAGCACAACTAAGGTGGTTCCTCTCCTAGGCAAAGATCGTGTTCGTGTGGATACGCATAGAGGCACAGACACTTGAACGTGCAAGAGATCCGGTATACCTCAGATAAGCGGGATAAGCGAAGGGCACCCGCCAAAGGTATACCTATACGATAGGATTTTTTTTTGTAAATTCACTTTGTATGAGTTTTCTTTCGCATAGATCGCTCAAGGGATCTTATTTCCATATCAAATTTTATATATTTTTGTCCATAGATCCCTACACTACCGAGCCGATCCGATGCCAAGCTAAAGTCCAAACATGTCTGGGAGACCCAATATCTGGCAGGTAAGTGAGGTAAACTTCTGGAGGAGAAAGCTATGAGGTCGTGTCCCTCCAGGATAGCCTTAGGCACTGATCAAACTAGAGAAACCTATGAAAATTTCTAAGTTGAGATTAGTATAGTTACGACTGCCAATCACTCATGCATTCTTTTATTTATCTGTGCTAACCTCTTTTTTGCAGGGCTAATTATTTTATACATTATTGTTGTACTAACATCTTTGTGTAAGAAAGTCAAACTCAGTTGACTGTAGGATCAGTCGACTAATCAAATCAATCGACTGATCAAGATCGAGCAGATTGCCATAAAGCCAGATTCAACATCTTTTCAAACTAATCCATCGACGGATCCATATATGGTATGGCGCATGCACGCCTATGGAAGTTCTCTATTCGTCAACCCATCAGGGGTTAGGTTGATAGATCATATTAAATGCTATGATAGCCTAGCAGAGCAAAAGCGGAAGGGCGCAAACTTTCGTAGACTGAACAGAGGGTTAGTCGACCTATCTTATCAGTAGACTGAATGGTTTTTCAATCAATGGATAGAGGCCTATACAAGGAGCCCAAGACTAGCCTTCTCTGAACAACTTCTACTCACCTCGTTTGTGCTTTCTACATCAACGAACTACTTTCGATCTACTGCTTTGATGCCGGACAGCTCACCGACTCTGTGCGATCTTCTACTACTTTATCGGTATAATCTTTATTTTTCATACTTGCACTTGCATACTAAAAGGGAGTTAGTAGATTGTTATTAACATCCCTCACATTTGTACGAAATTAATTTCTCCGAACAGTTTTCGGAGAAAAGATTAGTGGATTGCCCATCGAGAACGGTCGAGGACTGCGGGCCTTAGAGTAAAAGTCGTTGAAGACTCCGAACCAAGTAAAAAAGAAAAAATATTTTATTTCTTTTTCCGTTGCATTACTTTGTTTTCTTTTAATTTCTAAAACAAAAAGAAAGAATTTTAAAATACCGAGATTCACCCCCTCTCTCTATCTTTGACAATCCAACAATCGATATCAAAGCAAGGTTGTTATGAAAAGATCTAAAGATCTTTCTTTGCATTTTTGTTCTCTCTTTTCTTTCTTAATTTTTTCCTTAAAGCATTGTTAATCAAGACAAAGGTCTTGGAAATTCTTTTGGTTATATTTTTAAATTGCTAGAATGGCAAGCTTGCATTTGGAGGGATACAGCATGGTCCGACCCCCACTATTCAACGGAGACGATTTCAACTACTGAAAGAAACGCATGGAGTGCTTCCCAAAGGTCGATATCGACCTTTGGATAAGCATCAAAAGGGGATACACCCCTCTAACCGAAGATGACGAAATTATAGATTTGGAGAAGTGGACATCGTATATGAAAAGATGGGCCCAAATTGACTACAAAGTCATGAACACACTTCAGTGCAGACTAACGAAGGAAGAGCTCAATCAAGTCATACCATTCGACAATGCTAAAGAACTTTGGGACCGACTAGTCAAGCTCCACGAAGGAACGGACGACTCCAAGGTAACAAAATGCGACTTACTTTTAAATCAATTATTCAATATTAAAATGCTACTCGGAGAAAGTGCCTCCTAATTCCACGCAAGAATTAAAGACATCATCAACGGACTCAACCATCATCTCAAAAATCGAGATGTAATAAGCTATACTCTTAACTCGTTCCCTCAGAATGCTTTATGAGCATCAATGGTAGATGCTTATAAGGTTTCGAAGGACCTTTCAATTATTATGTTAGACGAGCTTTTTTGTGAATTCAAATTACATGAGCAAACTAACTTGGGTTCGGTTAAGGAAGGTATTGCCTTGTATGCAGAACAAAGCAAAAGTAAGGAAACCAAGGCAAAATCAAAAGTTGAGTATGAGTCTAAGTCAGATTCAGACTCACCCAACGAAGAAGAACTAGCAAACATGATCCGAAGGATGTTTGCTAAAAGAAGAACCAAGAAGTACCCAACAAAAGCACCAAGTACATCGAACACACTAAGATCGGAGATCACGTGCTTTGGGTGCAACAAGAATGACCACTACAAGCACGAGTGCCCAAATTTGAAGGAGAAAAAGCCCAAGTCCAGACGAAGGAAGGCACACAAAGCGACTTGGGATGAGTCATCCTCGGACGAGTTAGATCTAGAGGAACCAAAACACTCAAGTCACCTAGCACTAATGGCAAGATCCAAGCTCGAGTCTGAACCTGAGTCCAAGTCAGAACATTAAGAACCCGAGGTAAATTTACTTTCAAAAATTCAATTACGTAAATTAGTTAAGTATTTATTTAATAATTTGTCTAAATTCGAGGATCAGATTAGCTTGCTCCTTGAGGTTAGCCTCCTAAATGAACAAACTAACATGAACATTTCGATCGATCAAATTCAACAAGGAACTTCGACTCAAGTTGCAAACACATGAGGACAAAAATTCCTTCTTGAAAAACCATGTTGAGGGACTCAAGACAACATTGGACAAGTTCAACTTGGGCACCAAGTATCTAAACGTGATGCTTTGGTCTCAAAGGGTTGTGTACAACCAGTCTGAACTCGAATTTAAACCCAAGTCAACCAATAAGTCTTATCTTTCACTTGTTAGTCAAATCATAGAAACCAAGTCCAAGCATGGGTTCCGAAAGCTTTGTTAACAAAGCAAGTAGTGTTGATGCAGTCTGACCCTGATTGTTGTTTTGGTGTTGACACCGATTTTAGTTTAGGTTCATGAGATGATTATGATTAAGTCCTGGTCGGGGACTGGGCACGGATTTGGGTGAAATCCTGGCTTGGAGGGCCAGGTCCTAGCCTGGAGGGCTAGGTTGGATGAAATCCTGGCTTGGAGGGCTAGGTGGATGAAATCCTGGCTTGGAGGGCTAGGTGGATGAAATCCTGGCTTGGAGGGCCAGGTCCTAGCTTGGAGGGCTAGGTTGATGAAACCCTGGCTTGGAGGGCCAGGTCCTAGCATGGAGGGCTAGGTTGATGAAATCCCGGCTTGGCGTGCCAGGTCCTAGCTTGGAGGGCTAGGTTGATGAAACCAAGGCTTGGAGGGCTAGGTTGATGAAATCCCGGCTTGGAGGGCCAGGTCCTAGCTTGGAGGGCTAGGTTGAAGTCCCGGTAAGTGAGACTGGGCACGGTGTCTTGGTCCGGGGGACTAAGAACGAGTCAGAGAAGGGCTGGAAGCTTATTCTCGTGACTTAGAGTGTTTTTGGCCTTGCCTGGATCGGTCTGGTGACCAATCAGGGAAGTTGGCACGGTGCTCCCTCGTGGATCGGTCTGGTGACCGATCCAGCTGTGACTGATCGGTCTGGTGACCGATCAGGGAGCATACAGTGAAATTGGGAAACTTACTGATTGACTCCTGCTCGGTCTGGTGACCGATCAGGGAGCATACAGTGAAATTGGGAGCCTTACTGATCAACTCCTGATTGGTCTGGTGACTGATCAGGGATACTATATAGATCGTTCTGGTGAACGATCATTTGTCGCAAGGTTCTCACTATAACCGATCAGGCTGGAGCTTAATCGGTCAGGAGGTGCCCTGATCAGTCTGCAGACTGATCAGGCCACACCCTGATCGGTCTGGTGATTGATCAGGAGGGTTGGGCTACGAAGCTGGAAAGACTTGGATCGGTCTGGTGATCGATCCCGGAGAAGTCGCGATTTCTGATTTCCCACTGGGGACCGATCAGGCTGGAGCCTAATCGGTCTGAGCCCATCCTGATCGGTCTGGTGACCGATCAGGAGTCACTCTGATCAGTCCGGTGACCGATCAGTAGCTGACAGCTTTAATTCAAAAGCACTGTCAGACGTCTGATTGCCTGCTGATTCACTACTGATTTTGTTCTGATATGTGATTCTCTATTTATTTGCTGTGCTAATGACCTGCTAAGTGTGCAGATGACAGGGGTGGATTCAAACACTCAAGGAGGGTCAATGGGAGTCTTTCCTTGGAGCAGGTTTGTCCATTTCTTCTTAGCAGGAAACAACGGCTTCTGGGGCGAACTGCAACGGCTGAGAAGCTGATGAACTGGGGCTCGACTGGAGGGGATTCAGTGAGTTCAGAGGAGGTCAGGGATAGCTGGGTTGTTGCAGGTGAGCAGCTGACGAGCTCTAGAGGAGCGTCTATGACCTGGCGATGCTGGCGATGCAAAGCAGGTTAAGTTGCGAAGTGGAGAAGGAGCTGTGATAGAACTCAACGTGAACTCTTCTCAACACTTGTGCTTGTGCTACAACTTTGATCCATCTCTTGAGCAACATTCTGATACTTGAGCGCTTGGAAGACGAAACAAGGAGATTGGCGAGTCCATCAACAAGAAGACACGAAGAGGGAGTTCTTGCATGAGATCTGTGCTGAGTGGAGCTCGGTGAGGAGTTCGCTTGTGTTCTTACTGTCCTAAGTGCTCTGTAAGCTTCTCTTGTGGTTCTTGTGCTTATTTCTATTATTCGTTTGAACTCGCTGTGGAGAGGTTACTCCACCGAGAAGGAGGTTACATTTGATATCCGGATTTTCGGGGCTTGATCTGCCGACGATCAAGGGATCACCCACCTCACGGGCACGTCAAGGAGTAGGGGCAAGTTATCCCCGAACCTTGTAAACCCTCCTTGTTAGCGATCTCGTTTGTTGCTTTAGTTTGTTTTTGTTCTTCTGTGTTTCTGCATTTCTCTGTTTCCTTTGCTTCCGCTGTTTTACTAACCCTAAGTGCAGAATCTGTCAAAGTGAAAGCAATTTGTATGTCTGGCTATATTCACCCCCCCTCTCTAGCCATCCAAGTTCCAACAAGTGGTATCAGAGCTTGGGGCTCTGTTCAAGCGGCTTAACATCCGAGAGCCATCATCAACAATGGCTTTGAGAGAAGGATTTAGCACCACTCGACCTCCTTTCTTTGATGGATCAGATTTTCAATATTGGAGGTCTCGCATGGAGTACTACCTCAAGACCGACATCGGAATGTTGTTCTCCGTGAAGGAAGGCTTCAACCCTCCAAGAGATGCGGAGGGAAAAGAGTTGGAGTCTTCACGGTGGTCGGCTGAGCAAACACAAAAAGGAGAAGCCAATGCGAAGGCGGTGGTGACTTTGCAATGTGGCATGAACAAAGACCAACTAATCAAGGTTGGTCCCTTTACAAGTGCAAAGGATTTGTGGAACAAACTCATCGAACTCCATGAGGGTACCCGAGATTCAAGAATAGCCAAGAGGGACTTGTTCCTCAACCAACTACAAAATCTCTCCATGAAGGAGAGTGAAACGGTAAGTGAGCTTCATAGTAGATTCAAGGAAGTCCTCAACGGTCTTCATTCTATTGATGAAAAGGTCGAGAACCGCGACCTTGTGAGGTATGTGTTAAAATCCTTTCCAAGGAATGCCTTGTGGTCATCCATGGTGGATGCCTACAAGGTTTCTAAGGATTTGTCAATTGTAAAATTGGATGATCTATTTTGTGAGATGGAGCTTCATGAAATGGCTAACAATGGCCCCAAGGAGAAGGGGATTGCCTTAGTTGCAGGGGAAAAGACCAACAAGAAGAAAAAGGAGAAGAAGAAGGAGAAGGAAGTCTCTTCATCTTCATCCTCATCCGAGTCCGAGTCCGAGTCCGATTCTGAGGAGGATGGCAGCGGGTCTTCTTCCTCCAAGATGACCAATTTTGTTAGAAGAATGATGAGGAAGAGTCGGCACTTCAAGGGTAAAGGTAACCCTAGTGAAGTTAAAATTGATAAGTCTAATATTACTTGTTATGAGTGTAGCAAGAAAGGGCACTTCAAGAAGGACTGCCCAAAGCTCAAGAAGAAGGAGGATAAATCCAAGAAGAAGAAGAAGGCCTTGAAGGCCACATGGGATGAATCCTCCTCTAGTCCATCCGAAGAGGAGAAGGATGAGAAGAGTACACGGCATGTGACACTCATGGCAATTGAAGGAGAAGAGAGCAGTGATGATGTAACGCCCGCTTTTTTTTCCGTAAAGCGGCGTTACGTTAACATACATAGGGGCATGTGAACATTGTAAGGCAGCGGAATACTTAAAACTTACACATACATGCACCTAACTATTTTTTTTCCTATCGTGGTAATATGGAACTTAGCATATCAACATCATACTTACCATCATGTCATAAAGTCACATAGTCATCCATTAGGTACATAAGTAGCAAACGTAAGTTGTTCTAGACAACACCATCATAAGGTTAATATGAAACTTGTAATTATATCTTTCCTTGGCCAAGTCACTACCACACACTCATTGGTGCCTCTCCTGCTGCTTCCTTAGTATCCTCTTGCTTGATCTGCGGTATAAGAAAAGTAAGACTATAAGCACATAGGCTTAGTAAGACCCTTTCCTACTCACTAAAACCATTCGTCACTTAAACATAAGCACACGAACATTAACATCACTAGGTGCTTAACATAAAACATAAGCATATAAAATTCACTTAGCATGACATAGTTCTTAACATAGAACATGAGCATAAAGCATAAAACATTTTCTATTATGGCATAGTTCCTTAACATCAATCATAATCATAAACCCTTTTCTATCATGGCATACTTCTTAACATCAAACATAAACATGAAGCATTTTTCTATCATGGCATAATTCTTAACATCAAACATAAACATGAAGTATTTTTCTATCATAGCATAATTCTTAACATCAAACATAAACTTAAAACATTTTTCTATCATGGCATAATTCTTAACATAAGCATAAACATAAATATTTTCTATCATGGCATAATTCTTAACATAAGCATAAACATAAACATTTTCTATCATGGCATAATGCATAACATGAATGAATGCATGAGTCAAAATGCATATACATAAGGATGCTTAATTTTAAAATCATACTTTTAGATACTTAAACATAATCATAACATCATTGGGGTCCCCGACTTGTACCACATTCATACATCATATGCGCGCATCCCTAAGTAAATACGAGGTAGCTAGTCTCAACCTACTAGGGTAAGGACAGCTTCATCGGTAGTCCCCGAACCGTGGACAGCTTCATCGGTAGTCCAAAACCGTGGACAGCTTCATCGGTAGTCCAGAACCGTGGACAGCTTCATCGGTAGTCCAGAACCGTGGACCTTACTTAGGTCCGGTACAAGCCCATTCATAAAATAAAATACTTTTACATGCTTCTTTATTCATAAACATACATAGCATAATCATTCATTCTTAGTACTTAACATCATCATTATGCCTTGAAGGCATGAACCTTATCTTCGTTCATCATTTTCATTCCATATCATCATTATGTCTCGAAGGCATGAACTTTAACTTCATTCATCATTTTCAGTCATAAACATGACATGCATACATAATCATGTCCTAAGGTATAAACATCATCCTAGTTCATAAAGCTTGTCGTGTTCATGGCATACTACAGTATTTAGGGTCATAGCATTCATCATAAACCATACATAGACCTTCGCACACATATTCTACATGCATTATTCTATTCAACCTACTCCTACATCACATATGTTCATGGTATTTGATCTATAATATTCATGAATAAAACATCACACATAACCTAAACATACCAAAAAAATCATGTCACATAACACATAAAACTAGGGTTTTAGTAACATAAGGATCCATACATCATGCTTAATCATATACTTACATCATTGTAACCTAACAACAAGTATCCTTGAGACCTTAACCCAATCCAAGCCCTAGGTCATGGTCTTGGCCGAAACCCTAAGGAACCCTAGGTCCATGGAAAAATTCATATAGGTCACAAATAACGTTCCATACAAACATACAATGCCATAGAAAACATTTGATCCCATAGTTAAAGTTAACCCTAATCCCTTAGCCCTAGATTAGCCCTTGGCCGAAACCTAAAGGCCCATGAAATTCATAGAAAAATTATTATAAAACCCAATCACTATCCATCATGTCATAGGGGAAACAAATTAAACATGTTGAATGGTTAGATCAAGTTCCATCCATGGGTTAGGGGTCTTGGCCGAAACTTATAGGAGCCATTAAGGATGTAAAAATTCACATGATTCACCACTAACATCACTTACATCATAAGGAGACATAAGAACCATCATTAGAGAGTTAAAACTAGTCCTAGCCATGGAAACATGAAGGTGGCCGAACCCTAGAAGTCCTCTTTCATGGATTTCTCAACTTAGATCTCAAACAAAAACTTAGATCATAACCATATCAAGGAAAACCATTACACCACAGGTGATAGAGTCTTACCTTGGTTTACCTTGGTTATAGACCTTAGATGGGGAGGAGGATGAAGACCTTGTTGTCTCTTGACCACCCCTAGCCTTTGCAACCTTGTAAAAAGACTTGGATCTTGGAAGAGAGACCTTCTTGTGAAGCTTTTTCAAAGGGAAACTCCCCCTTGAGGTTTTAGCTAGAATGAGGAAGGAAGAGGGAGAAGGGTGGACTTGGTGTAAGAAGAAAAGTAACTCCCATGCCACCTCTTTAAACCACATTAAGGAGGACAAGTGAAGAGTCATGGTGGATGACTCTTCATTTTCCCTAAGCCTTAACCAAAATCCACTTCATTCTCTACTAGCACTCCCTTGCTAGGTGAATTGGTTAGTACATGCATGGTGGTAACATAGGTCCAAGGTTCAATCCTTGGTCCATGCACTTTATTTTTATTTTATTTTTCATTTTATTTTTATATTATTTTCAAAAATTCCCCACAAATTCCCCCATGATCATACTAATATTCATAATTAAAACCCATTTATATTTATATTAAATTTCACCTAAGATCCACTAATAACCATGGTCTTAGAAAAACCCATTAGTACTTAGCTTCTCAATTTAAATGAAATTATGGATAATTAGGCTAAGGTTCGTACTAGTATCTCTAAACTCCTTCAAAACTATTTAGACATGATCAATATTTTAAAGAAAATATTGAGAAGATTTTCTGGGTCGTTACAGATGAATCCACAGACTCCTCAAACGCAGCTTCATCATCTTCGGATAATGAAGAGGTAATCTCTCCTGAATTGGATAAATGTTATAGAACCATTGCATGCTTAACCGAATTGTTAAAGAAGTCAAAAGGAAAAATTAAATCATTGAAAGTAGAAGTTGAACAATTGAAATCCTCTAGGGATGAGGATGTTGACGATTTGCATGTAGAAATGCTAGAAGATGAGAACAAGTCATTGAAGAGTGAAGTTGAGAGACTCAAGAGTGTTCTTGAGAAATTCTCAACAAGCTCAAAAACTTTAGATATGATTTTGAATGCATAAAGGGCTGTCTACAATAGGGTCGGTATTGGTTACCGACCTAAAGAACCATCATTTGTTTCTTTAATGTCTAGGACTGATGTTAGACCACTTAAGACTCCTAGGGTTCAAAAGAACGTGGTCAAGGCATGAGTGCCTAAGTCTTGCATAGTAGGCGCTTTAGGTCCCAAGATTTGGGTACCTAAAATTTCTATCTTTCGTGTTGTGTAGGTCATGATTGAGGGGGAGCATCTATCAACTTGGTTCGTTGATAGTGGGTGCTCCAAACATATGACCGGTGATAGATCCTTATTCACTACCCTTCAAAGAAAAAGTAGAGGTAATGTTTCCTTTGGTAACAATGGTAGTCTTAAAGTTATAGGAATAGGAGACATTCAAATATCCGAATGTCTTAGGATTAAGAATGCCCTTCTAGTCAAGGGGATGACATTTAATCTCCTCAGTGTCAGTCAATTGTGTGATGCGGGTTACACAATTGATTTTCAATCAAGTCAATGTCTAGTTAGACAACATATCACCTTTGACACGGTACTAGTAGGCACAAGAGTAGATAACATTTATCAAGTTTCTTTTAAAAGTGCTACTAATGCTTTTGTTAAGTGATTCATGTCAAGAGAAAATGAGTCCACCCTTTGGCACCGGAGACTAGCACACGTGAACATGAAGAATATCCGGAAGTTGGCCAACAAGGGATTAGTTCGTGGCTTACCAAGCATCAAGTATGAAAAGGACAAACTTTGTGATGCATGTCAAATGGGTAAGCAAACAAAATCTGCACATAAAGGTAAAAGTACTGTAAGTACTTCTACCGCATTGGATTTACTTCACATGGACTTGTTTGATTGTAGCACTATTATATCCTTGAATGGTAGTAGATATTGTTTTGTTATCATTGATGATTTTACTAGATATACATGGACCTATTTTCTAAAATATAAGTACCAAACCCTAGATATTTTCATTTCATTTTGTAGAAGAGTTGAAAATGAAAAATCATCAACAATTAAAACAATTAGAAGTGATCATGGAGGTGAATTTTAAAATCAAAGATTTTTAGAGTTTTGTTAAGAGAGAGGGTATAGACACGAGTTCTCTACTCCTAGAATACCACAACAAAATGATGTTGTGGAGAGGAAGAACCGAGTCCTACAAGAGGCCGCTCGAAGCATGCTCAATGAGTACTCATTACCGGGGTACTTGTGGGCCGAAGCTGTAAACACAGTTTGCTACATACAAAACCGAGTCCTCATCCATAGATTCTTAGGAAAGACTCCTCATGAACTTTGGTTTGGAAAACCACCTACAGTTAAACATCTTAGGGTGTTTGGTTGTAAGGTGTTTATTCTAAACACCAAGGACCATCTTGGGAAGTTCACAGCAAAAGCTGATGAAGGGATACTAGTCGGGTACTCTCTCGTTAGCAAAGCTTACCGAGTTTACAACAAGAAGTCTAAATTAGTTGAAGAGTCTTTTGATGTTGTTTTTGAAGAAATTCCAAAAGCAAATGATCAACCAGAAGATGTCGAAGGAGTTCAATTCGAACTTAGGAAACTAAGTTTGGATGGAAGTCCAAGTGTTGTAGATGGTGGTGATGAGTCTGATGACGGTGAGCATAGACAACCCATAGATCAGCCGGATCCTGAGGCTGAGCTTGTGTCTAGTGAAACCATCCAAGAAGCACCACCAACACCAAGGCAAACTAGGTTAGCCTCTAGCCATCCCCAAGACCAAATTGTTGGAGACATCCATCATTGGGTTAGAACTAGATCATTCTTTAGGAATGAGGCTAATGAAGTTGGCCTAATTTCTGAAATTGAACCTAGAATGATTGACAAAGCATTAAATGATCCCGATTGGATCATTGCCATGCAAGATGAACTAGGTCAATTCGAAAGAAGTCAAGTATGGGACTTAGTCCCTAGACCTAAGAAGACCACCATTATTGGGACCAAATGGGTCTTTAAGAATAAATTGAACCATAAGGGAGAAATCATAAGAAACAAGGCACGCTTAGTAGCTAAGGGCTACAGTCAAGTTGAAGGCCTTGATTATGATGAGACCTATGCTCCCGTGGCACGATTAGAGTCCATCCGATTGATGCTTGCATTTGCAGCACATCGTGGTTTCAAACTTTATCAAATGGATGTCAAATCGGTCTTTCTAAATGGTTTAATAAGAGAAGAGGTCTATGTCGAACAACCTCCGGGTTTTGAGAGTACCGAATTTCCAAACCACGTGTTCAAGCTTAAAAAGGCACTCTACGGCCTTAAACAAGCACCCCGAGCTTGGTATGAGCGGTTGTCGACATTTCTGATTGGAAAAGGTTTTGTGAGAGGACAAATAGACCCTACACTATTTCTACGGAGAGATGGTGACAATATATTTGTAGCCCAAGTGTATGTCGATGACATAATTTGTGGCTCAAACAACAAGGGCTATTTAAATGAATTCATTGGCCACATGGAGAGTGAATTTGAAATGAGTCTAGTGGGAGAGTTGACTTTCTTCCTTGGACTTGAAATCAAACAAACTCGTGATGGAATCCATGTGCACCAATCAAAATACACACAAGAGATGCTCCGAAAATTTAACATGAGTGATTCGAAAGAGGTAACCACTCCCATGGCTACAAACACACGTTTAGACAATGATGAGAGTGGTAAACCAGTTGACCTAACTCAATATCGGAGCATGATAGGTAGTCTGCTATACCTCACAGCTAGTCGACCTGATATACTTTTTGCTGTGGGTATGTGCGCTAGATATCAAGTTTGTGCCAAGGAATCTCATTTAATTGCTATGAAGAGAATTTTGAGATACCTTAAGGGCACAATTGGAGTTGATCTTTGGTACCCCCGTACCGAATCATTTGATCTAATTGGCTACACTGATTCCGACTATGCTGGGTGTAAGTTGGATCGGAAGAGCACGAGTGGGGGTTGCCGATTCTTAGGATCATCACTTGTAAGTTGGTCAAGTCGGAAGCAACATTGTGTTGCTCTCTCCACGACCGAGGTAGAATATATCGCCATGGGAGAGAGTGTATCACAATTGTTGTGGATGATTCATATACTAGAGGACTATGAATTAAGCTACAAGGGTGTACAAGTGTTGTGTGACAACATAAGCACCATAAACCTAACAAAGAATCCAGTCCATCACTCTAGGACCAAGCATATTGAAGTGCGTCACCACTTCATTAGAGATCATGTTGCTAGAGGAGATATTGTACTCTCACATGTAAAGTCAAAATTAAACCTAGCGGACATTTTCACTAAACCACTTCTCGAGAATGAGTTTAGTTTCTTACAAAGTGAATTGGGAATGTGTCACGCTTCATAGAATTGAAAAGCATTCAAAACCCCTCATGATTATTTCAAATTGTTGGGAACAATTATTGGGCAACTTGGGGGCATCTCACACAAACTAAAGGTTCAACAAAACGTTTTTGTTTGCTAGAAATGGGGTGAGATGCTAGGATCAACCTAATTACTCAAAATGTCAATGCATCCCTTGAGAAATTAGGTTGACGAGATAATAATCACTAAGTTGACCAAGTATGGGGAACACCAATGCATAACATATGTGTACTTGACTCCATGATCATACTTGGACATTCCGATCAAGGAAACTTGATTGGAGACTTTATTTTGATACAAACTTGGTTAAACTTTGAATGGATGTTTGTGTTTGCATTTGACTCCACTTGGTTGGAGCAAATTGATTTGCTAAACCCATAAGGATCTTTGATCCTTGTTCAGGGATCAAGTATAGTTGAGGGAACACCTCTAAGGTCGATAATATTCCATCAAATCGTATCGAAATTCATTTGGAAGCCTGAAACTGAAGTTTCAGAATCGTATCAAAAAATTCCTGATACCTGATCGGTCACCGGACCGATCAGGAGGTGGCCTGATCGGTCACCGGACCGATCAGGAGCAGGTCTGATCAACCCAAAGGATCAAGCAATTTCTTGATTAATCATCGAAATCTCACTGTGTTGGCCTGGATCGGTCCCCAGACGGATCTGGCCCCCTGTGGTGATCGGTCCACCGATCGATCAGGAGGGTCACAAAAATCTCATGAACCTACTGTTCGCTCCCTGATCGATTGACCGATCGATCAGGGGCTTGCCTGATCGGTCACCCGACCGATCAGGACCAAGCCAGTCTGATCAGGTTGGAGGCTGATCAGTCTAGGCGCTCCCAGATCGAACGGTGATCCGTTCGATCGCATTAACTTTTAGTTGATGGATCGGTCCACCAACCTATTAACTCTCTATTCTCTTCATTCTCAAGCCCTAGCGCCAAAACCCCTCATCCTCTCCCTGTCCGTGCGAGTCCTTCTTCCTCTTCCTTTCTACGTGTGTTCAGCGAATCCTTCCTTCAGCGAGATGTTTGGTCTCTGACTTGCGAGCTCTCTGTCTGCGAAGGCTTTCTTCCTGAGTTATATGCCTGCGATCGGTTTCAGCTGTGAGTCGCTGAGTTACGTTTGCACAGTCTGTTCTTCTCAAGCAAATCTCACCCAAATGGCACCTAAGTAAGCGTTTTTGATGGTTTACCTTACAGATTAATTCATAAATTATGAGTTTGTGCTAACCATGTTATTTTATCTTGTGATGTGTGTGCCATTACCGTGACCTTCCTGCCGAGGATTGACGGTGGCTCGTCTCTGACTGCGATCTTGCTTCTTTGACTTGTGATTTGATTGTTATGACTTGATGAGTGATGTACTTGACTATATTCTGATGATGTGTGATGCATCTGACTTTATTCCTGATTTCCATGTTTATTCCTAGTTATGGTTTTTACTCTATTCCTTGATTCATATGTTGCATGTGATTGCTATGTCCTGTTTTATATTTATCACATGGTTCCATATATTTTCAAAACTATATCCTATCTTTGTTGTTTTGGGAGAACTCCTAGGGTTGAGGGGGAGTATGTTTAAACTTAACAACCTGTCTACACCCTTTTCGGTGTTTGACAAAGGGGGAGAGTGTGGTTGGTTAAGTTTAGGACTACTACGAGTTTAATTGTTGTAGGGGGAGGATCCTGATTCTCCTATGATTCTGAAATTTGACGAATTGACGTCAAATCCCTAAACTTAAAATCGGGTTGTCAAACAACAAAAAGGGAGAGATTGTTGATGCAGTCTGACCCTGATTGTTGTTTTGGTGTTGACACCGATTTTAGTTTAGGTTCATGAGATGATTATGATTAAGTCCTGGTCGGGAACTGGGCACGGATTTGAGTGAAATCCTGTCTTGGAGGGCCAGGTCCTAGCCTAGAGGGCTAGGTTGGATGAAATCCTGGCTTGGAGGGCCAGGTCCTAGCCTGGAGGGCTAGGTGGATGAATGATAAGTATCATTTTGTTGATCATTTCAGATGCTAGAATTCAAGTTTGACCCATATTTTACTTGTTTAATATCGAATTTAGTCTAGGATTCATGAATCTATTCTATTTTGGACTTTATTATAAATCTTGATATATTTGAGTTATTTTGCTACTAAATTGTTGATCTACTTTTGCAGGCTTGGAAGGATCATGGACCTAGGTCAGACTGGGTCAAACTTGAGTCAGAAGTGGACCCAGATCGAGCGATCAAGCATCTGACTAATATGGGCCGTCTGATTCAAAAATGGCTAGATCTGAGCCACCGGAGAACTTTTGAGGCAATCCAAGCTGGGGTTAAGGCTAATCAAGCACTCAGATCAAGATCTGAAGGTTTCATCCAAATCAGAGATCGTTAAGCCGTTGGATTAAGCTCAGGAGGATCTAGATCGTCCATTCAAAGATCAGGTTTATCTGAGTCATCCGTTGCAAATACGGAAGATCCGAGCTACTGAGAGGTAGATCCTGACCCCTGATCAACATCTGGATGTTTTGGTTCAGATCGGATAAAGATCAACCGTTGCATGAGTTTTGAATAATCTGGGTCCTCCATTGATTAACTATATAAACAGCTGATCAGCTCCCGAGAACAGTGTCGCGTCTTCGCCGAGCTTAGCTACCAGTTTCGTTTTCTTTGCATTTTCTACTATTTTTCTTCAAGTTTTCTTCAGTGGAGGGCGTGACCGCTTCGTTTTCATTCTTGGATCGAGATCTAGATCGTCGGAATGGTGTTGCCGTGAAGATTTCAACTCCAATTTGCTCAAAAACAGAGCTGAATGAGGGTTTCTTCAGATCTGTCATTCGGTTGATTGGATCTCGTTTGGTGCCACTTCCCATCCATCTGAGCTAGCCGGAGGGTCCTCTGGCGGGTTTTGATCATCTCCAAATCATCATCGCAAACTTACATAGCGAGATCGAAGAGATCGAATGGTTTTTTTAGACTTGAGCAGATTTGAGTTTGATTTGATCATTGAGACAGAATTTCCATCGATTTGTGGAGCTTACGGGTTCGAGGCTCACTCTTGTGTGATGGCAAGGAGATCTTGAGCTAAGGATTGGATTGAAGCTTAGTTTCTTATTGAATTTTCATTCTCGAGCAGTAGATTAAATTTCTGCAATCTGTTCCATTACTGCAATTCGTATCAGCTGCTGTAGTTTTCTTTTTTGAATAGTTCTGCTTAAATTAGGTTTAAATTCTGCAAGTTAAGTAGCTAGTGAATTCGTCTAGTGAACAATTGATTTCAATTTCAGTTTACTTCATGATTTAGTGCTCGCGTATCAGATCTGTAGCTGAGTTTCAGTTCTTTCTCCTGCGTATCAGTTTTGTATCAAGTTAGCTTAAGTTTTACATTCTGAATTTACATTGTAACTTGTCTCATTTACAAAGCACTCGAATTCAATTTCTGCAATTGGTTTCAATTGATGCGTTCAATATTTATTTCTGCGAATTCAGTTCAGTTTCTGCAAATTAGGTTCCATCTCTGTAAGTCGGTTTCCATTTCTGCAATTCTTACTTTGTAGTTGCTGAAGTTTGTATCAGTTACATCAGCTCCTTTGAACCTTTTCTGAAGTTAGATTTATGCATCAAATTTCAGCTTGATTGCTTGTTCTACATTTGATTGTTACTGCATTTCTGCATACAGCTTTTGCAATTCTGCATTTGTTTCTTTCATTCAATTGTTTCTGAATGGATCAGTTTCATTACTGCATATTAGTGTCATAGCTTCTGAATTGTGTAACAAACTAAACCCTAATAAATTGATTGATTCCCGCTTGTACTTCAGTTGATTTGTTCTGAAATTTTGTAGCATATCAGTTCTTAATTGTGTATCAGTCTCCATTTCTGCATTTAATGTTTTCTCTGAATTCTGCAGTTTGCTTGCAATTCAGTTTGCCTTGGGTTTGAGTTCTGAAGATAAACATTCCTTGTAGTGTACTTTTGAGCTTGGAAACAGTTTCTTTTGCATTCAGTGCGTTTTTGAATTGCAAGTTTCTTTTCGGCAATCTCAGTTGGCATCTCTGCATTTTGATATCAAGAGAAGTTTAGGCTCTGTCTTTGTATCAGTTGTTCCTAGATTGCTTTACATTAGGTTACTTTGAGTGGTCAATCCGAAAGCAATTCTCTGCATTTAATATCAGCTTTTGGCACATCAGTTTTTCCTCTTGGTATCAAGCTGTTTCAATTTCTCACTTTGTATCAAGTCTTCATTCCTAAAATTAGGGTTATAATTCTGCATCAGCTTCAATCATAAATGTCAGCACTGTTCTGATTCAATTACTTAGTATTTGGAATGCATTTGATATAGTACTTGTTATTATGTTTGATTTTCCAAATCTGAAAATCTACTTTGGTTTGATTAAGTTCATAATTGGTTGAGACTTTAATTGTCATCACTTTGTTTAGTTCATTGGTTAAGTCCCCTTTATTTTTATTGCGATTTCATTTCTAACTGAAACCAAACCCAAATCTTATTCGAAACCCAAAAATATTTGACGACACATAAACTTCGAGCTTGAATCAAACAACCTTAACTAGCCCTAGGAAAAATACGACCTATGGCCCCTTTACTACGTTTTCATCTTTGCTAGCAAAAAGGGTTTCCAGCTTTACACATATCTAAATTTTGAGACCCACATTCGTGACACCTAGTTCGGGTCCATCAAAATTTTTGGCGTCGTTGTCTGGGACACAACTAGTTGAGTTTGTTTAAATTGAGCTTGTGTTTAATATTTTTATGCTTTGATTCTATTTTTGATTGCTTAATCTTTTGTATATGGTTGCTGCCATTTTATTTGTTTTGTGACAGGACAGCAGGTTCAAAATGTTTTCAACTGAACAATCAGAGATCAAAAGTGCACTGGTGGAGTTAAAATATTGGATTAAGCAATTGAAATCCAAACAAAGTCCCAACAGTTATTCATCTACTTACCCGTAGCCATGTCAACAATTTCAGCAGCAAAACCAATATTTTTAGCAATCCCATTCAAATTTTCAGCACCCAAATGATCAATTTCAACCACAATTTCAGCAAGATCAGCTATCCTTTCAACCAAGTCAGAATTTTCAGCAAGGAATTCAAACATTTCAGACGTTCCAACCTCAAAACCAGCAAGTTTTCCAACCCTCACAGCCTTACAACCAGAATTTCCAGCCCGTTCCATTTCAGTCCTCACCAAAGCAATTTCCACTTCAAAACCAGAATTTTCAAGGCTATAATTCTCAGCAAGTTCAACCATCCTTTCAGCCACAATTTCAACAATTTCAATAAGATTTCCATTTTCAAGGTCAGAATTTTCAGCAAGACACTCAGAATTTTCACCCTCAAGCATTTGAACAATTCAATCAACAATACCAACCCCAATTTCAGAATTTTCAGAACAGTAATTTCCAGCAACATCATCCTTGCTATCAGTCTAATTTTCAGCAGTTTAATCAGCTCATTCAACCATTTGAGCAGCTCAACAACTCTAATTTCAGAATGCACAGCCTACTCTTGATTTTCAGCAACCTTATGTCACATTTCAAGAACAACAAAAGCTTCAAGACATCGGAAGACGCCTTGGACAATTGGTTGATCAAATGAATCAAATAAAAGCCCAAAGATCAGGACAAGTACCTTCTCAAGCTACTTTTAATTCTGAGGGGCATGCTTGTGATCTAACTTTGGGGAATGAAGAGGTTGTGTCAAGTTTAAACACTCCAAATGCCAAATTTCCTGAAAAATTTCCAGCATCCCATTTTCCCATTCAAAACAGCCCCGGAGTTGATTTTATACCAGTTCAAGGTGACCCTAGTACATGGCCAAGTCTTTCTTCAAGTGACCTTGCAAATTTGGTGGAAGAAAAAGAAGAAAACATCAAAATTAGGGCACCTACAGCATGCATTCCTCCTGAAGAGCCAAAAGTCTCTTTACCATTTTTTCAGCACCCCAGAGAGGATCCTCCTAGCATTAGCATGGATATTCCATATGAGACTGTTGAGGTAGAGTTAATCGCTGATGAAGTTTCATTTAACATAGTGGGAGCAGATTTGAGCATGGATAGGGTTGAAGATGTCATAGAGACAGAGGCATTGAAGGAGATGGATGAAAAAGCTTGTGACAGCCTTAAACTTGTTTCTGAAGCTCCACAGGACCCTTCTTATCTTTTATTTTATGATGATATTGCTATTGATAGTCCTAATTTTTCTAATATAGTTGTTGCAGATATTACTGAGGAAGCATGCATGGGAGATGATTCTACAGGTGTAGGGGATTGCACAGAGCACCAGGGACCACCATCATTGACTGATACATTAGAAAATTCAGAGGATAAGCCAGAAGGTGTAGGGACTTGCATGGTGGACGCAAGAACCCAAGAATCACCTGTTCCAATTGAGTGTCCACCAGAACCTGAACCTGAAGTGGAGCATGTACTTGACCAGAAGGAAGTTATGGATACATCTATTCTTGTAGAACCTCCATGTATTTTTCAGTACGATCAGGTAAGTATTTCTCCTTTTCCTTTAGAAAATTTCAGGGAGGTGTCTAGAGTTGCATGTGAAGCATGTCTTGAAACATCTTTTGTGAAAAATAATTATGAAAATTCCATAGAGGTACCCAGGCTTGATTTTATTCATTGCGATGATATTCTAGATACATATTATGCTGAAACTGATTGTGAAATTTTTTTAGAAGGGCCTGAAATTGATGTTGTTTATTGTAATGAATCTCTTTCTATATCTTATGCTGAAGTTGAGTGTGAAAAACTTATGGAGGTACCCGAGATTGATTTTATTGGCTGTGAAACATTTCTTGATATACCTTATGTAGAAACTGTTTGTGAAAATTCGATAGAGGTACCTAAAGTTGATTTCATTGGTTGTAATGCACTGCTTGATACATCCTTGTTGGGAAATAATTGTGAAAATTCCATTGAAGTATCCAAAATAGATTTCATTGGTGGTGATAAGTTTCTTGATATACCTTTGGTGGATATTAATTGTGAAAAATTCGTTGAGATGCCAAAAATTGATTTAATTGGATGTGATGCATTTATGGATACATTCTAGTATTACACTTCTATCTTACCCTGCACGCTTGAGAGAGGTATTACATGGTTTTGCAGGGTACAGAAGACTTCTGAAGTGGGTGCTCCATCTGAACAGACTCCAACCTCCTGGAAGGACTTCCAAGAAGCATCAAGAGGGAGGAGATGATTTTACTTTAATTCGAAGCACTCCACCTTTTAAATGGCTCTTGTATCTAAATCATCTACGACCACTTGAACATTTTTCTGTAAAGTTCAAGTGTGGGGGAGCCCTGTACCATGAAATTGATCAAATGAAGGCAGCTCTCTCAACTACCTATACTCCTCCACTACCACGATGGAGATGATTTCTTGATAGACTCCGACCGCCAGAAATAAAGGGGAGTTTGTTCTTTCTTGCATTTTCTTTCATGGCATTTTTTCACTTTTATGGTTTCTAGAAGTAAAATTTTCTTTTAAGATGAGTTCTTGTTAATAATGCTTTAGTAGTGTAGAATGAATAAATGGACATTGTAAATACCATGTTATTTCTTTTAGCACTTTTTCTTAATGAATAGGAATAAGTGTATCCCTATAGGTTATCTTCATTGTCATTTTAGAATCTCTTGAAAATAAATTAAATTTGGTTGTTAAAGCTTAAGGTTTGAGTTCATGGATGAAATATTGGATGCTTGAGTACTACTTGGCTATGGATTCTTAATTGAATGACTTGAGATGAATTATTTGTACCTAGTGAGAATTAGCCTTATTTTTTGTGACACACATATGTGATTGTACTCTAGAACTTGCTTAGGTTCTTTCAAAATCATAATTCTATGATTGGATCACATTTATAGAGGCTACTCAATTTGTTTTCCTTTTCATATCAATTTGTGGCAATAATCAAGTCTATTCTATTTTCTTTTCCATACTTCCTACTCTTAACCATACTTTTCTATGAACTTGTTTGTTTGGGATATTTCTTGATGCTACTTTGCCCGAGACGGACAAAAGATTAAGTGTGGGGGAGGTGGCTAGAGTTTTGGAATTATTTTTTATCAAAGATTCATTTCATTTTAAGTTGAAGCCAAAAGGTGTCAAGTGGAGTTGAGTTTGGTGTCAAGAAGGAGCAAGAAGAAGTAGTTAAGGATGGAAGCAATTGGAGATCTTGATTCCTTATTATACTTTGTAGATCCAAGTGGCACGCAATGAAAAAAAATCTGCAATGAAAAAAAAATGGCACACAAATGAAGAAAACCTGTGCCATTTCAAAAGAGAAAAAAATCTGTGCCAATAAGAGAAAAAAATCTGAAATCAATGGAGTTTGTATCACAAATGGTTGGATCAAGAATTGGGAAGTTGGAATTATAGAAGTTATTATCAGTAACACTTTGCTAAAGTCTGAATTGAAACAAATGAAAAATCTGTACCAAAGAGAAAAGAAATGCTATGAAGTTTGTTTCGGCCACTCTACTTAAAGCTGAAATGTAGCTGTACATTCTGAAACCAGTGCAAGGGTTGCTAGCAATTGAATAAATCAGTGAGTATTAAGCACAATAACAGAAAAAAAAAATCAGTTGGGGTGTTAGGACTAAGGTTGTGTCTCCATAAAAGCAATTTCGACACAGTTTGGTATCAATCTCAACTGACTTTGGGTTTGGAAATCAGTAATGCAGTGTTGAATTTACACAGAATTTGCAGAGTGGTTTCAATTGGACTAAACTTCTTGGGAGCAACATTTAAACTGCTGAATGAAATTAGCAGTGAAGGCTATTAAGGAAAATGGCAGAGTAGTGCCGAAATATCAAGTGAAGCATTTAATTTCTCCACTACCATTCGATACAAGTTCCTGTGTGCTAATTTCTTTGAGAAATCAGAGAATTGCAAGGTCTGAAAGAATCTGCTGTGGAGCTGGAATTTGAAACAGAAAAAAAAAGAATGCAATCAAAATGTGCCAACTTGAAGTGATGTGTATCAAAAGGGAGTTGCAAGAGTTAGTGAAGGTTATATGTGGAGCATCAAATTTTTGTCCCTAATTGTTATTTGATGTCTCAAGCTCTTTGATACAAACTCTGATCCGAAGTGCTCCATTAGAAGATTTGAGAGTAGAGAAAAAAGAAGAAGATGAAAACAGAAAAAAAAGAGCAAAACAAAGGAACAAAGTGCCATGCAAATGAAGTGTTGGCACCATGAAACTAGTGAAGATATTCTCATCCGAATCAAAGCTTTGCTCCACTATCTTGTCTGATTTTACTAGAGAGAAAGAAAGAAGAAAAAAAATGAGAAAAGAGAAGGAAGCAAGGTTGGCACGCAATAGCAAAATTGGCACAATGAAGTCAAGGAAGTTTTTCTTCATCCGGACCAAGGGGCACTGCAAAATTCTTACTCTACCACACTTTTAACTTCAATATGAGGACTATAAAGAGGGCAAAGTGCATTAGAAATATTCTTGAGAAACCAAGTTTCCCATTTCATCAATTTCTCTATTTTCTTAGCTTTCATTTTATTCTTCTAATTCATGTGTCTTCAATTTGTTTGAATAAACTTTTGTAGATGTGGATCTGAATCATGAATAATGGTGGAGAGTAGATAACAAGCAAGACTATGGTAGTGCAAAAAGCATGTGTGTTTGAGTGAGCTCCACTTTCATCATGAATTTAGGACTCAAGAAGAGAGCCACCAAAAATTTCCCTTGAAAGGCTAGTAAGTTAAATTCATCTCAATGAATCATGAAGGATGAAAAGGCTAAGTTGTTGATTTAAGGACGAGATACTAATCCATAGAGTTTAGATTTTTGAGAATTGACAACCTTAGGTAATTTCTTTTCACTTGCTTCTAATTATGCTTGAGAGAATCTAAGGGATACATATTTAGTAGTTTTCGCGAGACGCTCAAGTTTAAGTGTGAGGGAGTTTGATAAATACCATTTTGTTGATCATTTCAGATGCTAGAATTCAAGTTTGACCCATATTTTACTTGTTTAATATCGAATTTAGTCTAGGATTCATGAATCTATTCTATTTTAGGCTTTATTGTAAATCTTGATATATTTGAGTTATTTTGCTACTAAATTGTTGATCTACTTTTGCAGGCTTGGAAGGATCATGGACCTAGGTCAGACTGGGTCAAACTTGAGTTAGAAGTGGACCCGGATCGAGCGATCAAGCATCCGACTAATATGGGTCGTCCGATTAAAAATGGCTAGATCTGAGCCACCGGAGAACTTTTGAGGCAATCCGAGCTGGGGTTAAGGCTAATCAAGCACTCAGATCAAGATCTGAAGGTTTCATCCAAATCAGAGATCGTTAAGCCGTTGGATCAAGCTCAGGAGGATCTAGATCGTCCATTCAAAGATCAGGTTGATCTGAGCCATCCGTTGCAAATCTAGAAGATCCGAGCTACTGAGAGGCAGATCCTGACCCCTGATCAACATCTGGAAGTTTTGGCTCAGATCGGATAAAGATCAACCGTTGGATGAGTTTTGAATAATCTGGGTCCTCCATTGCTTAACTATATAAACAACTGATCAGCTCCCGAGAACAGTGTCGCGTCTTCGCCGAGCATAGTTGCCAGTTTCGTTTTCTTTGCATTTTCTACTATTTTTCTTCAGTGGAGGGCGTGACCGCTTCGTTTTCATTCTTGGATCGAGATCTAGATCGTTGGAATACTGTTGCCGTGAAGATTTCTGCTCCAATTTGCTCAAAAACAAAGCTGAATGTGTTAAATACCGAGTTTCAGGGGGCTAAATGGAAAAATTCGAAATATAGGGACCTAGTTGAAATTTAGCGAACATTGGAGGGCTTATTTGCAAAATGCCAAAAACCTATTTAAAACCCTAAGTCTTCCCTTTTTCTCCCGATTCGTTACCCGACACCGAGCGAGGTGCCTCGTAGCGGTTCCTGGAGTTCGCGATGCCGAACGCCGCCGCCTCTCCCTGAACGTCGAGTGGTTCCCTGCGGCCTCTCCTTCCTCTCGATCCTCTTCGCCTTCTTCCTCTTTGGTGCACACGAAGGAGAAACTGCGACTCAGAGTCTTCTCGCGCGAAGACGACGAACCTGAGCAATCCCTAGCCGCCGGCCTATTTCCGGTGATTTTTGCCTCGCTATCGAAGAAGACGAACCTCTTTCCTACTTCTCCTTCCCCCACAGTTCATTTTTGTTCCTGTTGCTTGCGTCGGCCAGCCATCAGTTAAAAGAATTATAATTAGGTTTGGTTTGGGAGCAATTAATTGGTCTCCTTCCCCCACAGTTCATTTTTGTTCCTGTTGCTTGCGTCGGCCAGCCATCAGTTAAAAGAATTATAATTAGGTTTGGTTTGGTGGTTTGGGAGCAATTAATTGGTTAAATGGGCATGTCTACAAAATTTCCTTTTGATTGTTTATTTTCTAGTTCCATGTCAACAATTCAGTAAAGTACTTCCTCCAATAGTTACACTGTGAAATCTAAACCAAGTCTGGAAAGTTTAGAGAATCCACTGATGTTGTATGATGGATATATTAATGTGGAAGGTTTAGGTGATTCGGTTGTGAGTTGTAGAACTTTGGATTTGATTCATGTTTGGTTTAATTTTGGATCTTGGATGAATTGTGGTGGGATTGATTCAAGATTTGTATAGCTAAGTTGTCTTTATTTATTTACTGCTCAGGTTGTATATGGAAATGACAAACATATTAGGTCTTGGTTTTTAGCTTGATCCACATGAATATATATTATTCTTACCATGACCTGATGGTTGGGCAGAAATTCTATGTGGGATAGTGGTTGTAACATTGCCTGTTGATCTTGGTGTTGGTTTGTGTCATTTTGATCTTATCGCAGGTTACCACCCTGAGAATGGAATTCGTATATTATATGAATAAATTAAGTGGTGTAGCTTCTGATCTTGTATCTTTATTTCCGTTAGTTTTGTAGTAGTCATTAAATTCAAGGATTTGATCGAAGCTACGTGTAGTAGTAATTTAGCTAATTTAATAAATTATATACATGGCTAAATTTTATCCGTAATACAGGACCTTGATTCGGACTCGTTTGGTTGATCGTGGGAGGTCCTCTTCATTTACGAAATTCTTCAATACAAGGCGGGTACTTCTCCTTTGTACTCGAGTAGTTTTCTTTACCTTAAAAGCATGGCTATATTATGTCTGATAGGTTACTTGACCTTGTTCTTTGTCGTTATTTAAAACATCACCGTTGAGACTTATTCTTCGTTGATCATCGAGTGTTCCCAAATTCGTATCTGTACAGTCCTCGGTTGGTTTTCTGTTCTATAAAGTACCGCTTGTACGCGAGTACCTAGAAGTCCATTACACACAGATAGGTTTATTTGGCATTAGAAATACCCTACCTAGTAGTGTAGGTGCATAATCGTTGGTTTTTGATTTCCGGTTGATTGTATTGATGCATCGTGTATTCGTTGGACTTTATTGCATCGTTGTTTCTCCAGTTGTTCGTGCATCATATAGCATGCACCATACTTGCACGTTGCATACTAACGACTGTTGGGCTTACATTTGGTTATGCCGTCGTTAGTCATATTATTGCTCGATTCACTCAACCACTTGTTGTCGTGGTAGTTGTTAGAGTGCGAGCATCTGTCCTATTATGCCAAACAGTGACACCCTCACCGTTGTTTTTAGAGGGATGAGCTGTTGGTGGCTCACCCTCACCGTTGTTTTTCGAGGGATATTGTAGCTGTTGATAGCTCCCCCGATGTACCAGGGTCTGGAGTGTGGACTCCCCAGCATCCTGTCCACTCAACCACACCTTCTGTGGTATTTGTTGTTGGAGTGGTACAGTTGTCACAGCCCTACCCACTCGGTCACACAGATGGGATGTGTTGACGGCTTGATTGGCGTAAGGGGTGACACATGTCATTGCATCATGTGCATACATATTTCGTTTATGCATTTTCTTGTGATTGTTGCATTTATATGAGCTATGGTTGTTGCACATAATTAACATGCATGTATATCTTGACTTTATTGTTATTGCATCGTTTTACACCTGTTTAGTTATTATTCGGTTTTATACCATGTCGTATTATATTGGTTATGCATGATTAGGTAAATTCTATAATTCTTATGGACTGTACACTGTTGATTTCTATACTCTGTTTATCCTTTATTATGCCATGCTTATTTGTCTACTAATATACCCGCAGAGTCCACCCGGACTCACCACCCCTGCTTTCCTTTCTGTTGTTTCAGATAGCAGGTAGACGTATTTCTTGGAGCCAGGAGAGGATCTAGTTGTCGGTCCCCAGTGTCGAGTTGAGTTATTTTTCGGTATTCGGTTTAGTTGTTTGTTTGCAGTACTTGTAGTTGCATTTTATTCATTATCGGATTTTGTCGTTATCAGAGTCTTTTGGTGTTCTTTTTAAATTGTAGTTCTTTTATGATTAAGGTGGCTGAGCCGCCCGTTATCTTTCCTTTTGATATAAAACTGCGTGGTTGTGATTGTTTACTTCTATATATGTGATACTAGCCGCCTGTGGCTAAGTTATATGGTGAGATATTATGTATTATTGTCCCATATTGTCCGCCGTACAGGGGAGATGCTGCCCGATTTTCGAGGAAGCATGTGCCTCTGGGGTGTGACAGAATGAGGGTTTCTTCAGATCTGTCATTCGGTTGATTGGATCTTGTTTGGTGCCACTTCCCATCCATCTGAGCTAGCTGGAGGGTCCTCTGGCGGGTTCTGATCATCTCCAAATCATCATCATGAACTTACATAGCGAGATCGAAGAGATCGAATGGTTTTTTTTAGACTTGAGCATATTTGAGTTTGATTTGATCATTGAGACAGAATTTCCATCGATTTGTGGAGCTTACGGGTTCGAGGCTCACTCTTGTGTGACAGCAAGGAGATCTTGAGCTAAGGATTGGATTGAAGCTTAGTTTCTTATTGAATTTTCATTCCCGAGTAGTAGATTAAATTTCTGCAATCTGTTCCATTACTGCAATTCGTATCAGCTGCTGTAGTTTTCTTTTCTGAATAGTTCTGCTTAAATTAGGTTTAAATTCTGCAAGTTAAGTAGCTAGGGAGTTCATCTAGTGAACAATTGATTTCAATTTCAGTTTACTTCATGATTTAGCGCTCGCGTATCAGCTCTGTAGCTGAGTTTCAGTTCTTTCTCCTGCGTATCAGTTTTGTATCAAGTTAGCTTAAGTTTTACATTCTGAATTTACATTGTAACTTGTCTCATTTACAAAGCACTCGAATTCAATTTCTGCAATTGGTTTCAATTGATGCGTTCAGTTTTTATTTCTGCGAATTCAGTTCAGTTTCTGCAAATTAGGTTCCATCTCTGTAAGCCGGTTTCCATTTCTGCAATTCTTACTTTATAGTTGCTGAAATTTGTATCAGTTACATCAGCTCCTTTGAACCTTTTCTGAAGTTAGATTTATGCATCAAATTTCAGCTTGATTGCTTGTTCTACATTTGATTGTTACTGCATTTCTGCATACAGCTTTTGCAATTCTGCATTTGTTTCTTTCATTCAACTGTTTCTGAATGGATCAGTTTCATTACTGCATATTAGTGTCATAGCTTCTGAATTGTGTAACAAACTAAACCCTAATAAACTGATTGATTCCCGCTTGTACTTCAGTTGATTTGTTCTGAAATTTTGCAGCGTATCAGTTCTTAATTGTGTATCAGTCTCCATTTTTGCATTTAATGATTTCTCTGAATTCTGCAGTTTGCTTGCAATTCAGTTTGCCTTGGGTTTGAGTTCTGAAGATAAACATACCTTGTAGTGTACTTTTGAGCTTGGAAACAGTTTCTTTTGCATTCAGTGTGTTTTTGAATTGCAAGTTTCTTTTCAGCAATCTCAGTTGGCATCTCTGCATTTTGATATCAAGAGAAGTTTAGGCTCTGTCTTTGTATCAGTTGTTCCTAGATTGCTTTACATTAGGTTACTTTGAGTGGTCAATCCGAAAGCAATTCTCTGCATTTAATATCAGCTTTTGGCACATCAGTTTTTCCTCTTGGTATCAAGCTGTTTCAATTTCTCACTTTGTATCAAGTCTTCATTCCTAAAATTAGGGTTATAATTCTGCATCAGCTTCAATCGTAAATGTCAGCACTGTTCTGATTCAATTACTTAGTATTTGGAATGCATTTGATATAGTACTTGTTATTATGTTTGATTTTCCAAATCTGAAAATCTACTTTGGTTTGATTAAGATCATAATTGGTTGAGACTTTAATTGCCATCACTTTGTTTAGTTCATTGGTTAAGTCTCCTTTATTTTCATTGCGATTTCATTTCTAACTGAAACCAAACCCAAATCTTATTCGAAACCCAAAAATATTTGACGACACATAAACTTCGAGCTTGAATCAAACAACCTTAACTAGCCCTAGGAAAAATACGACCTGTGGCCCCTTTACTACGTTTTCATCTTTGCTAGCAAAAAGGGTTTCCAGCTTTACACATATCTAAATTTTGAGACCCACATTCGTGACACCTAGTTCGGGTCCATCAATGAAATCCTGGCTTGGAGGGATAGGTTGATGAAACCCTGGCTTGGAGGGTCAGGTCCTAGCTTGGACGGCTAGGTTGATGAAATCCCGGCTTGGAGGGTCAGGTCCTAGCTTGGAGGGCTAGGTTGAAGTCCCGGTGAGTGAGACTGGGCACAGTGTCTTGGTCCGGGGGACTAAGAACGAGTCAGAGAAGGGCTGGAAGCTTGTTCTAGTGACTTAGAGTGTTTTTGGCCTTGCCTGGATCGGTCTGGTGACCGATCAGGGAAGTTGTCACGGTACTCCCTCGTGGATCGGTCTGGTGACCGATTCAGCTGTGACTGATCGGTCTAGTGACCGATCAGGGAGCATACAGTGAGATTGGAAAACTTACTGATCGACTCTTGATCGGTCTGGTGACCGATCAGGGAGCATACAGTGAAATTGGGAGCCTTACTGATCGACTCCTGATCAGTCTGGTGACCGATCAGGGATACTATACAGATCGTTCTGGTGAACGATCATTTGTCGCGAGGTTCTCACTATAACCAATCAGGCTAGAGCCTGATCGGTCAGAAGGTGCCCTGATCAGTCTGCAGACCGATCAGGCCACACCCTGATCGGTCTGGTGACCAATCAGGAGGGTTGGGCTGCGAAGCTGGAAAGACTTGGATCGGTCTGGTGATCAATCCCGGAGAAGTCGCGATTTCTGATTTCCCACTGGGGACCGATCAGGCTAGAGCCTGATCGGTCTGAGCCCATCCTTATCGGTCTGGTGACCGATCAGGAGTCACTCTGATCGGTCCGGTGACCGATCAGTAGCTGACAGCTTTAATTCAAAAGCACTGTTAGACGTCTGATTGCCTGCTGATTCGCTACTAATTTTGTTTTGATATGTGATTCTCTGTTTATTTGATGTGCTAATGACCTGCTAAGTGTGCAGATGACAGGGGTGGATTCAAACACTCAAGGAGGGTCAATGGGAGTCTTTCCTTGGAGTAGGTTTGTGCATTTCTTCTTAGCAGGAAACAACGGCTTCTGGCACGAACTGCAACGACTGAGAAGCTGATGACCTGGGGCTCGACTGGAGGGGATTCAGTGAGTTCAGAGGAGGTCATGGATAGCTGGGCTGTTGCAGGTGAGCAACTGACGAGCTCCAGAGGAGCGTCTGTGACCTGGCGATGCTGGCGATGCAAAGCAGGTTAAGCTGCGGAGTGGAGAAGGAGCTGTGATAGAACTCGACGTGAACTCTTCTCAACACTTGTGCTTGTGCGACAACTTTAATCCATCTCTTGAGCAACATTCTGATTCTTGAGTGCTTGGAAGAAGAAACAAGGAGTTTGGCGAGTCCATCAGCAAGAAGACATGAAGAGGGAGTTCTTGCGTGAGATCTGTGCTGAGTGGAGCTCGGTGAGGAGTTCGCTTGTGTTCTTACTGTCCTAAGTGCTCTGTAAGTTTCTCTTGTGGTTCTTGTGCTTATTTCCATTATTCGTTTGAACCTGCTGTGGAGAGGTTACTCCACCGAGAAGGAGGTTACATTTGATATCCGGATTTCTGGGGCTTGATCTGCCGACGATCAAGGGATCACCCACCTCACGGGCACGCCAAGGAGTAGGGGCAGGTTATCCCCGAACCTTGTAAACCCTCATTGTTAGCGATCTCGTTTGTTGCTTTAGTTTGTTTTGTTCTTCTGTGTTTCTGCATTTCTTTGTTTCCTTTGCTTCCGCTGTGTTACTAACCCTAAGTGCAGAATCTGTCAAAGTGAAAGCGATTTGTGTGTCTGGCTATATTCACCCCCCCCTCTCTAGCCATCCAAGTTCCAACAAGTAGGACTAAACCAATACTTTATACTTAAGGATCAAATCCACTTTTTAAGTAGCAAACTTAAAATTTAAATAGGAGGCGGCAATCTAGTTATTACCTCACTAACCCAACCTACCCATATGGGTACTTATGATTAGTTAACTCAAAGTTAGCTCTAACTTGTTAAGAGTACAAGTCTAGTACTAAGTCATCTAGGTGAGAACAGTTGGGAAGCTCTGTCAGGATTGTGGTTGCCTTAATGATATCTATTGTGACTCACCACTACCTGGGAGCTTATTCAAGGACGCTTGCTTGGGTGATCCAAAGTTAAACTTAAACCAAACACAAGTTAAGACTAATCATGGCAATCAAGTAATAATTCATCTTACAAAATCATAAGATTACCTGTTTGTAAATCCCCGGTGAGATGAACTCAAACTAAATCAAATCCAACTTGAACTAAACTCAAATTAAACCAAATCCAACTTGAACAAAACTCAAACTGAACCAAATCCAACTTGAACCAAATGCAAACTAAACAAAATCCAACATGAACCAAACTAAACCAAATCCAACTTGAACCAAACTCAAACTGAACCAAATCCAACTTGAACCAAACTTAAAACCAAACCCAAACTAACTTAAGCTAAACTTAAACTAAACCAAACCTAATTTGAACTAAACCAAATTCAACTTGAACCAAATTCAAACTAAACCAAACTCAACTTGAACCAAATCAAACTTAAAATAAAATCAAAATCAAACTAACCCAATGTCCCTCAAATTTATTCAAAATATTTTTCAAAACAATTTTTCAAAACTTAACTTTTTGAAACCAAATTTCAAAACTTTTCTTTTCAAACCTTATTTTCAAAACAATTTTTTTTAAAAAAAACTTTTTCAAAAACTTATTTGCTTATCTTTAAAACAAACATTTTCAAAAACTTATTTGCTTATTTTTTCAAAAACTTATTTGCTTATTTTTAAAACAAACTTTTCAAATCTTTTTCAAATCTTGTTTTTCAAAACTTAAGTCTCAAAACAAACCATTTCATTTTTTTATATTTTTTAAAATTTCAAAAACTTAAAAAATTATTTTAAAACCTTATTTACTTTTAAAACTTATTTTCAAATTTAGAAAATTATTTTCAATTATTCTTTTTAAAACTTAAAACTTATCATTCTCAAAACAAATTTTTCAAAATTTAGTTTTTAAAACAAAACATTTTTCAAAACTTAGCTTTTAAAACTTATATTAAACTTATTTTCCAAACTTAAAAATTTATTAAGACTCAACAATCATCTCACATCCCTATTTATACCTTGATTGAAAACCTAGACCTAGTGAAATGAACTAGAAAAAGTTCCTCAAACCAAATCATTGGTCTAACCGCTGCTTCATGTGTAGACACTCAATGATTTGGATCAATGGATACTTAATAGCAAATGTTCAAGACACATGACTAGAGATCAGCACAAATTTACTAACATTAAGTTCAAGAGTTTAGGATCAATTACCTTTGGAAACAATGGCAGACTTAAGGTAATTGGAACAGATAATATTTAGTTAAACTCATATTTATCAATTAAGAAAGTTTTGCTTGTTAAAAACTTTGACTTTAATTTTCTTAGAATAAGTCAATTATGTGATGTCGGTTTTATAGTTAAGTTTCTTTCCACTAAATGTTTAATTAAACATACTGAATCAAACAATATACTTTTAAAAGGTTTTAGGCAAAACAACTTTCACATAATAAACCTACCTAGACTTGATATTCAATGCAACATAACTCAACAAGAAGAAACTTGGTTATGGCATAGGAGACTAGCCTCACTAACATTATAACTATACTAAAAGCAACTAAAAATAAACTAGTTAAAGGACTACCAAAATTAGGAAATCTAGAAAACAAACTTTGTAACCCTTGTCAAGGAGGTAAACAAACAAAATCAACACATAAATCAACTGAACAAAATAGAACCAACTCAATATTAGAACTTTTACATCTAGATTTGTTTAACTCATATGGAATTAAAACCCTATGTGGAAACATTTATTGCCTAGTTATAATTGATGACCACTCTATGTATACTTGGATAAAATTCTTAAAACACAAACATGAAACTTTTGAAATATTTAAAAAATTTTGCAAACAAATAGAAAATGAAAAAGAACTAAAAATCAAGAAAATTAGAAGTGATAATGGTGGAGAATTCAAAAACTATAACTTTATAGACCTATATCTAGAAAATGAATATCACCATGAATTTTCATGCCCTAAAACTCCCCAACAAAATGGACTACTAGAAAAAATACAACTCTACAAGAAGCGTCAAGATCAATGTTAAACTAATATAATCTACCAACTTACTTTTGGGTCGAAGCCATAACACATCCTACTATATTCAAAATAGAATATTAATTAATAAAATACTTTTTAAAACACCTTATGAAATCCTTTTTAACAAAAAACCTAACTTAAATTACTTGAAGTATTTGGATGTAATGTACACATTTTAAAGATCAAAGACTACTTCGAAAAATTCACCTTAAAAACTCAACAAGAAATATTTCTAGGTCATCCACTAGTAAAGCCCTATAGGGTATATAACAAATCCACTCAAAAAATTGAGGAAACAACTAATGTATCTTTTGATGAAAATCCTAAAAACCAAGAACAAACCAACCTTAAAGATTAAAATGATGGCCTTGAAAATGATAATCAAGAGAAATCCCAACAAGAAGAACCCCAAAATGAAAATAACCCTAATCCTAAAACATTACCACAAATCCAAACCATCCAATTGATTCATAGGAAACCCAAAACTTAGGGTATGAAATAGATTGGCTTTTAGAAACCTAAGTCAAATAGCCCTGATCTCCAAGTTTGAACCCAAAACCATAGATGAAGCATTAGATGAACCTGACTAGATAATTGCAATGCAAGAAGAATTAGCCTAATTTTTAAGAAACAATGTTTGGGACTTAGTACCTCCACGTAAAAACAAATTGATCATAGATACCAAATGAGTTTTTAGAAATAAATTAGATGATCAAGGCCAAATTGTTAGGAACAAAGCTAGGTTAGTATCTAAGGGGTTCAGACAAGTTGAATAACTTGATTACGATGAGACTTATCCCCCTGTAGCCAGACTTGAATCCATTAGGATGTTGCTTGCCTATGTAACACATAAAGGATTTATGTTATATCAAATGGATATTAAATCCATCTTCCTAAACGGTCTAATTAAGGAAAAAGTCTATATAAGTCAACCCCCTAGATTTGAAGACTTAGAAAACACTAAACATGTGTTTAAATTAATAAACACTTTATATGGACTAAAACAAGCACCTAGGGTCTAATATGAAAGTTTATCAAGTTACCTAAGTTCTAAGGGTGGTTTTAAGGAAGGACAAATTGACCCAACATAATTTTGAGAGAAAATTAAGGTTTTAGAAATACTAAACAAATATATATATATATATAGTGTTGATATTTTTGCAGAAAATCCCTCCAAGTTTGACATATTTAACACAACCAAACCTTTTAGCGGGAGAAGAAGGGGCCGACCAACTATTGGGTTGTGGCAAGCAAGGGGCGGCAAGGGCTTGGTGGGTGGTGGCACATGAGTAAGAGGAGAGAAAAAAACCTTGATTAATTCTCCCCCTTTTTCCATGGAGAGGTATTTATATACCTCTTCATTAAGGCTTGAGGAACAAGCCAAGCCTAAGCCCATATCATATATGCAAGCCCAAATCACCTACAAGAGGTTGAACAAACCCAAACCCATGTCATATGAGTAGGCTCAACCCACCTACATGATGCGTAGCCTGTAAGTGCTTCCGACGCAGCAAACACTTTTCATATTTATCCTTTGATTGGTCCAACCAATCTTAATCTCTTTCTCTCTTTCACTACAAGAAAATCCTTATTCATGAACAACACTCAAAAGACAATGGTTTTATGTTAAAATTGTTTTTTTTTACTTTTTTACAATGATTTTAACAAAAATCATTGTCTTTCAGCGATTTTTTAGTGCTATGACAACGGTTTTTGAAAATTGTTGTTTATTTATGCTTTTTTAGGGACTACGACGGTTTTAAAAAACTGTTATCCATTGCAAAAAACTAAGGGGGCGTTTGGTTTACTCCATTTTCTATTTTCATTTTCCAGAAAATCATATTTTCTCATTTTCTGGAAAATGACTTTATTTCATTCTCTAGTTTTCCAGAAAATGTTATATCTTCTTCTGAAAAATAAGATTGGAAAATACAAATCAAACACATTTTTCAGAAAACCGGATTTTCTACGGAAAATAAAAATAGAAAACAAGCAAACCAAACGCCTTCTAATCCTTCTATTCTCTTCTCACGGCAAGCGAATTTCATCTCTTCCACACCAACCTTGGACGCCACCAACTACGCCTCTTCCTCCACCAAGTCATGCGGTTCCACCTCTTTCCTCACCATTGTCAGCCATTCATCTCCTCTCCATCCCCCTTCTCAAGCCTCCACCATAACCCTTCGTAATCGCCTCTTCCTCATGCCATCAAATCTATCCATTGTTCTTCCCCATTTCTGGCTATCTCTTCTCTTCAAGTTAGAAGAGATGGATCCGACCACTTCATCTCCACCTCCTCTTCAGGTTAGAAGATGAGATCCGGCCACTTCGTTATCTAGCAGCCCTTTATTATAGCCTGTAGCCCCTCTCCTCTTTGGGTTAGAAGAGGAGAGTTCTGTTCATCTCCTTCACTTCCTGACAGAAACTATTCCCCTCTTTTGGTTAGCAGAGAAGGGTAATCCTCTTCCAGCGATTCCAACATTAGCCCCACCACAAGCGCCTACAACCACTGTCCACTCGCAAGCTTGGGTCGATCTCTTCATGTGTAATTTATGTTTCTTGTTGAGTTGTTTCTTAAGTGTTGATTTTTCATTTGTGTGTTAATTCTTGTATTGAATTGATCTCCCATGATTAATTTGAATATACTTTGGTTAATTTGATTCATATCCATAATATATTCGATAAAAATGTATCTTTACTTGGTTAGACTTTAATTGTTGAAACAAGTTTCGTTAAATTTAGTGCAATACTTTTTCTTGTTGAATTAAGTTAAGATATTTATTCTTGTTCTTAAATTTGGAGCAATTATGTTAGATTGGCCAGTGTTTAGCTGTTAAAAAATTATATGACAAGAAAATGCTTTCTTAAGTATATTCTAGTGAAGTTCTTTTTGCTGTAATCTTTCTTCTATTTGTTTCAGAGCTAGTGTTTAAATAAACTATTTATTTATTTTTCAAGTTGCATCTCGTTGTTGCTGGATCAAGGATTCAAAGCTAAACAGTCATGCTACTTCCACCCACTCACTAATAAAGTCACAATTTGTAAGTTAGAGGGTCTTTTCTGATCCTTCCTTTTTCACGTGTTATTTTTTCCTTTTAAATTTGTTTATTTAAAGTTTATTAAATAGTTATGGCCTTTGTCAATTACCTATTTATACTTGAGGATTCAGTTCAATAATCAGTTTGTTGCATCAATTCAGCAGTTTAAATATTTGAAGTGTTCTTTCTCTTATATGTATATGCACATTTTATTTCTATTGCTACATCACACAAGAAACTCCAACTGTGAGAATTTTTTCGTGCATTCAACTGCTAAAATAAAGTGATGTGATATTCTATTGATGAATTTGGCCAGAATTATGTTTCTTAATCTTTGTAAAAGAAAACTCTTCTAATTCAAGGTGATTCGTTCACTCTCAATAACCTCGCCAATCTCTCCTAGGGTCTTAGATCTAACATGGAGGAGATAAATATATTTGCAAGTGAAAACTCTTCTAATTTCAACAATATAGTTGCAAGTGATATTTTAGTGAAAATCATTTTACTGGTGGTCCGTTGATCAAGCATGATAAGGCTATATATGACAATTATAAGAAAAAATCATGATTAAAATTAAGTACATGAACCAAGTTTTCATCATAAACCTCTGTAGTTATGGCCAAATATAAACATAAGTTCACGGCAAGTCGGCAACTGTTTCAATATAAATTGATAATAGTTTTTTGTAATAGGCAAATCCAGTGGTTGGGGAGGACAATTCACCTGATCATGCAGATTTAGTTCCATCTGGAGTTACCACTCTGTCAGATGCAATAGCAAACACTGTTACTTCTGCTCCAAAAATGTTTGTTGAAAAGGATGTTTTTCCTGCTAAGAAATCTGTAAACCATCCTCGTGAGCTTCTTTTTGTAAAGATAGTAGAATATTTTTTTCCCCCCACATCTTGATGTTTAGAGAATTTTTACCTACCTATTATCTCTTTGTTTTTTTTTGCATTCTTGCACTTTAGTTTAACCCTAGTTTTATTCAGGGAATTCCATATAAAATCTTAATAAATTTATGAATAATTCAAGAAATGACATGATAATAGATTTGTATGGATGATTACAGGAGCAGCAATTACATGCTATGTGGCACTACATGTGAACCTCAGGAGTGTGACTGGGAAGTACTTCGACAATTGCAATGAGGAGGATACGAGTAACCACGCCTAGGATGAAGAACTAGCAAAAAAGGCTTTGAGATTTAAGCGAGAAGATGGTTAAAGCCAATGATTAAAGAACATTCAAGGCAAAGAGGATAAGTAGCATCAACAAAGATCCTTTTATATTGGATCAAGTAGCAGATGAATTTAGGATGATTGATCTAGTTCCACAAAAATTTCTCACCGATCATCAGGATAAATCGGGAAGCGCTCGCGGTGGGTGGTCTAAAAGCCCAACGCCCTAGGATTTGCGCCTCATTTGAAAGAAAAATTCCTGCAAAATACGCCCTAGCTAGGGATTGAATCGTAAATATCAGGGATAACGACTAATCGTCCTACTGCTGTACTATAGCCCCGAGGGCTACATAGATCCTTTTAAGTTCATGCAACAAGATGTAGTTTAGAGGAAAGTTTTGAGTGTTTCCTAATTAAAATTTTTTTATGTGCGAGTAATTATGACTATTATAGAAGTGCAAGTATGATAATTTGTATACTTATATTGGTTGTTCATTTAATAATATGTTGTTGATTGAAGTAGTTCATTTAAAATTCGGCAATTTACCAAAGGGCGTACCTAAGTATTGGTATTTACCAAAAGGCGTATCATAGTTTCAATGTTACCAAAGGGCGGACATATTTTAGTAAACTTCCTCTTATACCCCTACCATCAAGTACTGCATGCATTTCTCTTTCTCTTTCTCTTTCTCTTTGTCAGTAAAGAATTTCGAGACGGACCATAAAGAGATGTTCCTTTATATTTTGATTTTTATATTATGGAACCTTTCTCAAAACAAAAAAATATTGAAATTAATTAAAATATTTTTATTAAATTAAAACTAAAAAACATATCAGACCCACGTTGGGCCTGAAATGGTTCCATTTCAGGCCCAACGTGGGGATGAAATGTTTCCATTTCAGGCCCAACGTGCCCAATATTAAGAGTCTTTTTTCGATTCTTTGTTGTTACATTTTAACACCTCGGAGAAGTCCAAATAAACAATGGATAGCAAATTTGAACTCCTTGTAACCTCAGAAATCCACAGGAACTGAAATTTTTACAATCAGAGCTCTCTAGGTCAATCAGTGGCCTTTTAGGGTCGTTGGGGTTGAAATGGAAACATTTCAGCCCCACGTTGGGCCTGAAATGGAAACGTCGGCCTGAAATGGAATCATTTCAGGCCCAACGTGGGGCTGAAATGTTTCCATTTCAGCCCCAATGACCCTAAAAGGGCACTGATTGACCTAGAGAGCTCCGATTGTAAAAATTTCAGTTCCTGTGGATTTCTGAGGTTACAAGGAATTCAAATTTGCTATCCATTGTTTATTTGGACTTCTCCGAGTTGTTAAAATGTAATAATGAAGAACCGAGAAAACACCTTTATTATTGGGCCTGAAATGGGCACGTTGGGCCTGAAATGGAAACATTTCAGGCCCACGTTGGGCCTGAAATGGAATCATTTCAGGCCTAATGACCCTAAAAGGCCTAAAGTGTCAAAATCCACTGATTGACCTACAGAGCTCCGATTGTAAAAATTTTAGTTCCTGTGGATTTATGAGGTTACAAGGAGTTCAAATTTGCTATCCATTATTTATTTGGACTTCTCTGAAGTGTTAAAATGTAATAATGAAGAACCGAGAAGAAATCACACATTAGGCCTTTTAGGGTCATTGGGCCTGAAATGGTTGGACACCTATTGCATTGGTGATATCTAATATATAGATGTTTGGACACCTAAAACATCATCTCCTACCTCTGACCTCTCTATTCATATGGAATTTTCAGAAATCCAGATATGGGAGGTCCATCAGTGGGTTTTGGTCAAAACTCACTGATATTTCTAAACTACTCCTATTTGATTGGTGATATCTAATATATATATGTTTGGACACCTAAAACATCATCTCCTACCTTTACCCTCTCTATTCATATGGAGTTTTCAGAAATCCAAATATGGGAGGTCCATCAGTGAGTTTTGACCAAAACTCACTGATATTTCTAAACTACTCATTTTTGATTGGTAATATCTAATATATAGATGGCTGGACACCTAAAACATCATCTCCTACCTTTACCCTCTCTATTCATATGGAGTTTTCAGAAATCCAGATATGGGAGGTCCATCAGTGAGTTTTTACCAAAACTCACTGATATTTCTAAACTACTCCTTTTTGATTGGTAATATCTAATATATAGATGGTTGGACACCTAAAACATCATCTCCTACCTCTAACCTCTCTATTTATATGGAGTTTTCAGAAATCCAGATATGGTAGGTCCATTAGTGGGTTTTGGTCAAAACCCACTGATATTTCTAAACTACTCCTATTTGATTGGTGATATCTAATATATAAATGTTTGGACACCTAAAACATCATCTCCTACCTCTACCCTCTCTATTCATATGGAGTTTTCAGAAATCCAGATATGGGAGGTCCATCAGTCAGTTTTGAAAGCTATAGGTCTAGTTTAGTTCAATCAGTGGATTTTGCTCAAAACCCACTGATGGACCTCCCATATCAGGATTTCTGAAACCCCCAGCTAAAAAGTTATTGTTGAGGTCGGAGAAAGTATTTTAGGTGTCCATAACCTCAAATTTTTATTTTTTCCAAAGCTATAGGTCTAGTTTAGTTCCATCAGTGGGTTTTGCTCAAAACCCACTGATGGACCTCCCATATCTGGATTTCTGAAATCCCCAGCTAAAAAGTTATTGTTGAGGTTGGAGAAAGTATTTTAGGTGTCCATAACCTAAAATTTTTATTTTTTCCAAAGCTATAGGTCTAGTTTAGTTCCATCAGTGGGTTTTGCTCAAAACCCACTGATGGACCTCCCATATCTGAATTTCTGAAAACTCCATATGAATAGAGAGGTTAGAGGTAGGAGATGATGTTTTAGGTGTCCAACCATCTATATATTAGATATCACCAATCAAAAAGGAGTAGTTTAGAAATATCAGTGAGTTTTGGTCAAAACTCACTGATGGACCTCCCATATCTGGATTTCTGAAAACTCCATATGAATAGAGAGGGTATAGGTAAGAGATGATGTTTTAGGTGTCCAACCATCTATATATTAGATATCACCAATCAAAAAGGAGTAGTTTAGAAATATCAGTGAGTTTTGGTCAAAACTCACTGATGGACCTCCCATATCTGGATTTCTGAAAACTCCATATGAATAGAGAGTGTAAAGGTAGGAGATGATGTTTTAGGTGTCCAAACATATATATATTAGATATCATCAATCAAATAGGAGTAGTTTAGAAATATTAGTGAGTTTTGACCAAAACCCACTGATGGACCTCCCATATCTGGATTTCTGAAAATTCCATATGAATAGAGAGGTCAGAGGTAGGAGATGATGTTTAGGTGTCCAAACATCTATAATATTAGATATCACCAATGCAATAGGTGTCCAACAATTTCAGGCCCCAATGACCCTAAAAGCCTAATGTGGCTGTGGTGATTTCTTTTTCCGGTTTCTTCATTATTACATTTTAACACCTCAGAGAAGTCCAAATAAATAATGGATAGCAAATTTGAACTCCTTGTAACCTCAGAAATCCACAGGAACTGAAATTTTTACAATCGGAGCTCTGTAGGTCAATCAGTGGATTTT
>JAGFNQ010000217.1:275936-352525 GCA_024364735.1 Boesenbergia rotunda
ATGAAAGACTTAGGTGAAGTAGCCAATATCCAAGGCATCAAGATCTATAAGATAGATCTAAGAGATTGCTTGGCTTAAGTCAGAGTACATATATTGACAAGGTGCTTAATCGTTTTGCCATGCAGAATTCAAGAAGGGATTTCTGTCGATGTCACATGGTGTGAGTCTTTCGAAGACTCAATGTCCCTCTTCTAAAGAGGAGAGAGACCGCATGGATCAGATTCCTTATGCAACCGCTATAGGAATCTATCATGTACGCCATGCTTTGTACTCGTCCAATCTCTCGTATGCTTTGAGCATGACGAGCAGATACCAGTCAGATCCAGGTGAAAGTCATTGGACAGCTGTCAAGAATATTCTTAGTACTTGCAAAGTATGAAAGAATATTTCTTGATATTTGGAGGCAATGAGGAACTAGCTACAAAGGGTTACAGTGACGCAAGCTTCCAAACCGATAGGGATGATTTCAGGATCGCAGTCAGGGTATGTATTTTACTTGAATGGTGGCGCTGTGAGCTGGAAGAGTTGAAGCAGGACACAGTCATAGATTCTACAATAGAGGCCGAGTATATTGCTGCGTCTGATGCAGCAAAAGAGGCTATTTGGATCTAGAAATTTATTACAGAGCTTGGTGTGGTTCCTAGCATATCAGATCTGATAGACCTCTATTGTGACAACAATGGGGCTATTGCATAGGCTAAAGAACCTCGCTCTCATCAGCGGACCAAACACATACTACGGCGCTTCTATCTCATTCGAGAGATCATCGATAGAGGAGATGTGAGGATATGCAGAGTACCCATTGATGCTAACATCGCGGATCCTTTGACCAAGGTTTGGCACAGAAGAAGCATGATGGTCACACTAGGTCACTGGGTATTAGATATTACAGTGATTGACACTAGTGCTAGTGGGAGATTGTTAGTAGGAGCCCTAGAGCCAATTATGTGATGATTGACTAGGGACTTTTTGTATCATATTCTATCATTAATAAAGACATGTTTGGTTATTATACTTACTTTATATTTGTGTCAAATAACTAAGTATAATAATGTCCTTGGGTAGTAGGTTCTTATCTACATCATATCGATTGGTTGAATCGATAGTGAGATGATGTAGAAAACACTATACTAAACCATTCCTAGTCAAACATTAATATTCAAGGACAATATTAATGCATGGAGACTAGCATGTAGGTCAATTGATGACTTGAGCTCACAAGTCATGGATATGTGATATCAAGTTGACACATGGGTATACATTAGAGAATGTGTACTGAATTGACCCGCCATGAGAAAGTTTCATAGATTGTCATATGAGTGTCATAAACTTTCTCATGTGACTATTAGTAGAAATAGTCCTTAGACCTGAAGTCACTACGGTTCCCTACATAAGGAGTTATGTACTTTGGTATCGTCAAACGTCACCATAACAGGGTGACTATAAAAGCGATCACTGGTATGTAATAAATTATGCAGAGGGATGTGAGTGATGTAGATGGGATCTATCCCTCCCATATGACGGGAGTGATATCTGTGGGCCCTTGATCGAGTAGGACTACTAAAATGCATGCCATGCTCAAATGAGTCAATATGAGATATTGAGCTCATTTGTTTGAGTGAGTCTACTCGGGGATCAAGAAACACAAAGATTGATCGAGGATGACACGTTTATGCCTCATTGGTCAATCTAGATATCAAGGATGAAGGACAAGGTCATACATTGTCATAGTCACGGAGATTAAGTCAGATCTCGACTTTCTCGTCACTTGGGTAGCAATGATGCATTGCTAGATGCCTCTCATTGCTTATATGTCTAAAGTGGTTTAGACACATGCCAATGTACGAGAATCTATTGGGCCACGCACTAAGGACACGATGCTTCGGAGATTAATTGATCTTAGTTTGACTAAGATTTGATCCGAATTGGATTAATTGAGTTAGACTCAAGTGAATCCAATTGGATTATGGGATTGAGTCTAATTTGAGTTAGACTCATCTAGATTAGACTCAACCACTTAATTATGGATAATATTCATTAAATGGTTTAATGAAAATTATTTAAGAGGAAGGCTAAGAGGCATTCTATTCATTAAATGAATAGAATATTAAGAGTCTCAAGGAATACTAAAAGGCTTGGTATTCATTGGGTTTTATTAGCATTAAGATGAGAGAAGCTCAAGGGACATAGACCCTTGGTATTCATTAGATGAGTATAAATACCCCCTCTTGTCAAAGGCTAAGAGAGAGCACTTCTCTTCTTCTTCTTTCTTCCTCCTTGTCCAAAACTCCCTAGTGGAGGTTCTTGTGCTTTGTGAGTCATCCCAAGTTGTTAGCACAACTAAGGTGGTTCCTCTCCGAGGCAAAGATCGTGTTCGTGTGGATACGCATAGAGGCACAGACACTTGAACGTGCAAGAGATCCGGTATACCTCAGATAAGCGGGATAAGCGAAGGGCACCCGCCAAAGGTATACCTATACGATAGGATTTTTTTTTGTAAATTCACTTTGTATGAGTTTTCTTTCGCATAGATCGCTCAAGGGATCTTATTTCCATAGCAAATTTTATATATTTTTGTCCATAGATCCCTACACTACCGAGCCGATCCGATGCCAAGCTAAAGTCCAAACATGTCTGGGAGACCCAATATCTGGCAGGTAAGTGAGGTAAACTTCTGGAGGAGAAAGCTATGAGGTCGTGTCCCTCCAGGATAGCCTTAGGCACTGATCAAACTAGAGAAACCTATGAAAATTTCTAAGTTGAGATTAGTATAGTTACGACTGCCAATCACTCATGCATTCTTTTATTTATCTGTGCTAACCTCTTTTTTGCAGGGCTAATTATTTTATACATTATTGTTGTACTAACATCTTTGTGTAAGAAAGTCAAACTCAGTTGACTGTAGGATCAGTCGACTAATCAAATCAATCGACTGATCAAGATCGAGCAGATTGCCATAAAGCCAGATTCAACATCTTTTCAAACTAATCCATCGACGGATCCATATATGGTATGGCGCATGCACGCCTATGGAAGTTCTCTATCGTCCAACCCATCAGGGGTTAGGTTGATAGATCATATTAAATGCTATGATAGCCTATCAGAGCAAAAGCGGAAGGGCGCAAACTTTCGTAGACTGAACAGAGGGTTAGTCCGACCTATCTTATCAGTAGACTGAATGGTTTTTCAATCAATGGATAGAGGCCTATACAAGGAGCCCAAGACTAGCCTTCTCTGAACAACTTTACTCACCTCGTTTGTGCTTTCTACATCAACGAACTACTTTCGATCTACTGCTTTGATGCCGGACAGCTCACCGACTCTGTGCGATCTTCTACTACTTTATCGGTATAATCTTTATTTTTCATACTTGTACTTGCATACTAAAAGGGAGTTAGTAGATTGTTATTAACATCCCTCACATTTGTACGAAATTAATTTCTCCCGAACAGTTTTCGGAGAAAAGATTAGTGGATTGCCCATCGAGAACGGTCGAGGACTGCGGGCCTTAGAGTAAAAGTCGTTGAAGACTCCGAACCAAGTAAAAAAGAAAAAATATTTTATTTCTTTTTCCGTTGCATTACTTTGTTTTCTTTTAATTTCTAAAACAAAAAGAAAGAATTTTAAAATACCGAGATTCACCCCCTCTCTCTATCTTTGACAATCCAACAATCGATATCAAAGCAAGGTTGTTATGAAAAGATCTAAAGATCTTTCTTTGCATTTTTGTTCTCTCTTTTCTTTCTTAATTTTTTCCTTAAAGCATTGTTAATCAAGACAAAGGTCTTGGAAATTCTTTTGGTTATATTTTTAAATTGCTAGAATGGCAAGCTTGCATTTGGAGGGATACAGCATGGTCCGACCCCCACTATTCAACGGAGACGATTTCAACTACTGAAAGAAACGCATGGAGTGCTTCCCAAAGGTCGATATCGACCTTTGGATAAGCATCAAAAGGGGATACACCCCTCTAACCGAAGATGACGAAATTATAGATTTGGAGAAGTGGACATCGTATATGAAAAGATGGGCCCAAATTGACTACAAAGTCATGAACACACTTCAGTGCAGACTAACGAAGGAAGAGCTCAATCAAGTCATACCATTTGACAATGCTAAAGAACTTTGGGACCGACTAGTCAAGCTCCACGAAGGAACGGACGACTCCAAGGTAACAAAATGCGACTTACATTTAAATCAATTATTCAATATTAAAATGCTACTCGGAGAAAGTGCCTCCTAATTCCACGCAAGAATTAAAGACATCATCAACGGACTCAACCATCATCTCAAAAATCGAGATGTAATAAGCTATACTCTTAACTCGTTCCCTCAGAATGCTTTATGAGCATCAATGGTAGATGCTTATAAGGTTTCGAAGGACCTTTCAATTATTATGTTAGACGAGCTTTTTTGTGAATTCAAATTACATGAACAAACTAACTTGGGTTCGGTTAAGGAAGGTATTGCCTTGTATGCAGAACAAAGCAAAAGTAAGGAAACCAAGGCAAAATCAAAAGTTGAGTATGAGTCTAAGTCAGATTCAGACTCACCCAACGAAGAAGAACTAGCAAACATGATCCGAAGGATGTTTGCTAAAAGAAGAACCAAGAAGTACCCAACAAAAGCACCAAGTACATCGAACACACTAAGATCGGAGATCACGTGCTTTGGGTGCAACAAGAATGACCACTACAAGCACGAGTGCCCAAATTTGAAGGAGAAAAAGCCCAAGTCCAGATGAAGGAAGGCACACAAAGCGACTTGGGATGAGTCATCCTCGGACGAGTCAGATCTAGAGGAACCAAAACACTCAAGTCACCTAGCACTAATGGCAAGATCCAAGCTCGAGTCTGAACCTGAGTCCAAGTCAGAACATTAAGAACCCGAGGTAAATTTACTTTCAAAAATTCAATTACGCAAATTAGTTAAGTATTTATTTAATAATTTGACTAAATTCGAGGATCAGATTAGCTTGCTCCTTGAGGTTAGCCTCCTTAATGAACAAACTAACATGAACATTTCAATCGATCAAATTCAACAAGGAACTTCGACTCAAGTTGCAAACACATGAGGACAAAAATTCCTTCTTGAAAAACCATGTTGAGGGACTCAAGACAACATTGGACAAGTTCAACTTGGGCACCAAGTATCTAAACGTGATGCTTTGGTCTCAAAGGGTTGTGTACAACCAGTCTGAACTCGAATTTAAACCCAAGTCAACCAATAAGTCTTATCTTTCACTTGTTAGTCAAATCATAGAAACCAAGTCCAAGCATGGGTTCCGAAAGCTTTGTTAACAAAGCAAGTAGTGTTGATGCAGTCTGACCCTGATTGTTGTTTTGGTGTTGACACCGATTTTAGTTTAGGTTCATGAGATGATTATGATTAAGTCCTGGTCGGGGACTGGGCACGGATTTGGGTGAAATCCTGGCTTGGAGGGCCAGCTCCTAGCCTGGAGGGCTAGGTTGGATGAAATCCTGGCTTGGAGGGCCAGGTCCTAGCCTGGAGGGCTAGGTTGGATGAAATCCTGGCTTGGAGGGCTAGGTGGATGAAATCCTGGCTTGGAGGGCCAGGTCCTAGCTTGGAGGGCTAGGTTGATGAAACCCTGGCTTGGAGGGCCAGGTCCTAGCATGGAGGGCTAGGTTGATGAAATCCCGGCTTGGCGTGCCAGGTCCTAGCTTGGAGGGCTAGGTTGATGAAACCAAGGCTTGGAGGGCTAGGTTGATGAAATCCCGGCTTGGAGGGCCAGGTCCTAGCTTGGAGGGCTAGGTTGAAGTCCCGGTAAGTGAGACTGGGCACGGTGTCTTGGTCCGGGGGACTAAGAACGAGTCAGAGAAGGGCTGGAAGCTTATTCTCGTGACTTAGAGTGTTTTTGGCCTTGCCTGGATCGGTCTGGTGACCAATCAGGGAAGTTGGCACGGTGCTCCCTCATGGATCGGTCTAGTGACCGATCCAGCTATGACTGATCGGTCTGGTGACCGATCAGGGAGCATACAGTGAAATTGGGAAACTTACTGATTGACTCCTGCTCGGTCTGGTGACCGATCAGGGAGCATACAGTGAAATTGGGAGCCTTACTGATCAACTCCTGATTGGTCTGGTGACTGATCAGGGATACTATATAGATCGTTCTGGTGAACTATCATTTGTCACAAGGTTCTCACTATAACCGATCAGGCTGGAGCTTAATCGGTCAGGAGGTGCCCTGATCAGTCTGCAGACCGATCAGGCCACACCCTGATCGGTCTGGTGATCGATCAGGAGGGTTGGGCTGCGAAGCTGGAAAGACTTGGATCGGTCTGGTGATCGATCCCGGAGAAGTCGCGATTTCTGATTTCCCACTGGGGACCGATCAGGCTGGAGCCTAATCGGTCTGAGCCCATCCTGATCGGTCTGGTGACCGATCAGGAGTCACTCTGATCGGTCCGGTGACCGATCAGTAGCTGACAGCTTTAATTCAAAAGCACTGTCAGACGTCTGATTGCCTGCTGATTCGCTACTGATTTTGTTCTGATATATGATTCTCTATTTATTTGCTGTGCTAATGACCTGCTAAGTGTGCAGATGACAGGGGTGGATTCAAACACTCAAGGAGGGTCAATGGGAGTCTTTCCTTGGAGCAGGTTTGTCCATTTCTTCTTAGCAGGAAACAACGGCTTCTGGGGTGAACTGCAACGGCTGAGAAGCTGATGAACTGGGGCTCGACTGGAGGGGATTCAGTGAGTTCAGAGGAGGTCAGGGATAGCTGGGTTGTTGCAGGTGAGCAGCTGACGAGCTCCAGAGGAGCGTCTATGACCTGGCGATGCTGGCGATGCAAAGCAGGTTAAGCTGCGAAGTGGAGAAGGAGCTGTGATAGAACTCGACGTGAACTCTTCTCAACACTTGTGCTTGTGCTACAACTTTGATCCATCTCTTGAGCAACATTCTGATACTTGAGCGCTTGGAAGACGAAACAAGGAGATTGGCGAGTCCATCAACAAGAAGACACGAAGAGGGAGTTCTTGCATGAGATCTGTGCTGAGTGGAGCTCGGTGAGGAGTTCGCTTGTGTTCTTACTGTCCTAAGTGCTCTGTAAGCTTCTCTTGTGGTTCTTGTGCTTATTTCTATTATTCGTTTGAACCCGCTGTGGAGAGGTTACTCCACCGAGAAGGAGGTTACATTTGATATCCGGATTTCCGGGGCTTGATCTGCCGACGATCAAGGGATCACCCACCTCACGGGCACGTCAAGGAGTAGGGGCAAGTTATCCCCGAACCTTGTAAACCCTCCTTGTTAGCGATCTAGTTGGGCCTGAAATGATTCCATTTCAGGCCCACGTTGGGCCTGAAATGATTCCATTTCAGCCCCAATGACCCTAAAAGGCCACTGATTGACCTAGAGAGCTCCGATTGTAAAAATTTCAGTTCCTGTGGATTTCTGAGATTACAAGGAGTTCAAATTTGCTATCCATTGTTTATTTAGACTTCTCCGAGGTGTTAAAATGTAATAACAAAAAATTAAAAAAAGACTCTTAATATTGGGCACGTTGGGCCTGAAATGGAAACATTTCAGCCCCACGTTGGGCCTGAAATATTTCCATTTCAGGCCCAATGACCCTAAAAGGCCACTGATTGACCTAGAGAGCTCCGATTGCAAAAATTTCAGTTCCTGTGGATTTCTGAGGTTACAAGGAGTTCAAATTACTATCCATTGTTTATTTGGACTTCTCCGAGGTGTTAAAATGTAATAACAAAGAATCAAAAAAAGACTCTTAATATTGGGCACGTTGGGCATGAAATGGAAACATTTCATCCCCACGTTGGGCCTAAAATGGAACCATTTCAGGCCCAACGTGGGTCTGATATGTTCTTTTAGTTTTAATTTAATAAAAATATTTTAATTAATTTCAATATTTTTTTGTTTTGAGAAAGGTTCCATAATATAAAAATCAAAATATAAAGGAACATCTCTTTATGGTCCGTCTCGAAATTCGTTACTGACAAAGAGAAAGAGAAAGAGAAAGAGAAATGCATGCACTACTTGATGGTAGGGGTATAAGAGGAAGTTTACTAAAATATGTATCCCCTTTGGTAACATTGAAACTATGGTACGCCTTTTTGTTGGTGCAAGTTGCATCAATGATATTCCTCTTTAAGTGTTTTAATGTTTGACAATACACTTAAGTCAGTGATACAATGAATAGACAAAGGGGAGAAAAAGTAAAGTAACCAAAGCTGAGGAAAAGTCCTAGTTAATCTAGGCATCGAAACCCTAAGTCCCAGCGAAGGGCTACTGGGCACCTAGTGAAGGGCTGCTAGGTATCATAACCCAAAGACCTAGCGAAGGGCTGCTAGGCACCTAGCGAAGGGCTGCTAGGTATCGTAACCTAAAGACCTAGCGAAGGGCTGCTAGGCACCTAGTGAAGGGCTGCTAGGTATCATAACCTAAAGACCTAGCGACGGGCTGCTAGGCACCTAGCGAAGGGCTGCTAGGTATTGTAACCTAAAGACCTAGCGAAGGGCTGCTAGGCACCTAGCGAAGGGCTGCTAGGTATCATAACCTAAAGACCTAGCGACGGGCTGCTAGGCACCTTGCAAAGGGCTGCTAAGTATCGTAACCTAAGACCTAGCGAAGGGCTGCTAGGCACCTAGCAAAGGGCTGCTAGGGAACAAAGACCTGGCGAAGTACTGCTAGGCACCTAGCGAAGGATTGTTAGGTAATGAAGTCTTGGTCCAAGGGACTGAGCAACTTAGCTGAGCGATGACTAAGGACAGGAGTAGAGATGGGTCGGGGTCTGGGCGTCTCAAGGTCCGGGAGTATCGGAAGCTAAGTAAAAGTCCACCCGAAGGACTGGGTGGCAACTATCTCCTGAAAGGAGTAGGTGAAGGGCGAGTTCTCGGGGATAGGAACTCGTGCCGGTTCGACCTAGGGTTTCATGCAAATCCAAAGTCCGAACCAAGTCCTTAAGCTTAATATTATATGTATATATGCTTTGTGTATCTTGCAGGTAACCAGAACCGGAGACAAAGCAAGGTAACCAGTTTGCAGGCTTAAGGAGGGCGCCCCCAGTGTTGAGGGCGCCCTCAACAGCCAGGGCGCCCTGAGCCAAAGGTAAAATAGTAGTAAACGTGAAGCAGGCTGAACAGGTGTTAAGCAGGGCGCCCTGAGCGTCCGAGGCGCCCTGCTTCAAAGCTGTATTTGCAGTTTCGAACCCAAAACATAGATAAGCCATCATGAGGGCGCCCTGAGCGTCCGGGGCGCCCTGGTCAAAGGTTTTATCAGCTGCGGTGAGGTCGGCGCAAGGATAAAGTTTGACCGGGTTTATCGAGGCGCCCCCAGCGTCCAGGGCGCCCCCAGGAGGCCTATATAAGGGGCTTCGACCCCTCTGCTTTAGATACAACATTCCAGAGCCATTCTGATCATTCCGACCGACGACAACGCGCTAAAGACGAGGCTCTACGATCCGGGAGACTCCAGGAGGAAGTGCGCGGCACTTCGGAGGTCCAGATCGGCTGACGCTTCGACATAAGTTGTTTGGTTTGATTTACCTTCTGCAATTAATTTTATTTATCCTTTTGCTTGTAAATCAAACTGTAAGACGGGTTTTCTCCGCCTCCGGAAATTTCGGAAAGGAGACCAATAGTGGACTCACGCCGAGTACATAGCCTTGGACGTACTGACCCAGGGGGGTCGGGAACCAAGTAAATAAATCCCGCGTGTCCTTCTGTGTTGCATTTATTTTTCTGTTTTTACTTTTCCGCTGTGCTACTAATATTTTAAGTCTAGAACGAACGAAGATTTCCGAAAGATTTCGAACGGTCGATATTCACCCCCCCCTCTATCGACGGCACCGGTCCTACAATTGGTATCAGAGCCGAGCCGCTCTTCACCGGACTAACCGCCGACGGAGCAACGACGCCAGGAGTTGAGGGGGATCCCAGGGGTGAATCAGGTATTTTTAGTTTAAAATGTCCAGTTTTAAATTACATATTATTTGTTTCAAGTGCAGGGAGAGAGGACACTACAAAAATCAGTGCCCTACTCGTAAGAATCGTTCGTCACCAGCGGCAAAGGAGGTACCAGCGCCAGAGGTCCGGAAAAACAAAGATCACGTATGATGCTTCAAATGCGAGTTGTACGGACACTACAAAAACAAGTGTCCGGCGAAGGTACGTAAGATTTACGTTCCAAAAGTTTTACAATTTCCTGCACTATCTTTAGATAATTCAGTCAATTTTTCTGTTAAATTAAATTTACTGCATAATAGATTAAATATTTTGTATGAAAAATTAGAAAATACGGATATAATTAAAATATCCAAAATTAACTATTTAATTATTAATACCAATTCAATTAATTCTGATATTAAATTTAAAATAAACTCTGATAATTCTACAGATAATGATATAATTAATTCTAGTTCTAAATCTGAAATTAATCTTGAATTCGAATCTGAAAATCCTAAGGATAAATTCGAATTCAAATTTGAAAATCCTAAGGATAAATTCGAATTCAAATTTGAAAATTTGAGGATAAATCTGAATATCTGGAAAATATTAAAGATATATCTGAGGATAATTCTGAAAATAAAAATCTCCTAGATAATAATTTAATCATAGATAATATTGAATATTACTATAAAACTTTAACTAGTTGCCCAATTTACTCCACCTACTGTAAGGATATTGAAAAATCAAATCTTAAAGAGGATATGGAACTATCTAAGATAAAAGTCATAATCAATAAAAATTACAAAAATTTAAATAAATCAAAATTATTAGAAAAACTTGAAAAGAAAGATAAAGATGAAGAAGAAATTTTCGAAATAATGAGAATGATGAATTTAAACCCACAATTATTAATTAATCATGATAACCTCAAAAAATTAAATCCTCATTAAATTCAATTTAAATCTTAATTAATTTCGAATTAATTCAAATTAATTCTTAATTAAATTCAATTAAATCTTAATTAATTTTGAATTAATTCAAATCAAATTCAGATTAAATCTTAATTAAATATTAATTAAATTCAAATTAAATACTAATTAAATATTAATCAAATTCAAATTAAATCTTAATTAAATCATAATCAAATTCAAATTAAATCTTAATTAAATCCAAATTAAATTTAATAAATCTTAATTAAATTCGAATTAATTAAATATTAATAATTCAAATTCAAATTAATTAATTCTTAATAATTCAAATTCAAATTAATTAATTATTAATAATTCAAATTCAAATTAATTAATTCTTAATAATTCAAATTCAAATTAATTAATTCTTAATAATTCAAATTCAAATTAATTAATTCTTAATAATTCAAATTCAAATTAATTAATTCTTAATAATTCAAATTCAAATTAACTAATTCTTAATAATTCAAATTCATATTAATTAATTCTTAATAATTCAAATTCAAATTAATTAAATAATTCAAATTAATTAATTAAATCTTAAATAATTCTAGTTTAATTCAATTAAATTCGAATTAATTCAAATAATTTAATTAAAATTCAATTAAAGTCGAATTAATTCAAATAATATAATTAAAATTCGATTAAGTTCAAATTAATTCAAATAAACATAATTAATTCAATTTACTCCAATTAAAATTTGACTTTAAAATCAAACATCAATTAATTCTTAATTAAATCCAACTAAAATCTTAAATAACTTAAACTCAAACTAAAATAAAATTTTACCCAAAGTGTAACAATTAAAATTAATAACATTAAATATGTCAAAGTGGGTTGACATATTCGCGGGTTCACTCGACATGTGTCAAATCGGGAATTTGATACACTTTAGAAACTTAAATAAAATTACTTGATTTGTTTGACTCATGCATAACTGTCATGACATGCATTTGCTATTCTTTTAATATATGACATGACATTCATATTTAAATTTTATGCATATATTAGAACGACTATAGGAAAAAGAATAATTGAAACTTGATCAACCTAGTATTGGGTGGCGGTGAGATGATAGTACGTTAGGGAAGCCAATTCTAATAAGATCAAGTTCACTTGGTCTCTTTAGACTGGTGAAACTAGCCGAAGCTACCGATCCAAAACCCAAACTAGTTAGACCAGAACTTTTTCAAAGATTAATTTTGAAAATGATACTTCATTAAACGGCTTTGTCAAGGAAAGGGTGGATGATCCCATAAGGCTACGGCCAAAGAAGGCCTAGTGCCTCGCCAAGACCTGGAAGCCAATTTTTGAATTTCAAATTCAAATTATTCTTTGTTAAATTCAAATCTAACACAAGCTTCAATTAATTCTTAGAGTTAATAAATTAAGAAAAATAAATCAAGCATCTCACAATACACCTATAAGGCAACCATGCTTGTTGTATTGATACATCTAAAATGGGTGAGATGTTAAGGACTAATGAATTGAAAAATAATTTTCAAAATAATTTTTCAAAATTATTAGAATATTTTCATAAAAATATATTTTCAAAATAGTACTTCAACATAATAATGTTTTTATGGAATTCATGCTTGTCTGATTGATTATATATATATATTTTTTAAAAATATATCTTTTCAAAAATTTGTTTGACTCACACAATTAGACACAAGCCTCTTAGGACAACACTAAAGTTCCTTAAGGCACTTAGAGAGAGTCAAACAGTATCGGGTACAGGGGGAGTGCGTTTCGTTTTTTTTAACTGTTTTTCGAAAACTAAGCTTCAAACATTATTACTTATGTTTTTCGAAAACTATGTGGGATAAATTACCCTAATTTCAAAATATGTTTCAAATTTTCAAAAATACGTTCTAAAAGTATGCTTTGTCTTGTTTGATTTTGATAAACCCTAAAGACACAGAGGAAGGTCCACTTCATAATCTACAAGAACTCCTAGGATGTGTCAACTTTTAGGGGGAGTATAAATCAAACTTCTGAAATAATGTTGATTAATTATTAAATAATTTCTTTAATTTGAATCAAACCTTAAGACTCTGAGGAAGAGTATTTGTGGTCAACAAGCTTCCCAGGACTGGGTCAAGTTTAGGGGGAGGTCAAATTAAAAGAATCATTAAATATCTCAATTGTTTTCATGCGTGGTATTTTCAAATCCTATTGAAAACATAAGTATTATTTTAAAATGCTATCAATTTCTTTATAAATTTTTTATTATTCTCAAAAATTCATCTGAGTTTGATCAATTTTAAATAATATCTTGAGTTTAAAAAATCTTCCAGGACACTTAGGAAAATGTCCTTGTAGTCAACAAGGTTTCCTATGATTGTGTCAGACTGGAAGATAAACCGAATCAAGTATTATAACTTTAAAATTCTTATATTATTCAAAATTAACTTACATTCTGTAACTTATGAAAATTTTGAAATAATATTTACTTGAGTTGGAAAACTTCCAGGGCACTTAGGAAATATCCTTGTAGTCAACAAGGTTTCCCAGGATGGTGTCAGACTGAAAAATAATCCAAGTGAAGTCAAATATTATGTCTTCAAAAGTACTTATATCTTTCAAAGCCTAATATTCTTACAAAAGTACTTAATTTTAAAAATATATATATATATATATATATATTTCAAAAGCACCTACTCTTTTCAAAAAACTCAATACATTTTTCAAAGGTACTTATATTTTTCCAAAATTACTTATTATTTTTCAAAATATCATTTTTCAAAACTGCTGAATCTATTATTTTTCAAAAGTAGTTGCATGCCTCAAAGATCATCTTTTAAAATATTAAGTATTAGTAACTATGCTATGCCTTCAAAAATTTATACTAAGTATTTTCAAAAATACTCTCCTTGTTGGTGCAAGTTTTTTTTGATGTATGACAAAGGGGGAGAGGTAAGTGCTTAAGTTAGAAATTTCTTGGATTCTTACCAAAGGACCATTTGATCAAAATGTTTTTCAAAACTAAGGTCATGTCTTAGTTTGATACCAAAGATGGTAAGTTAGCCCCTTAAACCAAGCTAACTTAAGTTATTGTCAAACATCAAAAAGGGGGAGATTGTTGGTGCAAGTTGCATCAATGATATTCCTCTTTAAGTGTTTTAATGTTTGACAATACACTTAAGTCAGTGATACAATGAATAGACAAAGGGGAGAAAAAGTAAAGTAACCAAAGCTGAGGAAAAGTCCTAGTTAATCTAGGCATCGAAACCCTAAGTCCCAGCGAAGGGCTGCTGGGCACCTAGCGAAGGGCTGCTAGGTATCATAACCCAAAGACCTAGCGAAGGGCTGCTAGGCACCTAGCGAAGGGCTGCTAGGTATCATAACCTAAAGACCTAGCGACGGGCTGCTAGGCACCTAGCGAAGGGCTGCTAGGTATCGTAACCTAAGACCTAGCGAAGGGCTGCTAGGCACCTAGCGAAGGGCTGCTAGGGAACAAAGACCTGGCGAAGGACTGCTAGGCACCTAGCGAAGGATTGTTAGGTAATGAAGTCTTGGTCCAAGGGACTGAGCAACTTAGCTGAGCGATGACTAAGGACAGGAGTAGAGATGGGTCGGGGTCTGGGCATTTCAAGGTCCGGGAGTATCGGAAGCTAAGTAAAAGTCCACCCGAAGGACTGGGTGACAACTGTCTCCTGAAAGGAGTAGGTGAAGGGCGAGTTCTCGGGGATAGGAACTCGTGCCGGTTCGACCTAGGGTTTCGTGCAAATCCGAAGTCCGAACCAAGTCCTTAAGCTTAATATTATATGTATATATGCTTTGTGTATCTTGCAGGTAACCAGAACCGGAGACAAAGCAAGGTAACCAGTTTGCAGGCTTAAGGAGGGCGCCCCCAGTGTTGAGGGCGCCCTCAACAGCCAGGGCGCCCTGAGCCAAAGGTAAAATTGCAGTAAACGTGAAGCAGGCAGAACAGGTGTCAAGCAGGGCGCCCTGAGCGTCCGAGGCGCCCTGGTTCAAAGCTGTATTTGCTGTTTCGAACCCAAAACACAGATAAGCCATCATGAGGGCGCCCTGAGCGTCTGGGGTGCCCTGGTCAAAGGTTTTATCAGCTGCGGCGAGGTCGGCGCAAGGATAAAGTTTGACCGGGTTTATCGGGGTGCCCCCAGCGTCCAGGGCGCCCCCAGGAGGCCTATATAAGGGGCTTCGACCCCTCTGCTTCAGATACAACATTCTAGAGCCATTCTGATCATTCCGACCGACGACAACGCGCTAAAGACGAGGCTCTACGACCGGGAGGCTCCAGGAGGAAGTGCGCGGCACTTCGGAGGTCCAGATCGGCTGACGCTTCGACATAAGTTGTTTGGTTTGATTTACGTTCTGCAATTAATTTTATTTATCCTTTTGCTTGTAAATCAAACTGTAAGACGGGTTTTCTCCGCCTCCGGAAATTCCGGAAAGGAGACCAATAGTGGACTCACGCCGAGTACATAGGCCTTGGACGTACTGACCCAGGGGGGTCGGGAACCAAGTAAATAAATTCCGCGTGTCCTTCTGTGTTGCATTTATTTTTCTGTTTTTACTTTTCCGCTGTGCTACTAATATTTTAAGTCTAGAACGAACGAAGATTTCCGAATGATTTCGAACGGTCGATATTCACCCCCCCTCTATCGACGGCACCGGTCCTACACTTTTGGTAAATACCAATACTTAGGTACGCCCTTTGGTAAATTGCCGTTTAAAATTCGTTAATAATATGTCATTTTAGTAGAGATTATGTCATTATGTGCACTTAGTAAGCTGATTTAAAATTCGTTCAAAGCCACATAACACTTACAATTGAGCGTCGTGACGATGCTCTCTTGTCATCGCTACCCAAAATCAGACACTAAGAGGAAGGAGAAGATTGCGAGAGGGAGTTGGAGTTGGGAGGAAACGATTCAAGGATTAGGGCTTGAAATGCAAAGGGTAGCTATTTGCAAATTCCAACTGACGTGATCACCGCGTGTTCCCCTGAAGCTATTATGTTACAAAGGGAATCACCTGGTGCTACAGGATTTGACCTAGCAGCTAATCAAGACTATATACTGGCCCATAGAGGAAGAGAACTAATCTCCACAGGAACATACCTAGAGATGCCTTGGGGAACTTATGGTCGCATAGCAACAAGATCTAGTGTGACATGGAGGCAGTGTCTTGACGTGGGAGCGGTGTTATAGACTCTGACTACCGCAGGGAGATTAAAATTCTGCTATTCAATCATTCCAACTTCACAGTCTTTATTCACAAAGGTGATCGTGTCACGCAAATCATATTTGAGAAAATAATTCTTCCGGATGTCTACGAAGTCAAGAGCCTATCACAAACAGAAAGACAAGACCAAGGGTTTGGATCTACTTCAAAGGTACCTGCTATTTTGATAAACTACTACCAAAAGTACAACATGATAACAAACTACAAGTAACAAGGCCAGGATACACAACATTGAGAGACTTACAACAACACTCCGTATTTGTGCTCGTAGAGGATGAATATGAATCTCCTCATCAAGTAACTTCGGAGATCTATGCAGGAGATACAAGCCCAGAGGCCATTGTACTCCAATCCATAGACTCTCTGGAGATAACTACTGATGATGAGGACGATTACATTGAATACCTTCAGCACTTCGGCAGGAACTATTGAAGCTCGTTCCTGCATAGAAAGTCTTAATTGTACCTAGGGGTCAACTTGCTGCTCTAAAGTTTGCATGGGGGTAGATCTTCCAGTTAACCTTCTTCGTAATCTTCTCGTCACCTGCTGGACGTTGTGGAGCCTTCTTTGGTTTCGTCTATATTCCCTTATTTGATCTTCAAACAAGGGTGTAGAGGTTGATGTAGACGCTTGCTCACGTTAAATATTGACAGAGATTTGACGGTAGAGATGTGTTTCGAAAATTAAATTGCTAATGAGAGATATAAATGACACAAAAAAGTTTAGAGAGATAAATAGGAAAAGGTTGAAATAATAGGGACATTTTAATGTATTTTCCCCCAATTTTCTCTATTTGAAGTTAATTCTCTGATTGGAATGATTGCTCGCACTCTTTTCCATTGCTTTATATTAATAGTGAACAACATTACAAACTTTGGAGTATTTACACTTATTCACCAAAAACGCAGCAAACAATGTAGTAAGTGGTGCACCAATAAAACCCTCCCAGGTTTTCTTTGAAGATAGTTTGATCAGTCGTGTTCTCCCCAAAAACAATCCAAAAATATATGCAACAATATTATTAAAACCCTCCCAGGTTTTCTTTGGAGATAGTTTGATCAGTCGTGTTCTCCCCAAAAGCAATCCAAAAATATATGCAACAATATCATTGATGATTATAATGGCAAAAAAGCGAAACGCTCATCCCAGGATCAATACGGAAAAATAAATCACGATGACTGAGAAGACATGAAGTTGGGGGGGAGAAAGGAGAGAGACTTTTTATACAGGATGCAAGGATTTACACCCCACCAACCTCGTAATTCAAACCCAAGACCTTTAATGATTATCTATCAATTCTTTACCATCCCAATTATGCTCGTGGGGCATCATTGATGATTATAAGTGATGCTGGCAAGAGAAACCCGTAAAAGATAGACATTCATGGTTGATAGATAAATTAGGAATATGAAAACATAAAATCATAAGCAACATTAAGATTGCTAACTGTACAACATACTATGGAATGGTAGTTCAAATCTTAGTTCCACTAAACAATATTGTAGCAGAGAACAGTCAGTTCTTGTATCGCTTGTCATTACCAATATACATTTAACACTAGACTATGACTGAGCATTTGGTTAAAATTGAATCGACCGAATCAAATAAATTGATTTTTTTTTACCGACCGAACCAACTAAATTTCTTGTGAAAACCGAATCAATCGAACCGATAAAATATCGGTTAATTCGGCCGAATTAATCGAAAATTTAAAATTTTATTCTATTTTAATAAAAAAACAAGATTTTATTTTATTTAATTATATTTTTAATAAAAATAATTAAATTAATATTCTTATTCGATTTATTTGGGGTTTAATCGAATTACAAAATTCAAAATCGAAAACTGAACCAAATTAACCAAACACCGAACCGAATTTTGAGAAAAAAAATCAAAAACCGAATTAACTGAATCGAATTTTAGAATTTGGTCGATTCGATTCAGTTAATTCGGTTTTTTCAAATTTTTGTTCACCCCTACACTGGAGCATAACTATTTCATTTGGTATATAAAACAAGTGTTGGACCCACATGCTGGAGGCCCAATTAAGACCATCTACTTTCCATGATTTGATGTCTCAAATGGATATGCTGAGTTGTATTAGCATAGTAATGTATTTAACATCCATACATTGCAAAATAAACATCAAGCACGTAAGCTTTGGAAACACAAATAAGTAAAATTGTGATAATGATCTCATACTATTTCAAAATATCAAACGTTAAGATACATATCCTAGGAGACATTTACAGAATTTAACTTTCACCAAGTACGGCATCAGCAAGAGAGTATGGAACGTTTACCAAAATACACCCTCGAGCATGTTTGCTACACTGAAGGCAAACTGCACAAATTCCAGTAGAATCATATGAGTCCTTGCATATTGGCTGAACTGATACTTGTATTTCTTGTTTTTAAGTGTGAGATAAACCAAACAAAACTGAAGCCACGATCCAATCAAATTGATCATTCCTCTGTAAAATTATTAACCACAAAATGCTCACATTATAATAAATAAATGTAGAGTAAGATTAAATATCCTTCAGAATTAATAAAGGTTAATCATAGACCAACAAGATATTAACTCGATATACCACTGTTTTAAATCCCAAACAAGACAATGACAATGACAATGACAATGACAAGACCCAAGGAATTTGAGACAAATCAATGGTCTAAGAATAAAGGAGAGTTCAAACTGCATAAGAGTTAAAAAGGCCTAGTATGTTTGGGAGACAAAAACATGATATACACCGAAGCTCCACTCCACAGACAGTTAGTGTTGATACATAGTATCTATGTAATTTTTATTAAAATAACATACCCAAAGTGTGATAAAAAAAATTCAATCCTTTGCTCCCATCAGAAATTGAAACATTTAGTTTACCCTTTTCCTTTCATTAAGAGGCTTGTAAGCCAATTTCTTTGATTAAACTAAGAATATCCTGTAATTGTGTGTGAATGATAAAGTTGTCAGTTTTATTTTATTTAATATTTTTCAACGTAACACTTCTAAAACTTTCTTTGGAGGGATCTAGAGTTGGCTTCAGACATGAATACATTAAACAAACCCTTGAAAATAGAAAATCATCTACATACTAATGAGCAGGAGGGAAAGCAACATCTGTCTCACACTAATATTGAATCATCTTGCTATTACAAATAAATCTATGTTGTAGATATTTGCCTGAATTTGAAGAACTTTAAATCACTGTTTATAGGCCATTAATTAAGATGTGAACCTACAAGGAAATAGTAGTGGAAACAAATACCTGGACAATTACGTTTCCAAATGAAAACAACAAATTTGGAATATTAAAAAAAGGTAACACATTCTTTTAACTATTACCTAATAAAGACCAAAAACATTGATGGCAAAAAATGTTGCATCTAAGAGAGACTATTGCTAAGAATATTTTATGTGCTATAGAAATTGAAAGAAAAATGGAGAGTTATTGTAGGGATCTTTTGTGAAAAACAACATATATACGCAGCAGAAAAATATGATCCCTTCTAGAGATCTATGCGAAGGTAGTATCAATGTTTAATAGAATAGTTACCTTTGCTGCATGATCGGTACAATTTCGGCAGCAACTTTAGTTTAACAAATCTCAGTACGATCAAGATGGTCACACCTCTACCAATATCTGTTGGTGCAGTTTGCACTAACGGTCAAACTCGGGTTTTGATGTATGACAAAGTGGTTAAAGTTAGGGTTGTTGGTTTTTAACCTCTTTACTAAGTGTGTAGGGTTGAAAGACTTAGGACCAGACACCAGGCTGAAGTCCAGGATGGTTGAGTCCTGGCGGGAAGTCCAGTTGGGTCCGCGGGACCTGACAACTGGCTGAAGACCAAGTTGGTTGAGACTTGGCAGGAAGACCAGGGTGGTTGAGCCTTGGCAGGAAGTCCTGATGGGTCAAGAAGTCAAGTAAAGCTGCACAAAGGGTAAGTGATGTAAGTCACTGGAGGAGTAGGAGAGGACGCGTTCCCCGTCGAGGGAACAGTAGACGTCGGTTCGACCTAGGGCTCCATTTCGGAGACCAAAGTCAGAACCAAGACAACTAAGGCTGTATAATCTAACACTGTGTTTTATTGTGTTTTGGACTAACCCTGGATGCAGGACCAAAGGAAGGAGTGTCTGCAGCTCAGATAGCCTCAAAGGAGTGAGGTAGTAGCTGAGTAGGGCGCCCGGAGTGTCCCGGGCGCCCCCAAGGGCCATACAAAACAGGTAAAGCAAAAGAGGGTTCGAATACATGCTGGGCCGGGCGCCCCGGTGCTTCCGGGCGCTCCCGCTGCTCCCGGGCGCCCCCTGCTCTGCGGGCGCCCCCATGCGCATACCTCAAACCGAACCCCTCGAAGCCAAGGAGATAGGACTTTGACCCGGTCAATCCGGGCGCCCCGAGCGCTCCGGGCGCCCCGGTTAAAGCGGATCCAGAGGATCAGACGCGACCGAGAGCTCTGCGGATCAGAGGCCACGTGGGGGCGCCCCCAACGTCCCGGGCGCCCCCAGGCCCTATATAAAGGGCCCTCGACCCCATGCTTCCGACAACAATTCTTCCAACGCCTCAAAGTTCTTCTACGCTCGCGCCTTGCTCCGGAAACGCTTCACCTCGAGCCGACGACGTCCTGCTGCCCCGAAAGAGTCGACCTACTCCGGACGTCGGTAAAAAGAAGAGCGTAATTTTTTTTAATACTTTATTGCATTTAATTACTTGAAAGTGTGGGGTTGTCACACTTTCAATTCTTTTGTACTCGCCTACTCTATCGGGGTTTACCGGTAGAGAGTTTTAGTGGATTGCCCAACGGAAAGGTCCGAGGGACCTGGGCCTTCGAGTAGGAGTCGCCGAAGGCTCCGAACGAAGTAAAACTACCTGTGTCGTTTGTATTGGATTTTCGTTCGTGTTTTAATTTTCCCGCTGTGCACACTTTTTAAAGCGATCTGATTTTTTAAAAGTCACGTGATTCACCCCCCCCTCTCTCGTGCATCGATCCTACAAGTGGTATCAGAGCCTGGTACGCTCTGTATCGGTGCAACCACCATAAGAGCCGGGGGAAATCCAGTTCTTTTTTCGATTTTTGGTTTTACGCTACACATGATCTAAATTAGGTATTGTTGCCTAGATTTGGATTATTTTTTTTCGTTCGTTTGATTTTACTCGAATTTGGTGCAACACCATTTCGAGTCGCTCTTTCTCTTTCTTCTCCTTTTCCTACCACACTACTAATCCAAGACCTAGTCTTGGGACAAGTTTTTGTGTGGTCTATTTCAGATGGCTCAAGGTGAAGGGTTTAGCACTGCCCGTCCTCCACTCTTCAATGGGGAAGACTTCCTTATTGGAAACGAAGAATGGAGGTGTACCTAAAGACAGACATGGATCAATGGTTCGCGGTGCAATCTGGCTATGAACCACCAATGGACGAGGGAAACAATGCACCACTGAAGCCTGACAGATGGAACCTTGATATGAAGAGAAAGGCCCAGACTGAGTACAAGGCGCAGAACACCCTCCAGTGCGGAATAACAAAAGAGGAATTGAACCGTATCAGCCCAACTGAATCTGCCAAAGAGCTCTGGGACAAACTGATTGAACTACATGAAGGCACCTCTGATGCAAAGGTAACAAAAAGGGATTTACTTTTAAATAAATTATTTAACATAAAAATGCAGGAAGGAGAATCTGCAAGCCAACTTTACGCCCGGATCAAGGACATACTAAATGGACTCCACCTAATCGGGCACAAACAAGAAAACATAGACATCATAAGGTATGCTTTAAATGCTTTCCCTAGAAATTCACTATGGGCATCTATTATAGATGCTTATAAAATTTCTAGGAACCTTTCTAAAATTAATTTAGATGAATTGTTTTGTGAATTAGAACTGCACGAACAGACTAACGCCAAGGCCGAGAAAGGGTTTGCCTTATTTGCAGGTTCCTCAAAAGAAGGCAAGTCAAAGAAGAATAAGAAGAAGAAGGCTCTTCAAGCCACTTGGGACGACAGCACAGATGACTCCGACGATGAACCACCAAGGAACTCAAACTATCTCGCACTAATGGCAACCGGACCCGGGTCAGACTCAGAGCACGACGAAGATTCCGAATACGAGTCGAGTCAAGAGATCGGACTCTTTTCGGACGACTCGACTAAGGTATATTTAGATTCAGTTAATCAAAATTTTTTTAAGATTATCTCTGCTTTAAATAAAAAATTGCTTGCATCTGAATCTAGAAATGACCAGCTCCTTAAGGAAAATCAAGACCTTAAGGAGCAATTAATTAATACCAGAACATTAACTGAACAAACTCAAAATCAAAAATTAATTGAGCTTGAAAATGAAAACTCAACCCTAAAGGGCGAAGTCCTAAAACTTAAGGATCTACTAGCAACATTCACAACCCGATCCAAGAACCTTGACCTTATTCTTGGATCACAAAAGGGCATGTACCACAAATCTGGGATAGGATATAAATCAAGATCGACCCAAAGATCCTTTATCTCCTTTATCCACCCCCGCAAAAATCAACGAAAAGCGTGGGTTCCGAAAGCTTATCTAACAAAGCAAGTAGGTTAGAATCAATTTTATGTCCCAAAAAGGGACATCCATTACATTGACCCTAGACACCCAGTCTACAATTTAGGGGGAGGCTCCAAACTAGTTGGCACCTCAAAATCAGCCTTTGCCCAGGTGGGCACCTAGGACTAGCTTCAAAGTTAATTTGACTCTTGTACTATTTAGTACCAGGGTTTTCAATGAGTAAGTTAAAAGTCCAACTTCTTTAAGCGGCTTTGCCTAGAAAATGCTTGTTGCTCCAATAAGGCTTCGGCCAAAGAAGACCATTGTGCCTCGCCATGGCCTGGAAGCCAATTATTGAAGTGTACTTTTAAATTACTACTTGTTAAACTTGGATCTAACACAAGGTCAAGTTAACTTTTCTAAACAAACTCAAAATCATCTCACAAAATCATAGGACCCCCTTGATTGATGACTTAGACCGAGTGAGATGAATAAGGATAACCAAATTCAAATTATTGATTGATAACTCAACTTTCAAATTAAAATTCAAATTCAAAAAGTAAAATTAAAATTCAAATTCAAAAAGTAAAATTCAAATTCAAATTCAAAAAGTAAAATTAAAATTCAAATTCAAAAAGTAAAATTCAAATTCAAATTCAAAAAATAAAATTCAAATTCAAAAATTAAAATTCAAATTCAAAAATTAAAATTCAAATTCAAATTCAAAAAATTAAAATTCAAATTCAAAAAGTAAAATTCAAATTCAAATTCAAAAAATAAAATTCAAATTCAAAAATTAAAATTCAAATTCAAATTCAAAAAATTCAAATTCAAATTCAAAAAGTAAAATTAAAATTCAAATTCAAAAAGTAAAATTAAAATTAAAATTCAAAAAATAAAATTCAAATTCAAATAAAATTCAAATTCAAAAATAAAAATCAAATTCAAAATCAAAATTAACAGAAAATGAAAAAGGGATTAAAATCAAAAGACTTAGGAGCGATAATGGCGGAGAATTCAAAAATTACAAATTTAATCAATTTTGTCTAGAAAATGGCTACCATCACGAATTCTCTTGCCCTAAAACACCTCAACAAAATGGAGTTGTAGAAAGAAAAAATAGAACACTACAAGAAGCAGCTAGAACAATGCTTAATGAATACAACTCACCTAAATACCTTTGGGCTGAGGCTGTTAGTACAGCTTGTTATGTACAAAATAGAATAACTCTAATTCAAAACCTAGGAAAGACCTCCTTTGAAATCTATTATAACAAACAACCTAACATTAAATACCTTAAAGTATTTGGATGTAAAGTCTATATCTTAAATACTAGAGAACACTTAGGAAAATTTACTTCTATGGTTGAGGAAGGTATCTTTGTAGGTTATTCCCTTACCAGTAGAGCCTATAGAGTTTATAACAAAATTACCCTAAAAATTGAAGAAACTACAAATGTAAAATTTGATGAAAAATCTGACCCAAATAACTCTGATCAAACCACCTATCAACCAATTGACTTTGTTAGATCCAGTACTAACCCTGATGAAAGGCCAATTGAGGACCAAAACGATGATCTAACTAAACCCACACCTGAAACTGAACCTAACCAACCCAGAACTGTTCGAGTTAGCTCAGCCCACCCAACTGATCAAATCATAGGTGATCCAGAACTAAGGGTTCAGACTAGATCAACCTTTAGAAATCTTAGTCAGATAGCTCTGATTTCCAAAATTGAACCTAAGTCTATAGAAGAATCCTTACTTGATCCTGATTGGATCATTGCCATGCAAGAGGAGTTAGCTCAATTTGAATGTAGTCAAGTTGGGACTTAGTACCCTTACCTAAAGGCAAGAAATTTATTGAAACTAAATGGGTCTTTAGGAATAAACTTAACGAACAAGGAGAAACAGTCAGGAATAAGGCTAGGCTAGTAGCTAAAGGGTTTAGCCAAGTAGAAGGACTTGATTATGATGAAACTTATGCCCCTGTAGCTAGACTTGAGTCCATTAGGATGCTTTTAAGTTATGCAGCCCATAAGGGATTCAAGTTGTATCAAATGGATGTTAGGTCAGCCTTCCTAAATGGCCTGATTAAGGAAGAAATCTATGTAGGCCAACCCCAGGTTTTGAAAGCCTAGAATATCCTGACTATGTCTTTAAACTTAAGAAAGCCTTATATGGACTTAAGCAAGCCCTAGGGCCTGGTATGAAAGACTGTCTAACTACTTAGTTTCAAAAGGTTTTAACCAAGGCAAAATTGACCCAACACTCTTTGTCAAAACCCTAAAAAATGATATTTTTGTAGCCCAAGTATATGTAGATGATATAGTATTTGGCTCAACTAACTCAGACTTTTTACAAGATTTCACAACGATAATGGAAACTGAATTTGAAATGAGTTTAGTAGGTCAATTAACTTTCTTTTTAGGGCTACAAATAAAACAGACCAGTGAGGGTACCTTTGTCTATCAACAAAAATACATAAAAGAACTACTTAGAAAATTTGGAATGGATAATACAAAAGAGATTAAGACACCAATGGCTACTAATCAAACTATAGATAGTGACCCGAAAGGCAAACCTGTTGACCTTAAGTACTATAGAAGTGCTATAGGAAGCCTACTTTACTTAACTGCAAGTCGACCTGATATTCTTTTTGCAGTTAGTATGTGTGCTAGGTATCAAACATGTGCTAAAGAGTCACACCTAACCCTAGTTAAAAGAATATTTAGGTACCTTAAAGGAACAGAAAGATTAGGAATTTGGTACCCTAGAACAACCCAGTTTGAGCTTATTGGATATTCTGACTCAGACTATGCTGGCTGTAAATTAGACAGAAAAAGTACCAGCGGTGGATGCCAACTTCTAGAACCCTCACTAGTTAGTTGGTTTAGTAGAAAACAACACTGTGTTGCCTTATCCACCACTGAAGCTGAGTACATAGCTTTGGGTGAGTGTGTAGCCCAACTACTCTGGATGATGCATACCCTAAAGGTCCTTCACTTAGATTTTAAACAAGTCAAAATTTTTATAGATAACCTAAGTTCAATCAATTTAACCAAAAACCCAATCCACCACTCTAGGACCAAACATATAGAAATCAAACACCATTTTGTCAGAGATCATGTAAATAAAGGAGAAATTGAACTTAACCATATTGAATCTAAGTCTAACCTAGCTGATATATTTACCAAACCACTTCCTGAATCTGAATTTAGCAACTTAAGAAGGTTAATAGGAATGTGTGTTAAAGACTAGGACTGACCTGATAAGCTTAAGTTAACTTTTGGTTTAACTAATTAAGCTTGTGAGTTTAAAAACATGGATTTTTCAAACATGTTTTTCAAAAGTTTATTGTCTTTTAAAATTTAACTTAAACACAGACTTTTCAAACTTGTTTTTCAAGAACTTTATTGTCTTTCAAAATTTGATTTTCAAAACTGGCAGACTTAGCCTAAGCTTGACCCCTAGAATTGCACGAACCTATAGATTTAGGTAGCCGCATCTCACAAAACACATTAAGATTAACTTGTTTGTGTTTGCAAAAACATAGAACGGTTGTGAGATGCATAGGATACTGCCTGGACTTCCGAATGCTTAAGTCAGTGCATCACAGTAAGTCTGGGCATAAAATACCAACATTACAGTGATCAAGTCAAGTAGTCTTGCACTAAAAACTGAGCCAGACATTATTACTTGACTTGACTAACCCAGTGAACACTACTATCATCTAGATAGTTAGTCAGTAACTAGGGTTAGACACATGAAAAGGGACCACAATCATTACTTGGTCCAGGGGGAGCAGAGGCCAAAACACTTTTTCAAAATGTCATTTTTGACAAAACACATTTGAAAATTTTGATAAAAGTTGATAAAGATTGAGAGGGAGTTCCAGCTAATCCCTAAAAATATTTTTTTGATTAAGATTGATATTATATTTTCTGGAAAAAAAATCTTTTTTGAAAGAAATTTTTTTTTAAAGCTAAGTTAATAAATTTAAGACTAGTTTTTTTTTAACACTTAGCCTATATTTCTACTCCCTTAAACTTGTTATGCTTATATCTTTTTTGATGAATGACAAAGGGGGAGAGTAGGGTAAAAGGGTTAGAAAATTGCAAACAGCATGCTTATTTCACACTTATTTACCTCTGCTGTCTTGTGTGCTGCAACTTTCATACCTATGCTTGTGTTATATTGTTTGCATGTTTATGCAAGTTCATATCTGCTATTTTTTTCTAACTTTAACCTGAGTTGTCAATACATCAAAAAGGGGGAGATTGTTGGTGCAGTTTGCACTAACGGTCAAACTCGGGTTTTGATGTATGACAAAGTGGTTAAAGTTAGGGTTGTTGGTTTTTAACCTCTTTACTAAGTGTGCAGGGTTGAAAGACTTAGGACCAGACACCAGGCTGAAGTCCAGGATGGTTGAGTCCTGGCGGGAAGTCCAGTTGGGTCCGCGGGACCTGACAACTGGCTGAAGACCAAGTTGGTTGAGACTTGGCAGGAAGACCAGGGTGGTTGAGCCTTGGCAGGAAGTCCTGGTGGGTCAAGAAGTCAAGTAAAGCTGCACAAAGGGTAAGTGAGGTAAGTCACTGGAGGAGTAGGAGAGGACGCGTTCCCCGTCGAGGGAACAGTAGGCGTCGGTTCGAACTAGGGCTCCATTTCGGAGACCAAAGTCAGAACCAAGACAGCTAAGGCTGTATAATCTAACACTGTGTTTTATTGTGTTTTGGACTAACCCTGGATGCAGGACCAAAGGAAGGAGTGTCTGCAGCTCAGATAGCCTCAAAGGAGTGAGGTAGTAGCTGAGTAGGGCGCCCGGAGTGTCCCGAGCACCCCAAGGGCCATACAAAACAGGTAAAGCAAAAGAGGGTTCGAATACATGCTGGGCCGGGCGCCCCGGTGCTTCCGGGCGCTCCCGCTGCTCCCGGGTGCCCCCTGCTCTGCGGGCGCCCCCATGCGCATACCTCAAACCGAACCCCTCGAAGCCAAGGAGATAGGACTTTGACCCGGTCAATCCGGGCACCCCGAGCGCTCCGGGCGCCCCGGTTAAAGCGGATCCAGAGGATTAGACGCGACCGAGAGCTCTGCAGATCAGAGGCCACGTGGGGGGCGCCCCCGACGTCCCGGGCGCCCCCAGGCCCTATATAAAGGGCCCTCGACCCCATGCTTCCGACAACAATTCTTCCAACTCCTCAAAGTTCTTCTACGCTCGCACCTTGCTCCGGAAACGCTTCACCTCGAGCCGACGACGTCCTGCTGCCCCGAAAGAGTCGACCTACTCTGGACGTCGGTAAAAAGAAGAGCGTAATTTTTTTAATACTTTATTGCATTTAATTACTTGAAAGTGTGGGGTTGTCACACTTTCAATTCTTTTGTACTCGCCTACTCTATCAGGGTTTACCGGTAGAGAGTTTTAGTGGATTGCCCAACGGAAAGGTCCGAGGGACCTGGGCCTTCGAGTAGGAGTCGCCAAAGGCTCCGAACGAAGTAAAACTACCTGTGTCGTTTGTATTGGTTTTTCGTTCGTATTTTAATTTTCCCGCTGTGCACGCTTTTTAAAGCGATCTGATTTTTTAAAAGTCACGTGCTCACATGCATCGATCCTACAATATCTACATGAACAATTCCAGGCTCGTCGCACGAACAAATTCGGAGAAGAACCACCTTCGTAGTAGTAGCCACTAGGATGGTTTGTCAACAAGGGAGAAAAACAAAGCCAAAGTTTCAGCCAAGAGAAGAGGAAGAAGAAGAACTAAAAACACTATATCTTCATCTAGAGAAGAACCCTTTTATATTCATCCAATAAATGCCAAAGGTTTATGCCTCTTGGTCTCCCATTTGATTAGTGCTCATTAATCTCAATGAATACCAAAGTCCACAACCTTTTGATCTCCCTTTCATCAATGCTCCATTAATCTCTATCAATGGACATTAATCTCTTATGTAGTTGAGTCTAATCCAATGAATTCAAAGGTTGGATTCATCTAAGTCTAACTCAATAAATTTCATTCGGATTAGACTTAACCCTATAATCTTAAGGTCATCATATTTTAGTCAAACTAAAATAAATCTATCTCCAAACTAACATGTTTTGTGTGTGTGACCCAATAAGCCGTCGTAACGTTGGCAATATCTCTAAAACCATTTTAGATACAAAAGTAATGAGTGACATCTAACAATACATTATTGCTACGCAAGTGACGAGAATATTGAGATTCGATCTAATCTTTCTGTGTATATTATCTTGTATGACTTGGTCCTTCTATTCTAGATATCTAGATTAATCAATGAAGCATAGACTATGTCATTCTCTTATCAATCTTTGTGTTTCTTGATCTCTAAGTAGACTCACTTACTAAATGAGCTCAATATCTCATATTGACTTATTTGAGTATGATCATACATTTTAGTCGTTTTCTTAATCAAAGGGCCCATAGATATCACTCCTGTCATATGAGAGGGATGGATCTCATCTATATCACTCACATCCCTCTGTATAACTTATCGCATACCCAGTGATCGACTTTATAATCCACCTTATTATAGGTGACGTTTGCCGATACCAAAATACACAACTTCTTATGTAGGAAACTATAGTGATTTCAGGTCTAAGAACTATTCATACCAATAGTCACTATAAGAATGTTTATGATACTCATATAACGATCTATAAAACTTTTTCATGGCGGGTCAATTCAGTATATATTTTCTAATATATACCCATGTGTCAACTTAATAGCTCATATCCATGATTTATGAGATTAAGTCATTAATTAACCTACATGTCAGTCTCAATACATTAATATTGCCCTTGTACATTAATGTTTGATTAGGAATGGTAAAGAGTAGTATTCTCGACAGCCTCTCACAATCAATTTATTCAATTGATATCCTATAGATTAGAAGCTACTATTCTATGACATTATTATATTTATTCAGTTGTCACAAACATGAAGTAAATATAATAACTAAAACATTGTCTTTTGTTTATAAATATGATACTTTATGACCTAAGTTAATATATGATTGACTCTTATAGCTTACACTAACCATTATAACCTGCAATATAAATAAAGTAATCATATAAACATCTGATATTTGATAATCATGTTCACAAGCTTAAACAAAAATTTATCTGAAGTCATAGTGTTCACAAGTTGCCGGTTGAGAAAGCATCCATAAGTAAACAACATGGCAGTGAAGAAAAAGTGCTTGCAAGATTATAGAAAATAAAATCAAATGGAACAAATGACAAGCTAAATTCTCTATTATCCCATGCAGAGAAAGTTTTTTAAAAGTTAGGCATGCCCATGTAGAGAAGTGATAATGGTGGTGAATTAAAAAACTATAACTTCACAAATCTATGTCTAGAAAATGAATATCATCATGAATTCTTATGCCTAAAACACCCCAACAAAATGGACCAGTAGAAAAAAAAAATAGAACTTTACAAGAAGCCACAAGATCAATGTTGTGTGAATATAATCTACCAACTTATATATAATCTTAATTAATAAAGTACAAAAGAAAACACCCTATGAAATTTTTTTTAACAAAAAGCCTAACTTAAAATACTTAAAAGTATTTGGATGAAATGTACAGATTTTAAACATTAAAGACTACTTAGGAAAATTCACATAAAAAACTCAACAAGGAATATTTATAGGTTACTCATTCATGAGTAGGGCATTTAGGGTTTATAAAAAATCCACCCAAAAAATTGAAAAAATAACAAATGTAACTTTTGATGAAAAACCTAACATTAAAATCTCTAAGCAAGAATAAGTTAACTTTAAAGAATCAAATGATGATATTGAAAATATTAATCAAGATGAAACCCAACAAGAAGAATACCAGAATGAAACTGACCATAAGCCTAGAATACTACATACAAATCCAAACAATCCAATTGACTAAATCATAGGAAACCTAGAACTTAGAGTACATCAACCTTTAGAAACCTAAGTCAAATAGCCTTGATCTCTAAGATTGAGCCCAAAACATAGATGAAGCATTGAATGAACCTGACTAGGTGATTGTAATGCAAGAATTGGCTCAATTTGAATGAAACCAAGTTTGGTACTTAGTACCTCCACCTAAACGTAAATTAGTTATAGATACCAAATAGGTCTTTAGAAATAAATTAGATGATCAAAGACAAATTATTAGAAACAATGCTAGACTAGTTGCTAAAGGGTTTAGTCAAGTCGAAGGACTTGATTATGACGAGACTTATACCTCTGTAGCCAGACTTGAATACATTAGAATGTTACTAGCCTATGCAGCATGTAAAGGATTTAAGTTTTACCAAATAGATGTCAAATATGCCTTCTTAAATAGCATAATTAAGGAAGAAGTCAATGTAGGTCAACCTGCTAGTTTTGAGGACTTAAAAAACCCTAATCATGTCTTTAGATTAAAAAAGGCTCTATATGGACTAAAACAAATACCTAGAGCTTGCTATGAAAGATTATCTAGCTTTCTAAGTTCAATGGGTTTTAAAGAAGGACAAATTGACCTAACCTTATTTATAAAAACCCTTGACTCAAATATTTTCATAGCCTAGGTGTACATAGATGACAGTTTTTGGTTAAACTATCTCTAAATTTATAAAAGAATTTATAACCCTAATAGAAAAGAATTCGAAATGAGCCTTATAGGAGAACTTACTTCTTTTTCGAATTACAAATAAAACAAATAAAAGAATGAAACTTTGTATACCAAAATAAATATACTAAGGAATTAATTAAGAAATTTAGAATGGAAAATGCTAAAGACTTTAAAACACCCATGGCAACTAATATAATTATAGATAATGATCCAAATGGTAAACCAGTAGATCTAAAGTACTTTAAAAGTGCAATAGGACTTTTGTTATACTTAACTGCTAGTAGACCTTACATATTATTTAGAGTTAATATATGTGCTAGATACCAAACTTATGCTAAAGAATTACACTTAAAAAATGTAAAAAGAATTTTTAGATACCTTAAAGGAACAATCAATATAGGAATATGGTATCCTAGAAGAAATAATTTTGAACTAGTTGGATATTTAGATTCTGACTATGCTGGTTGTAAGTTAGAAAAGAAAAGCACAAGTGAAGGTTTTCAACTTTTGTAATCTTCCTTAGTTAGTTGGTTTAGTAGAAAATAACATTGTGTTGTCCTATCCACTACAGTAGCTGAATACATAACAGTAGGAGAGTGTGTTATGTAACGATTATGGATGTCCCATACCTTAAAAGACTTTAACTTAGATAACAAAAATATAAAAACCTTTATTGATAACATTGTTGGGACCGGTAGACGAGCTAGAGGGGGGGGTGATTAGCTCTGATTCGCTTGTAGATGATTTGTCGCGGCGGAAGACTTCAAGCAATCGCTAACACTTGGATTTTACTTGGTATCCACCCCGGTCGGGTGACTAATCCAAGGATCCACTCTCCTCACACTCTCATACACTATGAAAGTCTCCTTCTTGAGGTGGAGAAACCTCTTACAAGCTTTCACAAAGATACAACAAGTAACAAAGCAAATACAAATGAAATCTTACAAGATTTACAATGAATAAGCTCACACTTTGCTTTCCTTGCTATCTTCAAGCTTGTGATCGCCTCTAGAACTTTGGAAGTGCACCAACACTAAGCCCCAAAGCTTCTCTTGAAATGGCGTGGAAGAAGGAAGAAGAGTTGCGCTCCAAACCTGCGTGAAAACCTATATACCCGACGCCTAGGGTTTCTGAATCGATTACCCAATCGATTACCACGTAGGATATAGCCGTTCAACGGCTAGTTTTCGAACCGTAATCGATTAGCCAATCGATTACGAGTGTCCTAAATCGATTACCCAATCGATTCAGAACTCTTCTGTTCTCTCGCGCAAACTGCCGTAATCGATTAGCCAATCGATTACTGATACCCTGAATCGATTGCCCAATCGATTCAGGGCTCTTCTGTCCTCTCGAGCAAACTGCCCTAATCGATCACCTGATCGATTTACCCAATCGATTACCCAATCGATTGAGTCCAACCTAACTTGTTTTCACAAGCCTAGGATCCCCTACCAAGTGTCCGGTCAACCGCTTTGACCAACTTGGATTTCTACTGCCTAGCTCCCAGCTCGGACTTAACCTGGTTCCCAACCAAATTCACCTAACCCTCGAGTTAGGTCAAGTCTCTATGTAGACTTCCACCTTGCCAGCATGCGTTCTTCCCGATCCATCTGGACTTCACCTAGTCCCACTAGGTGTGCCTAGTCCCACTAGGTCTTTTCCCATGCCAGCGTATGATCTCCCCGATCCACCTGGACTTCACCTAGTCCCACTAGGTCTTTTGCCATGCCAGCGTACGATCTCCCCGATCTACCTGGACTTCACCTAGTCCCACTAGGTGTGCCTAATCCCACTAGGTCTTTTCCCATGCCAGCGTATGATCTCCCTGATCCACCTGGACTTCACCTAGTCCCACTAGGTCTTTTGCCATGCCAACGTACGATCTCCCCGATCTACCTGGACTTCACCTAGTCCCACTAGGTGTGCCTAGTCCCACTAGGTCTTTCCCAGTCAAGCCTCCAGTCAACCTTGACCCACTTGACTCACACATCATGACCACTCAACCATCATTATCAAACATCGAAACATACGACCTCAAGCTCACCCGAGCTTACCAGACTCAAGCTCACCTGAGCTTTGTCAAACTAGGTCAACCCTGACCTAACCAAGATTGCACCAACAATCTCCCCCTTTTTGATGTTTGACAATATGTTTGAGAAAGACTAATCGCTAATTAGCCTTTAATCTTCTCCCCCTTTGACACACATCAAAAAAAAACTCTCCCCGAGAGTCTATATGGTCAAAGGTATACCCAATGAAAATCCCATACTTTTCATTGAACCTATGCTCAACCTTGAGCACTCATGAAGATTCTCAATCTCCATTCATTCACTTATCCCAAAAAGAAAATTTAAACACATGCCTTTAAGGAAGACCTCCCCCTCAAAACATGCACTAAACCTCTATCATTGCACCAACAATGATTTTTGAGTTTCTAAACCTTTAGAAAATCTCAACTTGAGGTGATGAGATTTAAGAGATTCAAAACTTGAATCAAAATCTCTCCTTAACCCTTAAATGTTCACTAAACCATTCCCCTTTTTGATTTCACAGTGAAATTTACCCAAATATACTTATAAAAGTATTTCAATGGGCTAGGGATTGTTAGGTTATTCAAAAATGGGTTAACTGACTGAAATCAGACAGTTTCAGTCTTCCAAATCGATTGGTGTTGGGAACCAATCGATTAAGATCGGCCTTAATCGATCATCTGATCGATTCCGGTTGACTGTAATCGATCAATGGATCAATTACGTGAGCTTCTGTGCTCGCAACAAGATCTACCAATCGATTGGATCTGATTTCAATCGATCACCTGATCGATTGGGAGTTTCTGAATTCTGAAATCAATTTCAGACCGAATTTCAGAAACCCATAAATAATTCTACAAAATTCCAAAAATCGTAAAATTGTGTAGACATTATTTATACCATATACTATCAGGGAAAAATAATTTTCTATGAAAATAACCTCCTTTTTCAAAGATTGACACAAAATTTGAAACCATTAAAATACTTCAATGTTTTTCATGTTTTGTATCCATTTCATCAATGATGAGTGCTATCAAAAGATAGTCTTCACCAAGGTTTTCCAAGATAGTTTTAAAATGTGTTTCAAAAACAATATCCAACCATGTTCCTTGGGCGAAATGCACATGACTTGTACATTAGCTTTCCCAATGATTGGAGATCATTTATATTCTTGTTTTGATGAACCTAAAACTCACTGAGATGCATATCAACTAACACCTTGAGTTTTGATCATCATCCTAACATCTCACTTGTTTCTAATGTGTCTCAAAAATACACACACGTCAACTTATAGTCTTAGTGAGATGTGGAAGTCATGTTCTCCCTAATCTAAGGGTTCATGCATTTCTACCTAGGCATTATAAACCTTGATCATCCACCTAGGATGCCAATTAATGCCAATGTCCTTAATTTCAATAAAATTGACTAAATGCATGATTATGACTATGACATGCATCATATGAGAATTTAAATAATATTATAACTAGATGATGCATGTATGACATGACATATAATATTTTCATAATAAATATGAATGATGAAATATGATATCATGGCATGTGATAGGGCATACAAAACATGGCATAATAGCAAAAAAGAAAGTACCTAGATTTCCTATCTAAGTATCAATAACTCATCGCTAAGCCATTGATAATCCTAAATTTGTCCTAATTTCCAAGATAGTGCCAAAACTCCCCAACTTGGCCTATCTTTGGATTCTAACCTAGTTGTGCCAACTTTATCAAGTTTAATCTTTCAAAAATATAGTTTGGCACAAATTTACTCCTCCTAGAGTAAATAAATGAATCCTTCATTTTCAAGGGTAGTAATTCCTTGAAAACGTCCCAAAGTGCCAACTTCATCAAAGTTGGGTTAACTATCCTTCCAATCAGAGTTGACACTCCCTAGACCTATCTAGGGGGTGGCGAACACACTCTTAGGAACCCAAAACCTATTGGTGCTCCTTGGGTGTTCTAGGTATTCACTAGGGATGACTTCCCTTGATACCTTCCTAAGGACTTTCTTAGGCTTCTCCGAAGCCTTAGTCACCTTTGTCTTGTCTTGGTCAACTCTAGGGATGGCTTCCCTTGCGACCTTGACTTGACTCCTAGACCTAGATTGAGTTCCATACCTATATGGAACTCTATGATAGGATGGACCATCATCCTTAGTTTTAGGTTTGTACCCCAAACCTTTCTTGCTCCTAGAGTGTCCTTGATTTCCTAAATCTAGGTTTTGATCCTTAGATCCCTTAAATAGATTTTCTATTCTTTTGAGGGATTTTTCTAATTTATCAAGTTTTGACCCCAAAACTTGATTTTCAATCATTACCTCCTCAAGGCTTGGTTTTCTAGTATAGCCTTGGTGATTATTCTTCTTGGCCTTGGATTGAATAGGTCTACCATGAAATGATCTAAAATTTTTCCTATCCTTAGAAGTGGTAGTCCTAGCATGGAAAGCTCTATGATTTTCCTTAGGTTTTTCATGCCTCCTATGTTCATGATAAATTGCATTAAAATGATAAAAATTTTCCCTAGCATGCATATTATCATGATGAAAATAATTACCATTACCTAATGGTACCTTAGGCTTAATCTTGGAGCCTCCCCCTTGATTTGAGCTCCTCCTTTTAACTTTGGTCGGATCCTTCTCCTTTGGACATTGATTTCGGTAATGCCCCTTTTGTTTACATGAGAAGCACACAATGTGCTTCTTATCTTTCTTTGCCACAGGGCCGACCTCCTTTGGCTTCTCCTTGGTCTTGGGTGCCACTTGCACCTTCTTCTTGACCAACTTGGGACACTTACTCTTGTAGTGTCCTTTCTCCCTACACTCAAAGCAAATGATGTGATCTTTATTTTTACAAATTGAAATATTTATACCTTTGCTTGTAGGGGTGTTGCATGACTCTTCACTTGATCCGGAAGTAGATACTTCTTCTTTTTCCGGAGTTAATGACTTTTGCTCCCCCTCAACCCTAGAGGTGGAGACTTCTTCTTTTTCCTCCTCGGCCAATGCTTCTTGAATTTCCTCCCTCGATGTTGAGCATCTCTCAACTTCCTAGTCCTCTTCATTTGATGAATCTCCCTCTTCGGATTTGTCTTGATACGGTACAGTGGAGAGATCTTCATGAAGCTTTGCCAATTTGCTCCAAAGCTCTTTGGCATCTTTGAATTCTCCAATCTTGTCCAAGATGGTGCTTGGCAAAAGATTGACCAATAACTTGGTCACTTTGTTGTTGGCCTCGCATCTCTTGATTTGCTCCTCATTCCATTTGCTTTTCTTGAGGAGCTTTCCCTTGGTGCTTGTTGGAGCTTCAAAACCCTCCATTAGAGCAAACCATTGCTCTATCTCCATCATGAAGTAATTTTCAATCTTTGACTTCCAAAGATCGAAATTTGCCTTGTCGAATGGTGGAGGTGCCCGGGTGTCGTAGCCGAACTTCATTTTTGAAGTTGAACCCTCTTGATGATGACTTATTGAAATTAGGATTTCTTCCAACTTCTTCTTCTTCCTCTAGCTCTTGCCCTCTTGGCGATGAGTCCAAAGAAGAGCAACCTCGCTCTGATACCACTTGTTGGGACCGGTAGACGAGCTAGAGGGGGGGGTGATTAGCTCCGATTCGCTTGTAGATGATTTGTCGCGGCGGAAGACTTCAAGCAATCGCTAACACTTGGATTTTACTTGGTATCCACTCCGGTCGGGTGACTAATCCAAGGATCCACTCTCCTCACACTCTCATACACTATGAAAGTCTCCTTCTTGAGGTGGAGAAACCTCTTACAAGCTTTCACAAAGATACAACAAGAAACAAAGCAAATACAAATGAAATCTTACAAGATTTACAATGAATAAGCTCACACTTTGCTTTCCTTGCTATCTTCAAGCTTGTGATCGCCTCTAGAACATTGGAAGTGCACCAACACTAAGCCCCAAAGCTTCTCTTGAAATGGCGTGGAAGAAGGAAGAAGAGTTGCGCTCCAAACCTGCGTGAAAACCTATATACCCGACGCCTAGGGTTTCTGAATCGATTACCCAATCGATTACCACATAGGATTTAGCCGTTCAACGGCTAGTTTTCGAACCATAATCGATTAGCCAATCGATTACGAGTGTCCTGAATCGATTACCCAATCGATTCAGAACTCTTCTGTTCTCTCGCGCAAACTGTCATAATCGATTAGCCAATCGATTACTGATACCCTGAATCGATTGCCCAATCGATTTAGGGCTCTTCTGTCCTCTCGCGCAAACTGCCCTAATCGATCACCTGATCGATTCACCCAATCGATTACCCAATCGATTACCCAATCGATTGAGTCCAACCTAACTTGTTTTAACAAGCCTAGGATCCCCTACCAAGTGTCCGGCAAACCCTTTGACTAACCTGGATTTCTACTGCCTAGTTCCCAGCTCGGACTTAACCTGGTTCCCAACCAAATTCACCTAACCCTCGAGTTAGGTCAAGTCTCTATGTAGACTTCCACCTTGCCAGCATGCGTTCTTCCTGATCGATCTGGACTTCACCTAGTCCCACTAGATGTGCCTAGTCCCACTAGGTCTTTTCCTATGCCAGCGTATGATCTCCCCGATCCACCTGGACTTCACCTAGTCCCACTAGGTCTTTTGCCATGCCAGCGTACGATCTCCCCGATCTACCTGGACTTCACCTAGTCGCACTAGGTGTGCCTAATCCCACTAGGTCTTTTCCCATGCCAGCGTATGATCTCCCCGATCCACCTGGACTTCACCTAGTCCCACTAGGTGTGCCTAGTCCCACTAGGTCTTTTGCCATGCCAGCGTACGATCTCCCCGATCTACCTGGACTTCACCTAGTCCCACTAGGTGTGCCTAGTCCCACTAGGTCTTTCCCAGTCAAGCCTCCAGTCAACCTTGACCCACTTGACTCACACATCATGACCACTCAACCATCATTATCAAACATCGAAACATACGATCTCAAGCTCACCCGAGCTTACCAGACTCAAGCTCACTTGAGCTTTGTCAAACTAGGTCAACCCTGACCTAACCAAGATTGCACCAACAAACATAAGTTCAATAAATCAAACAAAAAATTCAGTCCATCATTCTAGAATAAAACACATTGATGTCAAACATCACTTTGTTAGGACTCATGTCTCAAAAGGAAATATTAAACTTAACTACATAGATTGCATATCAAACCGAGCTGATATATTCACTAAACCATTATCTGAAACTGAATTTAGTAATCTAAGAAGTCAATTAGGAATAACTTTTTTTTTTGAAATTCTTGCTTTCAAAACTTTATTTATCTTTTTGCAAAATTCCAAAACTTAGGATTTTCAAAACTTAAGATGGAACTAGCTTAGGCTTTATCGTAGTTTGCATGCACCTATAATTTTAGGTAACCAACATCTCACAAGCACATTAGGATCCCTTGTTTGTATTTGATAACACCTAGAAATGGGTGAGAGGCTTAGGCCTTAGCCTTGATTTCAGATGCTTATGTATGTGCATCACTATAAACTAACTCTAAACTTGACTAACTTTTAGTCACACATGTTGATATCTTTTGATATTCAGCTAAGTACTAAAGTTGGACATTTCATATAAGGACTTTTTTTAGAACCTTTCCATGCTTCGACTTTAGGATAACTTTTTAAAAGAAAATATCAACTTAAGGGGGGCATTTAATTTTAATTTAATTTTTACAAATTAAAACTTAATCGAACTTAAACTAATTTTTAAAACTAAACTTAATCTCTTTTCAAATCTTAATGATGTTTCTAAAACTTAACTTAAAATTTTACAAATTACTTAAACCAGTTTTCTTTTAAACCTAAACTAAAATTTTAAACACATTTTGAAAAACCTCAAACTTAATTTTCAAACATAAAATCCTTAGACAAAGTTTTAAAACGTACTTTTCAAACTTAAGAACATTAAAACTTAAAACTTACTTTTCAAAACTTAAAACCTTTAAAAAATTTTAAGAACCTTCAACTCAGTTTAAAATCTTAAACAAATTTCTTAAACTAAATCTTTAAATATCTAATAATTTTTATCTTCAACACTAAACTAGTTTGCAAAACTAACTAATTTTTTAACTTAGAATTTTAACTTGAGCTTTAAAACCTAAACTAATTTTAAAAAAAACTTTAAACAAACCTTTAAAATCTAAACTTAATTTTAAAACTTTTAACACATAAAACTTAAACTTAAACTTAAACCAATTTTTAAGACTTTTACTAAGTTTGAAACTTAAAATTTCTATGATTTTTTTCAAAAAAGTTAAATACATTTTCAAAACAAACACCTTTTTTTGTAACCCCTTATTTTGATGTTACTCAAAGGGGGAAGAAATATCACATGCAGGAGGAGGTTTATCTAAGGAGGATCTATTCATTTCATATATGTTCTATCTTAACTATGAATCAGGTTGTCAAACATCAAAAAGGAGGAGATTATTGGTGCATGATGCATCATAATTGAACCTATGTTTTGAAGTTAGCAAAGATTCACAGTTAAGTCTTATTGTTATATGATGGATTGATCTAGTGTGTAGAAAGATTACCTAAGTAAAGTCCTAATTGAGGCTAGGCGAAAGTCTTGGCAGATCATGGAAACCAGGCAAGAAGCCAAGATGGGGTGACATCTGGCAAAAAGTCTCGGTAGGTCTAGAGGACCCAATACTTAGCAAGTGGAAGTCCTGGTGGGCCGATCTGATGCCAAGCATTGAAGTCTTCGAAAGGTGATTAAGGTAAGCTTCTGGAGAAGAATGTTGTGAGGTCATGTCCCGACGGGATAGCCTTAAGTGTTGATCCAACTAGAGAAACCTATGGAGGTTTCTAAGTTGAGATCAGGATAGTTACTACTGTCAATTACTCATGCATAATTTCATATATACTTGTGCTAACTCTATTTTGTAGGGTTAACTCCTTTACATGTTATTGTTGTACAAACTTTTCATGCAGATCAGTCAAAATCAGTCGATTAAACCAACTAGACTGCGCCAGATTCAATATTCAGAGGGATCGATCGACGTATGCATATATAGTATGGCATGGGGTCGCAGATGGTAGCTTTATTTGTCGACTGATTAGGATGATTGGTTGAGGGATCACATTTATTACAATGACAATCGAGCATAGCCAAGTACTGAATATAAGGAAAGGTGCAGGGATCCGTCGACTGAATAGGAGGTTTAGTCGACCGATAGGTTCCGTCGACTGAATAATTTTTTAGTCAACCGAACGTGCCTTATATTAGGAGCCAGAGTTAAATATGGTAAATCAAGGTCCCGACTTAGAAAATTTTCAAAATGAGAATTTTATTTGCATGACTTAGGTTCGAAATGTGAGGGTTAAAAAGATTTAAACCATAAATTTCAAGGGGCAAGGATAGTAAACCTAACATGATATAAGGGTTTGAGGGATTAAAACCAAACTATAAGGGGAAAAGGAGATAATAACTAAGAATTAGGGGTCTTGTTGCAATTATCTGAAGTCCAGGGACTAAAGAGCAAAATGACCCTCGCTTATATTGTGCCCTTTCTTCTCTTCTGTTCCCATTCTCTATCGCAACCATTCGACTCCTTCCTTCCCATGCGACCAACACACACCACCTCAACTCCTTCGAGCAGAGATCGTCGCCCAATTTCTTGATCGTTAGAGTTGGTGGATCTAGGGAAACCTCTGATATCAAGTAAATGTGTAGCTAGGTTCTTGTTGGGGGATCGATTTCCTTCTCATCTGGTTTTGGTTGGTGCTGAGATCTAATCCTAAACCTGGAGATAGCTCTCAACGGGATTCTAGTGTGAGTAGCTGATCGAGTGTTGAGGGGCAGCAAAGCTACATGCTAGTCGTTTGGTTGCTTGTTGTTCTCTACTTTCGGGACTGCCAGAGTGGAGATTTGGGGAAGGCCAAGGCAAGAAAATCGTAGGTAAGGCTTTATAGCTCTAGATTCATGGATGTTACATCTATCTCTTGATTACACTATGATATTGGAGTTATGTCTATTTTTTTAGATTTCATCAAATTGGATGTTTGATACTATGTTTATATTAGTATCCTTGTTCTAGGGATGTTCTTCTTTATTAAATTCAGGTTTGATGTTGAATTTTCTTGTGGAATTGTGTATGGATCACATACGATTTGATTAGTATAGTTCAAATTGGGATTTCTTCCTATTATGATGTTTCTTTGGATCTACTCTATTCCATTGTGTTGATTGCTGCTGGGACATAGTGAGTTTTAAATGGAATAGGATTTAATTTGATCTTATGATACTTGTGCTGAATGATTACTTCTGTTCTTGTATTGTTACCCTTGGATTTGCGTGAGCCACCAATTGGAGGAGTTGATTTAGTTTTGTTGGAATTGGATCTGTATTCTACATTGGGTTTTCTATGTGGTGGATTTTGCTTTTAGATTAACAGTATAATACTACGTAGGATGAACATGTAAGTACCCCAGGTAAGTTTTAATGTGGTCAACCGAGTCAAGTTAGGTCCTATTGTATTTGATCCCAGTGTCTAAGTGTGCAGGAGCATAGGAGCACATGAAGTCTAGTGGAAGATGCAGCAGTCGAGAAGGATGACACGGGAAGGGAGCCGACGGGCTCAGTGCATTCGAGGGACGCGAAGGTCTGCGGAAGAGTACACTGGTGGAGCGAGAAGTACGCGTGCGATGTCCGAGGGACAATAAACCCAGAGGAAGCACACTCGAGAAGAAGACCGAAGGAGGGTTGAGGTGAGCCAAACTCTAGAAGGCTCGAGATCACCCAAGAAGATTTACTGGAGACTAGTCAGCATTGGACTGATTGAAAGCCACTCGGGCGCCCCTATGCACTCGAGCGCCCATGTTCCCGGGCACCCTAGTGCATATAGGTGCTCGAGAAGCTATGGGATTGTTGAGAGCGATAGAGGAGGGGGGGGGGTGAATATCGCTTTCTAAAAATTCTCGGATTTAGGTAGAGTATACGCAACGGAAAGAAAAACACAACGGTAAAATGCTTATTTTTACTTGGTTCGGAGTCTATGACAGCTCCTACTCCAAGGCCTATGGTCCTTGACCATTTACGTTAGGCAATCCTATAAGTAGCAAAATGTTATTATAGAGATGCAAATTTAAGTACAAAAGAAATAACAAATTATACTGACAACTCTTGACTGAAATGAAAAGGAAGCATTTCATTGTCGGAGCAGTGTTTCATTGATTCTGAACAGTTTTGGCACGGCACACTTGTGCACAAATGATGTAGAAAGTTGATGTGAGAAGTTGTGGTCGAAACCCCTTATATATAGGCATACGGACGCCCGAGTACCTATAGGATCACCCCCAACTCTCCGAACCACCCACGTCCCAATTCGTTGACTGGGGCAAATCTTATCCTTCTCGAGCGCCTGAGAGGGTATGGGGCGCCTGTGTTGCTGACATGGCAAATCCAACCAGTGTGTGCCAACTCAGCCTGGCCTAGGATGAGTCATCCTCATAGGGGCGCCCGAGACCTCTTAGGTGCCTGTGTTCCCGAGTGCCCGAGACCTCTCGAGCACCTGTCTTCTCGAGCGCCTGAGTCCTCTTGGGTACCCTAGATGCTGCTGGTCTCCAAGTTGAAACACAGGTTTGTTCAAAATAATATATGTGAAATATATGCATGTACAACAACCGGAGTTGTCTAATCCGGACATTAGATTTCAACTTGAAATTCTAGGTCGGACCGATGCCTACCATTCCCTCTTTTGGGGAATGCGTCCTCACCTACTCCACTCTGGAGAAGATACCTGTTGCCAATGGTATCTCTAGTTAGACTTTTGCTCCGCCTCTGAAGCTTCTAGACCTCGAGATGTTTGTACCTCAACCCGTCCCTACTTTTGTCCATTGTCTTCACTTGGCTAAGACTCCTGCTCGATCTTCCAGATTAGGTCTTCGGTACCCGACCCTCGGTTAGGTCTTCATGCCCAGTCTTTCGAACTAGGTCTTCGTGCCCAACTCTCGGTCAGGTCTTCATGCCCAGACCACAACCAGGTCTTCGATGACCAACCCTCGGTCAGGTCTTCATGGCCAATCCTCGACCAAGACTTCGTGCTCAACCTTGCAGGTCAAGACTTTGTGCCTAGGTAAACTTGGACTTTCCTGCATACTTAGTAAAATATGTTAGATCACATACAATACTTAACTTTGAACCCTTTGTCATTATCAAAATCTAGTGCTTCCGGCACCAACAATCTCTCGCATTTTTATTTATAGCAACCTAATCCAAAAATTAAGTTTAAAAAAATAGTTAAGCAAGTAGCAAAAAGCTTTAAAGAGAACATAGTTTAATTTTTCAAAGTATTGTTTCAATGTTAGAAATATTTACAAAAGAAAGACTTGCAAAGCTCCCCCTTGATAAGTTAAGTTATTAGAATATTTACAATTTTGTGTTAAAGTTCAATTTCAAAAAAAAACTTGCAACATTGAAAAAATATATTATGCTCTCCCTTAATATGAAATTCTCCCCCTGAAGCTTTTGAAAAATATGCATTTTTCAATCTAAAAAGCTTTTTGAAAACAAGTAGACTTCGAAAACTCTAAGTATAAACTTTGAAAAAGCTCTAAGTAAGATTGAAATTAAAATTTGAACTTTTCCTTTCTCTCTCCTTTTGAAAATCAAATTTTGAAATGCAAAGTACTTTGAAAAAAAACTTTTGCTACTTAGAAAAAGAAAAAAAAATCTGTTTAACGTTTCCTTTCTCTTCTCTTAATTTTTTCTTTTTTCCCCCCTTTGACATATATCAAAAATATTTTGGTTTAAGAAAAAAAAACTTTTTAGAAAAAGAATTTAGGTATCAAAACCCGTAATAAATTTTTTAAATACAAGTAAATCACACTCAGTTTTGAAAAAAATAAGGCTAAGTGATATTTGAAAATAATTTTAAGTGAGGCAAGTTAATAACACAACAAAAAAGAATGATTAGTAAATTTGAAAAATAGTGCTAAACAAATTTTGAAAGTATGATGCTAATTAAAAAGAATATATTAAGTGAGGTAGATAAATGGTACTAAGTGAATTTTGAAAGAAGATTTTAAGTTAAGCAATTTAAATACTACTAAGTAAAACTTAAACAACTATTTGGGTTAGGCAAATGAACAATAAATAACAAGAAAAAACTAAGAAAAAAACTTTTAGAACCAATTTAATTCACCCATTCGAGTCCAAGCATGATTTGAGTCCAAAAAAAGTAAACAAAAGAAACTTAAAACATTTAATTAATAAGTCTACGTTCAAAACTTTTAGCCATCTATTTTTAAGTCCAAGCGTGATAAAACTAAATGTAATTTTGAAGCAATAGTTTTAGTTTGAACAATCAATTAAGTTAACAATGATTTAAAAATTATGTTTTTGTTTAAAAAATTAACTTTGATTTTGAAAATTAAGTTAGATTTTGAAATTATTAATTATGTTTATTTTGAAAAGTTAAATTTAAAAAAATAAAATTAAGTTTGAATTTTGAAAGATTTAAATTAAGTTTGAATTTTGAAAAATTAATTTTAGATTTGAAAATTTTATTAAGTTTGTTATGATTAAGTTAAAAGAATTTATTAAGTTAAAATTGGGTTAAGTTTGAAAATTTATTAAGTTTGTTATGATTAAGTTAAAAAAATTTATTAAGTTAAAATTGAGTTAAGTTTGAAATTTTTTAATTTTAAGAAAAATTAAGTTAAGTTTAAGAATTAAGTTTGAAAAATTATGTTATGTTTTAAGAAAAATTAAGTTAAGTTTATGAATTAAGTTTGAAAAATTTTGTTAAGGTTGATTTGAAAAGTATAAAGTTTTAAGTTAGGTTTAATGAATAAATGGTTAAATTAATTACGTTTGTTCTATTGGTTGGGTTGGACTAATTCTTTTAGATCCTGAACATCTCATTCATTTCTAAGTGTCAAAAAAGGGAAACCTTATCTGTTTTGTGAGATGTAAAAAAACTTTTATCTTTGATTTTAAGTAAAATCTAAGATTTTATTGAGTCTTGAGTTAGATTCAAGTTTAACAAGTAGTAACTTGAAAATAAATTTCAATAATTGGCTTCGAGTTCTTGGCGAGGTACAAGGGTCTTCCTGAGTATCGGAACAATAACCCTTTCCTAGATAAAGCCTTTTAAAGAAATTGTATTTTTAGTTTACTCTTTGAGAAACATTGGTCTAACTAGTTGAGGATGTGGTGAAGTAGCTCGGCTAGTTTTACTGGGCTAAAAAGATAAAATAGGGTACTCCTTACCCTTCCTGACTCCTTAGATAGGTTTTCCTAACATACTATCAGCTCACCCCACCCTAATACTAGGTTGTATAAGTTTCAATCAAGTTCAGTCCTTAACTAACCATTTCTAACCTAAGCATGACAATTTTGCAAAAGTTAAATAAACAAGCAAACAAACAATTAGAAAAGCATGCATGATTTATCTAATAATAGAAATGGTCTTTCTATTGGCTTCCCCTGGATCAACACCTCGATACGGTCTATCTAAGTAATGAGTTTGATCCTTGGGGATTCAATAATGTTTTGGTACAACTTGATTTGTCAAGTTAAGTTTAGGGACCCATGCTCAGACTCGGGTGCTAGTATTGTTGAGAATTGAATAGTATGTTCTATAACGTACGTTGCTTCTATACCCATGTCTGGATCAGTTAAGAACGACCTTTTGTTTTCTAAGAATCATGTCAAGATTCATAAAACTCAAAGTGAACCACTCTAGGATAACTCTAAGTTCATTGACTTGAGTTTTCAGGGAAGAATTCTCTTCCTGAAGTTGTTGGACTTGAGTTGAGGTTCATTCCTTAATGGTCTCAGTCAAGAGACTTGAGTTAGCCTCCTCCTTAAGGGCTTTAACCTCCTTTTGGAGGGGCTTAGCCTAGACATTGGATTTAGCCAACTTACATGATAGATTGGAAATTAGATCATATAGTTCAGGTTCAGAGAAACAGCTTACAGTGAGTTGGACATTTTCCGACAAGGAGATTGTTTCGGTTCCGTGGATTTACTCCGGCTCTACTTCTGATTCAGACTCGATGTTGAGTTTGTTTGATGCCGTCAGCATGAGAAGGTTCAAGTGGGGTAGTTCTGTTGGTGCAGAAAGCACCCAAGTCGAACCTGAGTTTTGATAATGGCAACAGGGCTCAAAAGTTAAGTCTTACTTGCTATCTAACATGTCACTCTAGTGTGCAGGGTAAAAAGCCCTAGTGAAGGATTGCTAGGCACTGGCGAAGGAATGCCAGGGTAAAAAGCCCTAGCGAAGGACTGCTAGGCACTGGCGAAGGAATGCCAGGGTACTGAAGCCCTAGCGAAGGACTGCTATGCGCCAGGCGAAGGACAGCTTGGGACTGAAGCCCTAGAGAAGGAATGCTAGGCACCGGGCGAAGGACAGCTCGGTATCCAAGACCTGGCAAAGGACCGCCAGGCAAAAGTCCAAGCAGAGGAGCGGTTGGCATTAAGTACATTCTCCCGAGAGGAGTAGGTGAGGACGCGTTCCCCGTCGAGGGAACAGTAGGCGTCGGTTCGACCTAGGGCTCCATTTTGGAAGCCCAAAGTCAGAAGCAAGACAGCTAAGGCTGTATAAACTAACATCTTATTGTTTTATGGTGTTTTGGACTAACCCTGGATGCAGGACCGAAGGAACGAGTGTTTGCAGCTCACAGAGCCTCAAAGGAATGAGGCAACAGCTGACCAGGGCGCCCGGAGTGTCCCGGGCGCCCCCAAGGTGAACACAAAACACACAAAACAAAGGCAGGCTTCGACAGCTCATCTCCCGGGCGCCCCCGTGCTCCCGGGCGCCCCCGCTGCTCCCGGGCGCCCCCAGCGCTCCGGGCGCCCCCAGTGCAAGCCTACGAAGAGAAGCCAGCCAAGCCAAAGGGATAAGATTTGACCCAGTCAACCCGGGCGCCCCCAGCGTCCCGGGCGCCCCGGTCAAGATGTGATCCCAAGTTTGAAGGGATCAGAAGTTGACCGAGGGAAAGGCGGATCGGCCGACACGTGGGCGGGGGGGGGAGGGCGCCCCGACGTTCCGGGCGCCCCCAGGACCTATAAAAGGGCCCTCGACCCCGAGGCTTGGTACAACGAATTCTTTCAATGCTTCTACGCTCTTCGGCTTCCGCGCTCTGCTCCGGCAACCTCCCGACTCAAGATACAAGCGCCGACGACGTCCTACTGCTCCGGAAAAAGTAATCTACATTGGACGTCGGTAAAAAGAAGAGCTCAATTTTAGTACTGTACTTAAATTGTAATTCCATTTCTGTAACTATTTTTTACGCGATGATAGTATTGCCCGCAGTAAACGGTCAGCGACCGTGGGCCTTGGAGTAGGAGTCGACCTAGGCTCCGAACCAAGTAAAAATATCTGTGTTTGCGTGTTTTTGTTTTTAATCTTCCGCTACGCATTCTCTTTTCAAATCCGAACGTTTTTCGATATTCACCCCCCCTCTATCGGTTCTCTCGATCCATCAAGTGGTATCAGAGCGGGGAAGTTCAAATTTGGTGCAACCACCAGTTTGAAATTTTTTTTGGATTTATTCTTATTTTTTTTCGTTCGAATTTTTTCTAATATATTCTTCGTTCGAATTTCCTCTCGTTAATCGAGGTTGGTGCAACACCCCTCGATATTTTATTTTCCTTATCCAGCACTACTAATCCAAGACCAAGTCTTAGGACAAAGTTCGTTTCTTAGTTTTTTTTCAGATACAATCCCTAATGGCCATCCAAGAAGGATTCAGCACCGCCAGACCTCCACTTTTCAGTGGAGAAGACTTTTCCTACTGGAAAAGTCGAATGGAGGTCCACTTGAAAACTCAGGTGGACATGTGGATAATCATCCAGTCCGGACTGGAGATTCCGAAGAACGCTGAAGGAGTACCGCAAACCTACTCAGAATGGGACAACGCTCTGAAGCGCAAAATTGAAGCCGATGCAAAGGCGACTCAGACCCTTCAATGCGGCTTAACAAAGGAGGAGCTGAACCGGGTGGGCCCCTTCAACAGTGCCAAGGAGCTGTGGGTAAAACTGATCGAGCTGCACGAAGGAACATCAGACACTCGGATCAGTAAGAGAGATCTGCTCCTGAACAAGCTGTATACAATAAAAATGACCGACAACGAAACGGCCGCTCAGCTTCACGCCTGAATCTAGGAACTTATGAACGGTCTACATACTATTGGTCACAAGGTCGAAAATCATGACCTAATAAGGTATGCCTTAAATGCTTTCCCTAGAAACACCTTGTGGGCATCTATGGTAGATGCATACAAGGTCTCAAGGGATCTTTCAAAAATAAAATTAGATGAATTGTTTTCCGAATTAGAACTGCATGAACAAACTAACTACAATTTGGCCGAGAAAGGTATTGCCTTTGTTGCAGGAAAAACTGGAAGGTCAACAAAGAAGATGCCACAACTTGAACCCGAGTCTAACTCAGACTCAGACTCAGAAGACGAAGAAGGAGATCGACCTAAGCTGGTCCGACTGGCCCGAAGCTACTATAAAGAATTGAAGAACTAAACCAACAGACGGAAAACAAACCGAAGAAAAGACGAACCAGTGAACCCGCAAATGACAAAAACAAGCCCAATGTGACTTGCTATGAGTGCAAGAAGAAGGGCCACTACAAGACAGAGTGTCCAAACCTGAAGGAGACCAAGAAGACAAGAAGATAGAAAGCACTCCAAGCAACCTGGGACGAATCTTCCTCAGAAGAAGAAGAAGAAGCACCCCAGTCAAACCTACTAGCCCTGACCGCCTCAGAAGAAGTCGGGACCGAGTCAGAGTCAGAACAGGACGACGGCAGACTAACCTTTTCAGAAGACGGCGAAATCAAGGTAAGTGGTTTCAATAGAAGTCAGTTAAATGAACTTATTTCGTATCTTTCTTGAGATTTGGCGAAAGCCAAACTCCGAGTCGAATCCCTCCGACAGAAAGTAAAACTCCTGAAAAAGGGAGCTGACTCTAAATCCTTAACCGAGAAAGTTCAAGAAGGAACTCCTACTCAAGTTGAAAAACTTGAGAAAGAGAACTCCTCCCTGAAAACTCAGGTTAAGGATCTTAGAGCTGCCTTAGAACGATTCACTTCTGGTTCCAAGGGTCTTGACATGATTCTTGAAAAATAGAAGTCCGTTCTAAATCGATCCGGACTTGGCTATAGAACCAAATCCCAACAAAGATCTTACTTTGCTGTACTGAATCAGTCCAGAAGTAAAGTTCAGGCATGGATACCTAAACTGTACCTGAACATACCAACTGGATCAAATCAGTATTGGATCCCCAAGGACAAGATTCACATCTTGCATAATCATTACCATGGTTTTAGTCCAGTGGGAGCCAAATTAAAAACTATATTTATTGTTAAATAGAATTTAATTCTTGCAATTTTCATGATTGATTGTTTATTTAAATTTCTGCAATTTACCATGCTTAGACTTAGGAATGGTTAGTATAAGGACTGAACAAACTTAATTGAAACTTGACAACATAGTATTGGGTGGAGGTGAGATGATAGTACGTTAGGGAAACCAATTCTAATAAGATCAAGTACACTTGGTCTCTTTAGACTGGTGAAACTAGCCGAAGCTACCGATCCAAAACCCAAACTAGTTAGACCAGAACCTTTCAAAGATTAATTTTGAAAATGATATTTCATTAAACGGCTTTGTCAAGGAAAGGGTTGATGATCCAATAAGGCTACGACCAAAGAAGGCCTAGTGCCTCGCCAAGACCTGGAAGCCAATTTCTGAATTTCAAATTCAAATTACTTTTTGTCAAATTCAAATCTAACACAAATTTTCAGTTAAGTATAGATTCAAACATTTCCTTTCAAAATAAATTTAACTGTTTTCAAAAATTAATTTAAGGTTTTCTAAATAAAAATTAATTTTACAAAATAATTTTACTTATCAAAACTTGTCTCACAAAACCTATAAGGCTAATGTGGCTGAAAACCCTAGATTTGGGTGAGACAGACTAGGCAGTGAAACTCAATTTAAGCTATTCCTGACTCTAATTGGATCCAAATCAATAAAACCCTTTATGTGTAGGAACATAAAGATTTGGACCAATGGATGTTGGATAGCGGTTGCTCCAGACACATGATTGGAGATAAATTGAAGTTCACCAAACTCAAGTTCAAGAACCTAGGCTCAGTGGCATTTGGCAACAATGCTACACTCAAGGTAATTGGGTCAGGTAATATTGAACTCAAATCTGACTTTGTTATTAAGAAAGTTCTTTTGGTTGAAAACTTCAATTTTAACTTGCTTAGCATAAGTCAGTTATGTGATTCTGGTTATATAGTCACCTTCAACAATTCTAACTGCCTGATTAGAAATGTACAAGACTCAGAAATCATGCTTAAGGGCACTAGAAATAAATAATGTATACACCATAAACATTCCCCTAGTACCCAAATGTATGTTAACTCAGTTAGAACAATCAAATCTCTGGCATAGGAGACTAGGTCACACTAATCTGAGAACTATCTAAAAAGTCACCCAACTTGGCTTAATCAAAGGTATCCCCAAAATTAAAAACAATGAAAACCTAATATGTGAATCATGTAATCAAGGTAAACAAACCAAATCTAATCACAAACTAATCCAATCTGACCTAACTCAAACCACACTTGAGCTCCTGCACCTTGACCTATTTGATTCACATGGAGCCAAGTCACTAAGCGGGAACCGATACTGCTTAGTAATAATTGATGATTACTCTAGATTCACCTGGGTTAGGTTTCTAAAAACCAAAGATGAAACCCTTAACCTATTTAATGAATTCTATAAATTAATTGAAAATCAAAACGATACTAAAATTAAAAGACTTAGGAGTGACCACGGGGGAGAATTTGAAAATCAACGGTTCGAGGAATTCTGTAAGGTAAATGGGTATTTACATGAATTTTCATGTCCTGGAACACCCCAACAAAATGGGATAGTCGAAAGAAGGAATAGAACATTACAGGAAGCCGCTAGGGCTATGCTCAACGAATTTAACTTAGCAAACCAATATTGGGCAGAAGCGATTAGTACGACTTGTTACATCCAAAATAGGGTTCTGATTAACAAGCGACACAATAAAACACCCTATGAACTGTACTACCATAGACTCCCAAATCTACACTACCTAAGGGTCTTTGGATGCAAAGTCCATATCCTAAACACCAAAGACTATTCAGGGAAATTTCAGTCCAAGTCAACCCCAGGTATCTTCCTAGGATACTCAACCACAAGTAGAGCCTATAGAGTTTACAACAAACAAACTAAGAAAATTGAAGAAATAACAAACTTAATATTTGATGAAGAAATCAACTCAAAATCTGATAATCCAGACCTAACCTCATCAAATTCTGATCAAGAAAATAATGAACAAACTATTGAACATTTAATTGAACCCTTAAACGAACTAACTATTGAACCAATTAATGAGTCAACCGAACCAATTATCGAACCAACAAATGAACCAGCCCAAGGAGTCGAATCAAATAGTGAACCAAACCGACCAGCCGGACCTGAGGCTGAACTAAGTTTTAGAAGAACCAAGAAACCCAGACTTAGTCACCCAACCGATCAAATTGTGGGTGATCCAACTATAGGAGTCAGAACTAGATCCTCCTATAGAAACCTTAGTCAAATAGCTATGATATCAAAAATTGAACCCAAAACTATAGAGTAAGCCCTACCTGATCCTGATTGGATCATAGCTATGCAAGAAGAATTAGCTCAATTTGAGAGAAACCAAGTTTGGGAATTAGTACCTAAACCTGAGGGCAAATCCGTCATTGACACCAAGTGGGTCTTTAGGAATAAGCTAAATGATCAAGGAGAAATAGTTAGAAATAAAGCCCGCTTAGTAGCGAAGGGATTCAGCCAAGTAGAGGGATTAAATTACGATGAAACATATACCCCAGTAGCTAGACTTGAGTCCATTAGAATGTTGTTAGCCTTTGCATCCCATAAAGGATTTAAGCTATATCAAATGGATGTAAAGTCAGCTTTCCTAAATGGATTCATTAAAGAAGAAGTTTATATTGGTGCTGAAAGCACCCAAGTCAAACCTGTGTTTTGATAATGGCAACAGGGTTCAAAAAGTTAAGTCTTACTTCTTTTCTAACAAGTCACTCTAGTGTGCAGGAAAAGCCCTAGCGAAGGACTGCTAGGCACTGGCGAAGGAATGCCAGAGTAAAAGCCCTAGCGAAGGACTGCTAGGCACTGGCAAAGGAATGCCAGAGTAAAAGCCCTAGCGAAGGACTGCTAGGCACCGGGCGAAGGACAGCTCGGCATCCAAGCCCTGGCAAAGGACCACCAGGCAAAAGTCCAACCAGAGGAACGGTTGGCATCAGGTAAATTCTCCCGAGAGGAGTAGGTGAGGACGCGTTCCCCGTCGAGGGAACAGTAGGCGTCGGTTCGACCTAGGGCTCCATTTTGGAGACCCAAAGTCAGAACCAAGACAGCTAAGGCTGTATAAACTAACCACTTAATGTTTTGTTGTGTTTTGGACTAACCCTGGATGCAGGACCGAAGGAACGAGTGTCTGCAGCTCAGAGAGCCTCAAAGGAGTGAGGCAACAGCTGACCAGGGCGCCCGGAGTGTCCCGGGCGCCCCCAAGGTGAACACAAAACACACAAGTAAAAAGCACGCTTCGACAGTACATCCTGCGGGCGCCCCCGTGCTCCCGGGCGCCCCCGCTGCTCCCGGGCGCCCCCAACAGCAAAGTACCGATGCACACCCTCGCGAAGCCAGAAGATAGAAGTTTGACCCGGTCAATCTGGGTGCCCCGAGCGCTCCGGGCGCCCCAGTCAAACCTAATCCCGAAGGTAAAGGAATCATACGCTGACCGAGACATTGACGGATCAAATGACACGTGGGGGGGGGGGCGCCCCCGACGTCCCGGGTGCCCCTAGGCCCTATATAAAGGGCCCGCGACCCCAAGCTTCAACATCAACTTCCAATCAACGCTTCTACGCTCTTCTGCTCTCGCGCTTCGCCCCGGAATCCTTCCAACTCGAGCCGACGACGTCCTGCTGCTCTGAAAAAGTCGATCTACCTCGGACGTCGGTAAAAGAGCTATTTAAGTTTACTGTACTGAATTTTGTAATAATCTTTTGTAAACTATTTGCGCCTCATATAGAATTGCCCAAAGTAAACGGTCAACGACCGTGGGCCTTGGAGTAGGAGTCGACACAGGCTCCGAACCAAGTAAAATCGAACGTGTCTCTGTGTGACTTTATTTTCTTAATTTCCGCTGTGTACTTGCTCTAAGTTCTTTCTGAAAAATGATTTCTGATATTCACCCCCCCCTCTATCAGTTTTCTCGATCCAACAGTTTATGTAGGACAACCCCCTCGGTTTGAGGAGTTAGACAAACCTGACCACGTTTACAAACTAACTAAAGCACTATATGGACTAAAACAAGCACCTAGGGCCTGGTATGAACGTTTATCAACTTACTTAATCTCTAAAGAATTTAAACAAGGACAAATTGACTCAACCCTATTTATTAAAACCCTAGGAAAAGATATATTTATTGCCCAAATTTACGTAGATGACATAATCTTTGGGTCCACCAACTCGAACTTTCTAAAAGAATTTGTTAAAATAATGGAAAACGAATTTGAAATGAGCCTAGTTGGTGAACTTAACTTTTTCCTAGACTTACAAATTAAACAAACTAGGGATGGAAACTATGTCCATCAATCCAAATATGCTAAAGAGTTAATAAAGAAATTCAAAATGGATAACTCTAAAAGCATAAATACCCCCATGACCCTGATGGTAAACCAGTGGACCTTAAACTCTATAGAAGAATGATAGGTAGTCTACTGTACCTTACAGCCAGCAGACGTGACATTCTTTTTGCTGTAGGGATGTGTGCTAGATACCAAACCTGTGCTAAAGAAACACACTTAGCAGCCCTAAAAAGAATACTAAGATATGTAAAGGGCACCCTAAATGTAGGGATTTGGTATCCTAGAACCTCAACCTTCAATTTGTCAGGATACTCGGATTCTGACTATGCTGCTTGTAAATTAGATAGAAAGAGCACAAGTGGAAGCTGCCAACTATTAGGAAATAGTCTAGTAAGTTGGTGCAGCAGAAAACAACACTGTGTAGCTCTGTCCACAACTGAAGCTGAGTATGTAGCCTTAGGAGAGTGTGTAGCACAACTTTTATGGATGATGCATACTCTTAAGGACTTCCAGCTTAACTACACCCAAACTCAAGTATTTATTGACAATATAAGTTCAATTAATCTAACTAAAAATCCAATCCAACATTCCAGAACCAAACACATAGAAGTCAAACATCACTTTGTAAGAGACCATGTAGCCAGGGGTGAAATAGTACTTAAGCATATAGACTCTAAATCCAACCTAGCTGACATACTCATAAAACCCTTACCTGAGTCTGAGTTCAGCTCACTAAGAAGGCAGTTAGGATTGTGCTCTGTAGAATAGGTTAACTCTACTTTTTAATTTCTTACTGCTTTACTTGATTTAAAAATCAGTTTCTAAAAGAACTTGAAAAACTGTTTTATTTAATTTCAAAATCAGTTTTTTTTAAAAAAAATTTCTTAGTTTTATTTCAAAACTACCCCCTCTCAAAACTAGGGCTTTTTCGCAAATGGACTTAGCCTAGGCCCTAATCCTAGAACTGCATGCACCTATAGAGTTAGAAGCCAGCATCTCACAAGCACCTTAGGGTACTTTTTGATTGATAACCTAGAAAGAGTTGAGATGCTTAGGTCTTTGCCTTAATTCAAGATGCTTTAAGTCAGTGCATCTGCAGTAATTGGGGCACTAAATACAACTTACACAGCAATCAAGTTAAGTATCAAGTTTAGAAAATCTAACTTGAACAAAAACACTTAACTTGACTAACCCTAGCAAAAACTACTGTTTATAACAGTTAGTAAGTAGCTAATTGGGTTAGACAGGTCCCTACAAGAGAAAATTAACTGATTTGGTTTAAGTCTTATCATGAATTGGTTCAGTACAACAAAATCATGCAAATATTTTCCATTATGAAAGTTATTTCCGTTATGCAATTTAATTTCTGCTCTATTTATCTTTTTGATATATGGCAAAGGGGGAGAGATAAGATGTAACACCCCAAGATTTTTCAATGTAAAATCATGACAACGTATGAAAAATGGTTATAATGAAATGATATAAATTTCATGTAATCACATGCTATGAAATGTCATGAATGCATGAAATATCATATTCATGAATATGAAATATTAAAAATATTATGAAATAATATTTATGAAATATTATGAATTCATGAAATATTATTAATATTATGAAATTTCATGATGGGCTTGGTTTAATGGGATTTGATATGGATTAGTGCAAATTGTGATAAAAAGAAGAAGTAGAAAGGAGGAAGCAAGGATTGAACCTTGAACCTCCTAGTTGCACTCACCATGTCATAACCAATGAACCAAGCAATATTTCATGTAGAGGGAATAAGGAACATGCTTATTAAAAGCTAGGGAAGTGAAGAGACATGTCTCTTCATGAGAAAAGTATAAATAAGGAGATAAGAAGTTAGAGTAACTTCCTCTTCTTCTTCTTCCTTTTCTCTTCTCCACCGAAAATCCACTCCTCTCCCTTGTGTTTTCGAAATTTCAACCCTAGGGTTCTAACCCTAGGGCAATTGCAAGGAGGAAAATCCAAGTGCCTTGCCCTCTACCAAGTCCAAGGAACCCTAGAGAAGATTTGGAAGAAAAGGATTTTCACATACCCTCCAAGTGTAGGGTACCCTACAGTTTAAGAGAAGGTGAAATTCCAGCACTAGGATGTAAGTGTCCTCTCGCCTGCAGTATAATTGCTATTGAATGTTTGTTTGTGTATTTCTTTTGAAAAATCACAAGGATCTTCCTTGTAGAAGTTTCGGCCACCCTAGGATTGGGGGTCCAAGAGAAGGTTTTTAACCCAACTTTGATGCATGGGAAGACCTTGGGACTTAGGGTATACATGTAGATGGATTTTTCTTCATGGTGTCAAGAACAAAACCTAGGGTTTGTCCTTGTATGGGTTTCGGCCACATCCTAAGGGATGTGTGTGGCAACTTTTCAATACATGAAAATAACCCTTAAGACTTAGGGTATACTCATATGTGATGTTTCCAAATTTTTGGAAGGACAAAATTAGGGTTTGGTACCCTACAAGGTTTCGGCCAAGAGGAGGAAGGCTAGGGTTTTTGGAGTTGCTTGCTATCCTATTATGTTCTCATGAATAGTAGTGTAGATAACATGTTTGTGTGAATGTTTGTGTGAAGGTTGGATGTCAAAAACCTAGCCTAGCCATTTTACACCATTCGGCCACCCTTGTAAGTTAGGGTTAGTGGAAGCTAACCCCACTTTGAAGTATAAACCATGTTTCAATTGTTAACATGAAGTACACTTGAGGTGTTTGTAGAAATGCAGGAATGAATGCTTGATTGGAAAATCAAAGAATTCCCTACACTTGATTTTCAGCCAACCGTGGTTCTAGGGTTGGGAAGTCCTTAATGAAACCATGAAGCATGCTACACTTATATGATGTGTGTATAAATTATGTGACCTATCTTGTTAGGTATAAAAGCATGCCTTATAGCCCATGGGGCACTCTTATGACATGAACATGATGTGGTTGAGATGTGGTTGATAATATGCTTAAAAAAAAGGATACTCTATTGAAACTGGGATCAAGAGCACCCGAATGTGTGGTGTGTCCCTAGGGGATCAAGAGCACCCTTGATGAGTGGTGTGTCCCTTTAAGATGTGATTAAGAGTACCTTTAGGCATATACATATATGAGTAATTGCATGATAAATTACTTTACTTTGAAAGTTGTGTACCCGACTCGGAAGGGGGTCGTTAAACAAATCCAATGTGCATGTTAACTGAAGGTCATGACATTGGTAGGACGGAAGGGTCCTGCTCTAATTAGATTGGTGGCTCGCTACCCCAATTTATTAGGAAACGCGCTTGATGTGGTACTACAACTGGGCCCTGGATGATATTGTATTTTTAAGTACTTACCTTTATGGAACTTTTTGAAAAGCATATTTTCTCATTATATGATGATCTTGTTCTGTAAGTACTTAGAGATATTTGATGTGATGCTTATGATGCTTTGATGAGATGCTTATGATGCTTATAATCTTGTTCTATCTTGATTACTGAGTACATGATATGATGTATCGATATGGTTTTGCGAGTAGGCCCGGATTCTTACTAAGCATGTTTTGCTTACTAGTTCATGTTGTTTTTCTTATGCTGCAGATAGCGGTAAGAAATACTTGAACTAAAGGAAGAGGCAGAGAGAAAGCTAGAGGATGTGTGTGGTGATGGCTCGGGAAAGAACGAAAGATTCTTATCTACCTTCTTTTTGTCTAGAATCTAAACTGCTTCCAATAAAAGATTGCAATTGTATTACTATACTTTGAATGTGTGATGATTATGTCTACTCTACTGTTGATTAAGTTTAGAGATATGGAACCTATGTCATGTTAGATAACACTATCATTAATGGCTAATTCTTGTAGTATGCATGCTAAGTAAAATGCTAGATATTTACTATTTCCTGTTGCTTATGAATGCTTCTTTTGCATGTATCTAAGACTAGGTAACTCTTGCTATATTCTTACCATGCCCCTTTGCCCAATGCTGTGCTCTATCTTGTTCAAACCATGTTTAGATCAGTAACTTATTTAGATCAGTAAATTATGAAGTTAAATGATCTCTCTATTATGTTGTAGTTGCATGGATGATATGGAAAAAAAAACCTTGCTTGGTAAATTAGTCTTCAATAAGCATGCTTACTACACTTCTTGTATTGTAATTGTTTTGTTTGGATATACATGCTTAACATGATAAATGATATGAATGTATGGACCCGTAACCCCGCCTTTAGGGTAGATATAAGGACGGGCGTTACATAAGAAAGGAGAGAATTTAAAATTTTTTGTTTAAAATTTTTTTTGTAGAATATTTTTCTCTCGAAATTTTAAAATCTATCCTTTATTCAAAAAGTACTTAACTAAGCTTTTCTAAAGTACTAAGTTTTTCAAAGTACTAAAGCACTAAGTTTTTCTTACTTAAGCTTTTCAAAGTACTTAAGCTTTTCAAAACTTTCCTAGTACTTAAGCTTGTCAAAAATTTTCTCACTTAAGCTTTTCAATGTACTTAAGCTTTTCAAAACTTTCCTAGTACTTAAGCTTGTTAAAATATTTTCTTACTTAAGCTTGTCAAAACTTTTTAAAGTACTTAAACATTTCAAAACTTTTCAAAAGTACTTAAGTTTTTCAGAAAAACTTAAGCTTTTCAGAAGTACTTAGGTTTGTATTAACTTCACGAAGTACTTTAAAACTTAGAGTTTTTCAAAACTTTTTTGAAGTACCATAAACTTAAAACTTTCAATTTGTTGGTACTCAAACTTTGAAAATCCTTCTTAAACTTAAGTTTTCAAAGTTGTCTAAATAAACTTAAGCTTTCAAAATTTACTAAGTATTTGAACTCAAAAATTCTCTACAAGTATAATTTTTTTTAAATTTTCTAAGTAAAAATCCAAACTTTAAACTTAGAACTTAGTGTCGAAAACCCCACGAATTTTTGAAAAATCTAGGGGGAGATTCCTTCCAAGGGGAGGGAACAAAAGGTAATTTGTATATGCCTTGATTAAGCTTAACTTTTTGAACCAGGGTTGCCATAAATCAAAAAGGAGGAGATTGTTGGTGCAGAAAGCACCCAAGTCGAACCTGAGTTTTGATAATGGCAACAGGGCTCAAAAGTTAAGTCTTACTTGCTATCTAACATGTCACTCAGTGTGCAGGGTAAAAAGCCCTAGCGAAGGACTGCTAGGCACTGGCGACTGAAGCCCTAGCGAAGGACTGCTAGGCGCCAGGCGAAGGACAGCTTGGGACTGAAGCCCTAGCGAAGGAATGCTAGGCACCGGGCGAAGGACAGCTCGGTATCCAAGACCTGGCAAAGGACCGCCAGGCAAAAGTTCAACCAGAGGAGCGGTTGGCATCAGGTACATTCTCCCGAGAGGAGTAGGTGAGGACGCGTTCCCCATCGAAGGAACAGTAGGCGTCGGTTCGACCTAGGGCTCCATTTTGGAGGCCCAAAGTCAGAACCAAGACAGCTAAGGCTGTATAAACTAACATCTTATTGTTTTATGGTGTTTTGGACTAACCCTGGATGCAGGACCGAAGGAACGAGTGTCTACAGCTCAGAGAGCCTCAAAGGAATGAGGCAACAGCTGACCAGGGCACCCGGAGTGTCCCGGGCGCCCCCAAGGTGAACACAAAACACACAAAACAAAGGCAGGCTTCGACAGCTCATCTCCCGGGCGCCCCCGCTGCTCCCGGGCACCCCAGTGCTAGCCTACGAAGAGAAGCCAGCCAAGCCAAAGGGATAAGATTTGACCCGGTCAACCCGGGCGCCCCCAGCGTCCCGGGCGCCCCGGTCAAGATGTGATCCTGAGTTTGAAGGGATCAGAAGTTGACCGAGGGAAAGGCGGATCGGCCGACACGTGGGGGGGGCGCCCCCGACGTTTCGGGCGCCCCCAGGACCTATAAAAGGGCCCTCGACCCCGAGGCTTGGTACAACGAATTCTTTCAACACTTCTACGCTCTTCGGCTTCTGCGCTCTGCTCCGGCAACCTCCCGACTCAAGATACAAGCGCCGACGACATCCTACTGCTCCGGAAAAAGTAATCTACATTGGACGTTGGTAAAAAGATGAGCTCAATTTCAGTACTGTACTTAAATTGTAATTCCATTTTTGTAACTGTTTTTTAAGCGATTATAGTATTGCCCGCAGTAAACAGTCAGTGACCGTGGGCCTTGGAGTAAGAGTTGACCTAGGCTCCGAACCAAGTAAAAATATTTGTGTTTGCGTGTTTTTGTTTTTAATCTTCCGCTACGCATTCTCTTTTCAAATCCGAACATTTTCCGATATTCACCGCCCCCTCTATCGGTTCTCTCAATCCAACAAGTTCTTCTTCGCCCTCTGAGGATGATTCATCCCACGTAGCTTGGAGTGCCTTCTTTCTTCGTTGCTTCTTCACTTCTTTTAGGTTGGGACACTTTGATTTGAAGTGACCCTTCTTATTGCACCCATAACAGGTGATCTCCGTCTTGTTCTTATGGCTCATGCTTGGTTTAGTCTGATCATTCTATGACTGTACCAATTTCTTCTTCTTCTGACCTTTGTTTTTCTTGTTCATACTTCAAAACATCTTGACTAGTTCAGTGTAGTCAATGTCATCTCATTATATTTCATGTCAGAGTCAGACTCGGGTTTTGGTTGCAGCTTTTTCTTCTTGATTTTACCTGCAACAAAAGCAATACCTCTCTTGACCTATGTAGTATTAGTTTGTTCATGCAATTCAAGATCAAAAATGATTCATCTAAATTAATTTTGGCATGGTCCCTAGAAACCTTGTGTGCATCCACCATGAATGCCCATAACGTGTTTCTTGGGAAAGAGTTTAGTGTGTACCTTACTAGACTGTGGTTCTCTACCTTGTGTCCAATTGTATGAAGGTCGTTCGTTAGCTCCTAGATTCAAATGTGTAGTTGTGCTGCAGTCTCACCTTCTTTCTTCTTCAAATTATACAACTTGTTTAGTAGCAAGTCACGCTTGCTAGTTCCATAGATCCTTTATGTTGTTAAAGGGGCTGACACGGTTCAGTTCCACTTTGGAGAGGCCACATTGGAGAATCTGAGTTGCCTTGGCGTCAACTTCTATTTTTTTCTTCAGAGTTGCATCCCATTCATTGTCTCCCTGAAGCTCGCCTTGTGAGTTCATTGGAATCTCAAGACTGACTTGGATAATAATCCACATTTCTACCTGATTTTTTTAGGTGGACCTCCATGTAGCTCTTTCAGTATCTGATGTCCTCTCCAAAGAAGAGAGGAGGGCGGGCGGTGCTGTAACCTTCTTGTTGGGCCATTAAAAAAGTCTATAGGACAAAAACAATGGAACTTGTGCCGAGACTTAGTCTTGGATTAGTAGTGCGAGAAGAAATATGAATAAAAATAAAAACAATCTCGAGTGGTGTTGCACCAACTTCGAGAAACGAAAAACATTGCGAACGATAAAAATATTAGAAATAGGCAAGAATACCGTTTCTGATTAATTCGAAAAGCATAAAATTTTTGAAAAGCATACACTCTGAAAAACTAGCTCAAATGGTGGTTTCACCAAATCTGAGCAAACTCGCTCTGATACCACTTGTGGGATCGTTGATAGCGATAGAGTGGGGGTGGATATCGCTTTCTAAAAATTTTCAGATTTAGATAGATTATACACAGTGTAAAGAAAAACGCAATGCTAACACGTTTGTTTTTACATGGATCGGAGTCTATGATGGCTCCTACTCCAAGACCCACAATCTTTGACTATTTACATTGGAAAATTCTATAAGTCACAAAATGTAATTACAGAGAAGCAAATTTAAGTACAAAAGAAATAACAAATTATACTGACAACTCTTGACTGAAATGAAAAGGTATAGGACTGGTGCCGTCAATAGAGGGGGGGGGGTGAATATCAACTTGAAAAAAATCTTTCGGAACTCGTTGGAAACATCGATGTTCATTCGATCATTCTAATCAGAGAGTTAGTAGCACAGCAGAAAAATAAAGCAAACAAAAAACACAACATAGAAGACACGCGGATTTTTACTTGGTTCCCAACCCCCCAAGGTCAGTACGTCTAAGGCCTAATTATGGGTAGCGCCCGTCCACTAATTGTCTCCTTTCCAAACTTTTCGGAGGCAGAGAAACCCGTCTTACAGTTCAAGTATACAATCAAAAGAATAATTAAATTAAGTGCTTAAATAAATGCAAACCAAAAAGAAAGTCGACGATCTGGCCAATCTAGAAGTCCGAAGTGCAGCGCACTTCCTTATGGAGCTTCCTTGGTCGCAGAACATTATCTCTGATCCTTTTTCTTTGCTCAGAATGATTAGAATGATGTTACAAGTGTTATTCTGAGTTGAGGGGTCGAACCCCTTTATATAGCCATGTCCAGGGCGCCTGTAAGCTGTAGGGCACCTGCCATGTGTTGGTCAAACTTCATCTTCACACCGAACTCGCAGCAACGATAGAAATCCACTTCCGAGGCACCTGGGAGCCCTCAGGCGCCTGTGTTAACAGGCACCTGGGATGGTCCTGCCCACGTTGGGGCACCCTTAAGGTCTAGGGCGCCTGTATTGATACAGGCACCCTGGATGACCTTCCAGGCAACCATTTTGTGTTTGCTCGCCTGCTTTGCCTCCAACTCTAGGTACCTGCTAGATACACAAACATAAGACAAACAAATATATAATTATAGCCTTAAGGATCAGTTCTGACTTTGGATTTCTTGCGAAACCCTAGGTCGAACCGACGCCTAGTGTTCCCTTCCTAGGGAACGCGCCCTCGCCTACTCCTCTCAGGAGAAGTTTGCCAACTGGCTCCTCCGGTTGGACTTTTGCCCGATCTTCCAGATCAGGACTTCGGTGCCCAGTCCACGACCAGGACTTATTTCCCAACCCTCGGTCAGGTTTTCGGTGCCTAGCCCTCGACCAGGACTTATTGCCCAATTCCTCGAACCAATACTTTGTGCCCAACCCTCGGCCAGGACTTATTATCTAATTCCACGAACTAGGACTTCGTACCCAACCCTCAGTCAGGTCTTAGGTGCCTAGCCCTCGGCCAGGACTTATTGCCCAATTCACGAACCAGGACTTCGTGCCCAATTCCTCAAACCAGGACATATTGCCTAGGTTAACTAGGACTTTTCTTTACCTTGATAAGGATTTCTTTTGCTAGTCATATTAATCCTGACTAGAGTTCTCTTCTGCCACACATCAAGTCCTGTTTGGCTTACTCCTTGGTCTAACTGACTAACCCTGGGTTTTTTGCTAAACATCAGATTCTGTTTAGCAAACCCTTGTTCTAACTGTTCAAACCTTAGTATATTAATCAGATTAAATCTAGGTTTGATCATCCTGCCAAACATCATGTCCTGTTTGGCTAAACCTTTATCAACCTGATCAACCTGGGTTTTCCCTACCAATCATAAGGTCCTGTTTGGTTTAACCCTTGATCACATTGACTAACCCTTACCATGTCTAACATATATTCCTAACTTAAGTATATTGTTAAACATTGAAACATTAGAGGATGACATCACTGATGCATCTTGCACCAACAATCCCCCCCTTCTTGATGTTTGACAATATCTTAAGTTAGAATTGGTCTTAAGGGTTAAGTCTAGGTTTAATCCATTGGGACAAAATGAAAAAAAAATTCTAACTTAAGCTCCTCTCTCCCCCTTTGTCACACATAAAAAAAACACAAAAAAAACTTGCACCAACAATAAAATTTTGAAACGATCACAAGTCTTTCTCCCTTTTTGAGATCATTTCTCTCCTCCTTTTAAAAATACATAGGAAATTTTTTTTTGAAAGCATATATAAATTTTGAAAAACAAATTTCAAAAACCCTTCCCCCTTTTTGAGCAAAACTACGTACTTGTTAAAAAAAAATGCTTAATTGCACCAACAATAGGGGAAAATTGTGTTAAAAAATTTGAACTTCCCTAAATCTGACAACAATCCTAGGAATCTTGTTGACCACAAGAAAATTCCTATGTGTCCTAAGGTTTTTCCATAAATAAATATTTTTAATAAAATTTTGTTTTGAAAACATAATAATTTTCTTGACTTGGTTTCTTTTCCAGTCTGACACAATCCTAGGAAACCTTGTTAACTACAAGAAAATTTTTCTAAGTGTCCTGGAAATTTTCCAAACTCAAGTAAAAATTATTTCAAATTGATTCCAAAAGTCAAAAAGATTTTTGAAATAAGTTCTTGACTTGGATTCTTTTCTAGTCTGACACAATCCTAGGAAACATTGTTAATTACAAGGAAATTTTTCTAAGTGTCCTGGAAAATTTTCAAACTCAAGTAAAAATTATTTTCAAATCGATTCTAACAGTCAAAAAGATTTTTGAAATAAGTTTTGGAAAATGATAATATTTTCAAAAGTAATTAGTTTTGAAGAGATAGTGTATAATTTTTGAAAACCTTTAATTTCTCTTTTGATCTAAACCTCCCCCTAAACCTGACACAGTCCTAGGAAGCTTGTTGACCACAAGCTAATCTTATTCTGTGTCATAGGGTTTGATTCAAATGAAAAGAATTATCTTATAATTTTAAAAAAAATGGTCAGGAAATAGAATTAATTTCTTTTGAGTAGGACTCCTCCTAAATCTGATACGATCTTAGGAATCCTTGTAGATCATAAAGGATATTTCCTATGTGTCTTTAGAGTTCATCCAAATCAAAAGAGCAATTAACACAATTTTTTAAATGCATTTTGAAATAGTATGATAATTTTCAAAGACATAATTTTTGAAAAAATATTTTGAAGGATATAATAAGTTTTTGAGACATTTTTCAAAAACATATTTTGAAATGATAATAATTTTTAAGGCACAAAGTATTTGAAAGATCTAAATTTTTGAAAAGAATAATTTCTGAAACGAATAAATTTTAAAAAATAACTTTTAAAAGAATAATAAAAAATACTCCCCCTGAACCTGACACCGTCTGACTCTACCTAAGTGTCTTAAGGGACTTTAGTGTTGACCTAACAGGTTTATGTCTAAGTGTGTAGGTCAAACAAATTTTGAAAAGATATATGATTTTTGAAAATGTATTTTATATATAAGCAATCAAGCAAGCATGAAATTCATAAAAATATTATTATGTTTAAACATTATTTTGAAAATATATTTTAAAGAAATGATCGTAAGGATTTTGAAAACATTTTGGAAAACTATTTGTCAATTTATTAGTCCTTAACATCTCACCCTTTCTAAGTATCACAATACAAGCAAGCACGGTTGCCTTATGGGTGTATTGTGAGATGCTTGAATAATTTCTCTCAATTTATTTATACACTGGTTGACCTTGAGTTAGATTCGAATTTAATCAATTTGTAATTTAAAAGTAGATTTCAATAATCGGCTTCCAGGTCTTGGCAAGGCACAGAGGCCTTCTTTGGTCGTAGCCTTATTGGATCATCAACCCTTTCCTTAGACAAAGCCTTTTAAAGAAATAATACCTTTATTTTACTCTTTAAAAAACTCTGGTCTAACTAGTCTAGGATGTGACGAGGTAGCTTCGGCTAGTTCCACTTAGCTAGGTCAAGCTTCCCCAACGTACTATCATCTCGCCCCACCCTGGTACTAGGTTAGGCAAGTGTCAACTAATCTTTTCCTTTCTAACCATTCTAAATAATGCAAAAAATTAAACATGAATGACATGACAGATATTTTTTTTAAAAAATAGACAGATGCATGTACATGACATTTATGCATGAGTCAATTACGTCAAAACATTTAATTAGGTTTCTAATAATATATCAAATTCTCGATTTGATACATATCATGTGAACCCGTGAATATGCCACCCACTTTGACATATTTAATATTATTAAGTTGGAGGTTTCGGTTGGGTAGAATTTTATTTAGTTTCATACTTGAAGGTAATCAATTTGAGTTAAGTTCATGAATTTTGTATGACTTTTGAATTATGGATTGAATTTTTAATTAAGATTTAAGAATTAGAAATTATTAAGATTAAAATTATTACAAATTAAGTAGGATTAAAATTATTAAGCATTAATTAGGGTAACAATTGTTAGGAATTTATTAGAGTTAAAATTGTTAAAGATTAATTAGAGTTAAAATAATTAAGGATTAATTAGTGTTAAATTAATTAAGAATTAACTAGAGTTAAAATATTTAAGAATTAATTAAGGTTTAAGTAAGGTTTAAGAATTAATTTAAGTTTTTAAGAATTAATTAGGATTTAAGTTATTTGAATTTAAGATTTAATTTGAATTTAAGTTATTAAGATTTAACTTGAATTTAGGTTATTAAGATTTAATTTGAATTTAAGTTGTTAAGATTTAACTTGAATTTAGGATATTAAGATTTAATTTAAGTTGTTAAGAATTAGGGTTTAAGATTCAGGATTAAATAGTAATTGTGGGTCTAATTGCATCATTTCTAATAATTCAAAAAATTTTGATTCCTTAACGTTTTCTTTTGTTTTTAAACTTTCAAACTTATTTAATACTTCTGCCTTATTTGAATTTTTGTAAGCATTAATAATTATATCCTTAATTTTGTTGAATTCTTCATCATCTTCAGAATCATATACTTCATCATAATTTTCAGAGTTATTAATTAAAATTTCATTATCTACAACATAGGTATAATAGTTTTCAGTATTACTAATTAATGTTTCATAAATAACTTCAAGATCATCCTAGAAATTATTAATTAAATCTTCATTATTATCTAAAGAGGTTTCTAAATTATCAGGATTATTTTCAGATTTGTTAGAAAGATCATTAATATTATCTTGAGAATTATTAATATCATCCGTACTAATTTTATCCTCAGAATAATCATGATTATCAGAAAAATTATTACTAATTAAGGCATTATTATCATCCTTAAGATTATTATTAATTTCAAAAATTTTGGCATTAATATTAAAGATTAAAGAATTTATATTTGATATTCAACTATTTTCTAAGTTTGATAATTTGTAGTATAATACATTAAGCTGATTATGTAAAAGATCTAATTTGCCAGAAAAATTATCTAAATTATCAAACTTATCAGCATGCTGGTGAAACTGTGTAGGAATTTGAAAATTATTGCCAAAAGTAACTTTTCGTACATTGGTCGTGTTGAGGCAATCGACCCTTAAATGATTGGAAGATCATGGTTTTGATGTGTGTATGTGAATATGTTTAAGGTCAGAGTGTTATGTTGTATTTGATGTGTGTGATTGAGTTTGCAGGACTTGGAGAATCACACATGGTGGACATATCCGAGGGACGAGAGCCGAGGGAGGAGAGCTCCAAGGGCAAGCTGGGAAGTGGACTTCAAGGGCACACGTGAAGGGTGGCATGGAGGCAAGCCAAGGGAAGGCTTGCGTGCGCATCCGAGGGACGATAGCCAAAGGAAGAGGACTTCAAGAGGCAAGCCAAGGGAGCAAACCTGAAGGCACACGTGAAGGAGAAGGTTCGGAGTGGCTGGGACTAAGCTGAGAGGCAGGGCAGTCGACTGGCTCAGGGCCAGTCGACTACCAAAACTCACAGACAGTTTTCGGCCTCGGACCAGTCGACTGCCCATGGGGCAGTCGACTGGTATACCCCGAAAACTAGCCGTTGGCTAGCAATTAATGGTAGATCAGTCGACTGCCCCAGGGGCAGTCGACTGGTGCGGGGCTGGACAGACTGCGAGTTTGTCCTGTTCACCTATAAAAGGAGCACTTTTTTGCACGTGAGCGGTACGGTTCCGTACGACAACGAAGTGCTGCTCGTCTGAAAAGTGTTTTCTACTTCCTCTCTCTTATTCTACTACATTCTGTAAAGAGGAAGTCACCACTATAAAGGTTTCTCCACCTGAAGGAGATTTTTGATAGTGGAAGTGGTGTACGGTGCGGATCCTTGGATTAGTCACCCATCTGGGTGGATACCAAGTAAACGTTTGGTTGTTAGCATTGTTCATATTTCATTTGCATATTATTGTTTCCGCTGCGCTAACGACTTTGTAGAGAAACGACCGAAAAAGTGCTATTCACCCCCCCTCTAGCACGCCAAGATGATCCATCAGTTGGTATCAGAGCCGGTTCGTTTTGGAAGAACTCACCGTCAACCGAAGCAAGTAAAATGGTGTTTCAAGAGGGATACTCCACTGCACGACCATCCTTCTTCGATGGGAATGACTTCGCGTATTGGAAAGGTAGGATGCAATATTACCTTATGAACGATATTGAGAATTGGATTAGTATTGCAGATGGTTTCGAGGCACCCGTCGATGAAAGAGGGGAACCGACACCGATGAGATCCTGGTCGAAGGAGGAAATGAATAGGGCGCAGTCCAATGCCAAGGCCACCACCACACTGCAGTGCGGGCTCTCAAAGGAGCAACTGAACAAGGTGGGGTCGTTCAAGAGCGCCAAGGAACTGTGGGACAAATTGGTGGAATTGAACGAGGGGTCAAACGAGTCCAGAAGAGCAATGAAGGACTTGCTCGTGGTCCAACTCCAATCCCTCTCCATGAAGAGCAACGAGACTCTCAGCTAGCTACATGGAAGGGTGAAGGAAGTAATCAATGAGCTCCACGTGATTGGAGAAAAGATCGAGAATCAGGATATCATCAGGTATGTTCTACAAGCCTTCCCGAGAACCACCTTGTGGGCATCCATGGTTGATGCTTACAAGGTATCAAGGGATTTGTCCATAGTTAAATTAGATGACTTATTTTGTGAATTTGAACTAAACGAGCAAGCTAACGTCTCGGCCAAAGAGAAGGGTATTGCCTTTATTGTAGAAAAGGAGAAGAAGAAGAGGAAGGAGAAGAAGAAGGTGGTCTACTCCTCCTCATAAAATTCAGAGGAATCCAGCCCTCCATGGATAACGACCAAGAGGCATTCATGGTAAGAAAGATGTGTAAAGCTTTCAGAAATTTCTCTATCAAATCATATGCTAGGAAAGGGTCCAAAGGCAAGGGTAAGGCCAAGGACATTATATGCTACAACTGCCACCAAGAGGGACACATGAAGAACGAGTGCCCTCAATTGAAGAGAAGAGATGACAAGAAGGAGGAGAAGAAGAAAGGTGACAAGAAGAAGTCGAAGGGAAAGGAGAAGGGTGCCACCAACCTCAAGGCAACCTGGGATGATCCATCATCCTCATAGGAAGAAGAAGAGCAAGTTTTCCATTTTGCTCTTTTGGCACAAGATCACTCAGACTCATCAGATGATGAAAGATGCTCAAGCAGTGATGAGAGCGACTCCTCCTCTTCATCATCCGAGTCAGAAGCTTCGGTAAGTGAGGTATACCACTTACCCTCCTCTACATTAGTTAAGATTATTTCTAACACTAACATGGACTTAGCTAAAGCTAGAAGTAGATTAAGGATCTAAAAGAAGAGATTGTCATGCTTAGAGTAGAATCTACCAAACTTGAAGAATTGCATGCTAGTTCTATTACATCACATGCTTCACATCTTGAAACTGAAAGGGAACTAAGGAAAAAGGTAGATGACCTCACAAAGGCCCTTAGGAAATTTCAAGTAGGATCTAGCAACCTAGATATGATAATCAACAGTCAAAGGGTCGTTTATAACAAGACCGGTTTGGGATATAGGCCAAAGACAAAGGAAGTGACCTTTGTATCACTCACGGGTAGCATTGGTGCATCTAGGAGACTAGGGGCTAAGGGAAACACCAAGAGGGCATGGGTACCTAAAAGATTTTTAAATGATGCTTATGGATCAAAGATTTGGGTACCAAAAGAGTATGCTTTTCATGTTGTATAGGTAAAGGTGAAGGAGGCCTCTACTATGTGGATAGTAGATAGTGGATGCTCAAGACACATGACCGGGGATGTGAGCAAGTTCACTACTACTAGCTACTTAAGAGAAGGGACGGTCTCCTTTGGAAATAGTGGAAAATTGAGGATTATTGGTAGGGACACCATTGAGGTATCTCCCACGATTTCTATACATAAGGTACTCCTAATTAAATATATGAAGTTTAACTTAGTGTGAGTCAGTTATGTGATGCGGGTTTTAAAGTTGAATTTCATGCAAGAAAATGCATAATTAAACATAATAAATCAAATAATGTCATATTAGAAGGTTTTAGAGAGGCAAATTTATATTATCTTGATCTTGCTTATGCTACTAACAATGTTGCTAAGTGTCTCATGTCTAAAGAAGAAGAAGGGTGGTTGTGGCACTGGAGACTTGGACATGTCAACATGAGAAGCATTGCAAGAGTGGCCAAGGAAGAGTTGGTGAAGGGGCTACCAATGATCAAGTACGAGAAGACCAAATTGTGTGATGCATGCCAAGAGGGTAAGCAATCAAAATCATCACACAAAGGTAAAACTCTAACCACTACTACTTTACCATTAGAGCTCTTGCATATAGATCTATTTGATTGCCATAGTACTCCCTCACTTGTAGGGAGTAAATATTGTCTAGTTGTTGTAGATGATTTTTCTATGTTTACTTGGGTCTTCTTCATGAAACATAAGGATGATACCCTAGAACTCTTTATAGGATTTAGTAAAAGGGTAGAAAACGAAAAACATCTCAAAATTAATCGAATTAGAAGTGATCACGGTGGGGAGTTCCAAAATTCAAATTTCACACAATTTTGTGTTGAAAATGGATACAAGCATGAATTTTCATGCCCAAGGACTCCTCAACAAAATGGGATAGTTGAGAGGAGAAACCGAGCTCTACAAGAAGCTGCTAGGACTATGCTTAATGCATATTCCCTTCCAAGCTACTTTTGGGCCGAAGCGGTTAACACCGCTTGTTACATTCAAAACCGGGTGTTGGTACATAGGTTCCTAGGAAAAACACCCTTTGAATTATGGAATGGGAGGGTACCACAAGTCCATTACTTTAGGGTCTTTGTGTTGGTGTAGGAAGCACCATATCGAACCTTGTTTTGATATTGGCAAAGGATTCAAAGTTAAGTTTATTTCTGTTCTAATAAAGTTACTTGAGTGTGCAGAAAGATGTCCTAGCGAAGGGCTGCTAGGCACCTGACGAAGGACTGCTAGGAAACAAAGTCCTAGCGAAGGGCTGCTAGGCACCTGGCGAATGACTGTCAGGAAATAAAGTCCTAGCGAAGGGCTGCTAGGCACCTGGCGAAGGACTGCCAGGAAACAAAGTCCTAGCGAAGGACTGCTAGGCACCTAGCAAAGGACTGCTAGGCATCGGAACCCTAAGACCTGGCGAAGGGCTGCTGGGCACCTAGCGAAGGACTGCTAGGAGTCGAAGACCTGGCGAAGGACTGCTAGGCACCAGGCGAAGGACTGCTTGGTACTAAAGACCTAGCGAAGGATAGCTAGGCACCTAGCGAAGGACTGCTGGGCAAAAGTCCAACCGGAGGCAACAGGTAAATTCTCCTGAGAGGAGTAGGTGAGGACGCGTTCCCCGTCGAGGAAACAGTAGGCGTCGATTCGACCTAGGGCTCCATTTTGGAGACCCAAAGTCAGAACCAAGACAGCTAAGGCTGTACAAACCTAATATTTTATTGCTTTGTGTTGTTTTGGACTAACCTTGGATGCATAACCGAAGGAATGTGTTTCTGCAGCTCAGAATACCCCAAAGGAGAGGGGCAAGCAGCTGGGCAGGGCACCCCCAGTGTCTCGGGCGCCCCCAAGGTCAAGGCAAAACAAGTTAAGCAAGAAAACGCTTCGGAAGCTCACTGGGGGGGCGCCCCCGTGCTCCCGGGCGCCCCGAATGCTCCGGGCGCCCCGGGCTCAAGCCAACGAAGCGGATAGAGTCAAGCCAGCGAGAAGCCAGTGGACCGAGTCAACTCGGCCGCCCCTGCGTTCCGGGCGCCCCCGCTCAAACCTCAGCCCGATCCTGGAGGGATAACGGCTGACCGAGAGCTTACCGGATCAGGTGACACGTGGAGGGCGCCCTAATAGATTCCATTTTATTGATCATTTGAGCTGCTAAAATCCATGTTTGATCTATGTTTTTATTGTCAAAATTGTGAAATTGCCCTAGGTTTTAGAACTTACTTTTATTTTGGACTTAATTGCAAATATGCAAATTTTTGGATTATTTTGGCCACTAAATTCTTGATCTATTTTTGTAGGCATCAAGGTTCAAGGATCTAGGGCATATTGGGTCAAACTCGAGTCGGAAGTGACCCGGATTAGATTATCAAGATTACGATTAAATCTGGGCCATTCGATTCGAAAGCGGCTAGATCTGAGCCATCCGGGATGATCTGAAGCCATCCGAGCTAGGGCTAGGGTTGATCAAGCACCCTGATCAAGATTTGAAGGTTTCATCACAATCAGAGCTCAGTCAACCGTTGGATCAAGCTTGGAGGGCTCTAGAGCATCCATTCAAAGATTAGCTTGATCTGGACCATCCGTTGCAAATCTGGAGGATCCGAGCTACCACAAGACAGATCCTGACCCCAGATCATCATCATCAAAGTTTGGCTCAAATCAGAGCAAGATCTGCCGTTGGATTGAAGTGGATCAATCTGGACCGTCCATTGTTATATACTTAAAGAAAAATTCCCGAAGCCTTCTCCTCATCGCGTTTTCGCCGCTACAGTGTCTCCTCTCCGTGTGTTCTTCATGTTCTTGAGCTTTTCTCTCCATCCGAAGGCGTGATCACTCGATTCTTGATTCAGAGCTGGTGCTAGGTCGTCGAGAAAGCTATCAGTGGAGTTTCCGAGATCAGATTCGCTCAATTTACAGTGCTGTTGAGAGGTTTCCGCAGTTCTGGTCACTTGGCATCTTTGGATCGGCTGGGATCGATTTCATCTAAACTGAGCTATCTAGAGGGGTCCCCTAGAGAGCTTAGATCATCATCCATTCATCTTCGCACACCAACGCAGCCGAATTGAAGATTCCGAGTGGAAATTTCAGAAATGAAGCAATCTGAACTTGATTCAATCGCAGATGGGTTTTCTCCACGATTTGCTGAGTTTGCAGGTCCGATTCTCTCCCTTGCTTGACAACCAAGGAGTACCTGAGCTGAAGAAGGAATCGAGGAGTAGATTTCCTTAGTTTAATTCCTGTTTTAGCTGTAATTTTCAGTTTTTGCACTGCCCTGTTCTGAATTTCTGTTTAGTTACTGAATATTTCGATTTTCAAGTTCTTAGCTGTAGTTTAGCTCTAATTCCGCAAGAAGAGTATATAGGAACTTGTTTAGTGAATTAATAGATTGAATTTCAGCTTGTTTTATTTAGTAATTTGCTACGTGCCAATCCAAGTTGCTGCGTGCCAAGTTTAGTTGTTGTTATTCAGAATTTTCAGTTTTCCTTCATTAGTTTTTGTTAAGACATGGCTAGATAAGTTTCCTTGCATCTAGATTAGTTGCTTTAACTTGTTTGCATTAGCTAGTGTAGCCTTTGATCTATTGCGAAAGAAAACCCTTTAGTAAGCCTTAAATTTCTGCATCCTTAGTTTCAAGCAAATTCATTTCTGAATTTTCCTTGCTTCCCTGGTTTTAATCTCAGTTTCGATTCTTTACCTTAATCTTGCTTGGATCTTTCTTAATTCCAGTGTTTTCCAATTGAATTACTCAGCTGAAACAATTGAGCTAAAACTTTACTTATTTCATAAGGTTGGAATTGGTTTTTGGCACAAGGAATTGTCCCTTGCGTGCCAACTGCCCTTGGATTCAATTGCATCCGAACTTCACTTGATTTTGTGGCATAAGATTGTGTTTGAATCAATAAGCTTGTACTTACTCAAATCTGAATTTTGTTGGTAGTGGTTGGGATCTAAAAAACTCTTTAGCTAGTTTAGTGAGTTGTTTGTTTTAGTTCTACATTTTGCATGCTAGTAGTTGTATCAAACTTGCTTGTTTCCGAAAACCACCATCATTGCTTTACTTTATTGCACAGCTTTTCTTTTGAGTTGTTGAAATCAGAAATCAATTTTCCCACAAAAATTTTGTAAGTGCTTAATTAGGGTTCCATTAGTTGAGTTGTCCCTTTAGTACCAATTTTCTTGTTTAGTCATTAAATCAAGGTTTTTAGTTTTCCATTGCAATTTCACTTTTATTTACAACCAAAAACCAAATTATTCACTTGAAACCCGAAACTCAAAAACGACACAAATACAAGTTCGAATCAAACACGACAACTAGTCCCCGAGAAAAATACGACCTGTGGCCCCTATATTACATTTTCATATTCTGATTGTAAGAAGGGTTTCCAGCTTTCATTTATAAATTCTAAATTTGAGGCCCACATTCGTGACACATAGTTTGGGCCCGTCAAATTTTTGGCGCCGTTGCCGGGGATCTGTTAGTTGACTTGTTTGATTTTAGCTTGCGCACTTATTTCATATCATTCTTGATTTGCTTTTGTGCTTATTGCTATATCTTTGGATTTGATTTTATTAGATTTATCTTTTTATCCACTTTTACTGCGATTTGTTTTGTTTTTATGACCAGGTCTCTAGGTGCTGAATTAGAAGATTTTGATCCTGAGATTGAGAGGACTTTCAGAGTCAGGAGGAGCCAGGCTATTCTTTCTGAGACTGCAGATATCCCTCCACTTCAGACTATCAGCACTCACTCAGACATTGACATGGCAGACCACCAGAGAACCATGAAGGAGCTCGCAGCACCAGATGCTGCATTTCAGTACTCCAGCATAGCATATCCAGAGCTGGGAGAAAGTTTTGAGTTAAGATCTGGGCTTATTAATTTGTTGCCAAAATTTTAGGGTCTATCTGGGGAGGATCCAAACAGACACTTGCACGAATTCCATGTGGTGTGCTCTACTATGAAGCCTCAGGGCATTTCTGAAGAAGACATCAAGCTGAGAGCTTTCCCCTTCACATTGACAGGAGCAGCCAAAGACTGGTTCTATTATCTGCCTACAGGGCATGTGTCTAGTTGGATCTCCATGAAGAAAGCATTTTTAGAAAAGTACTTCCCAGCCTCAAGGACAGCTATAATCAGAAAAAGTATCTGTGGGATTCAGCAAGTGGTTGGTGAAACATTGTATGATTACTGGGAAAGATTTAACAAGTTGTGTTCTAGTTGCCCCCAGCATCAAATCAGTGAGCAATTATTGATTCAATATTTTTATGAAGGACTGCTGCAGACGGATAGAGTCCTGATTGATGCTGCAGCTGGAGGAGCCTTAGTGAACAAGTCACCAATGCAAGCTAGGGAGTTAATTTCTAATATGGCTGAGAATTCCCAACAATTTGGAGGCAGAGCCTTGAGCACCAGAGGAGTGGGTGAAGTTCAGGCAGTTCCCACTGATAACAAGGAGGTTAAGAATGCATTGATGGAGCTCACCTCAGCTTTGAAGAAAATAGATTTGAAAGTGGAAAGACTAAGCTCAACTCCTTCAGTACCTCCACCCTCTACTCAAATTCCAAGTGTGTGTGGCATTTGTTCTAGTCAAGAGCACACTTCAGACTCATGCCCCAATCTCCAACAGGACGAGACAATAGCTGCATTAGTGAGAGGACAATTTCCAGCAAGAAACAATCCATATTCCTCTACCTATAACCCCGGTTGGAGGAATCATCCTAACCTGAGGTATGGAAATGCTTTCTGCCAACAAGAGCCTCAAACTCAGTCATCACAGCAGCCCCAACCAAACTTACAGCAGACCCAACCAATTCTGAACACGCAGCAACAATTTCAGCCATCAAACCAAAGCTTTCAGCCTTCGTTTCAGCCTAGTTCCCAACATTTTCAGCAACAATTTCAGTCATTTGAACCTCAATTTTAGCAACCTTATCAAGGGCAGCAAGGCTTTCCATCATTCCCAGCTTTCCAAGCTCCAAATCAGCAAATTTCCAGCCATCACAGCCATGATTCAGAATTTTCAGCCCTACAACCAAGGGTTTCAAGGTCAAAATTTTCAGCCCCTCGACACCTAATTTTCAAGCTCCAAATCAGAGTTTTCAAGGGTACAACTCGCAGCAAAATTTCCCAGCATATCAGCCCTCTAATCAGTTCTTTAATCAGCCCCAACAGCATGGTTTTCAACAGAATCAGCAAGCTCCACAATTTCAGCCAACTAATTCATACTTCCAAGGTCAATCAAGGAGCTATTCTAACCAAGGAGGTTGTGGAAGCTCAAGTGGAGGAAACGCGTCCCAACAGAGGGTTGAGGATATGTTTCAACAGATGATGCAGCAACAACAAGCTCAACAACAACAAATACAACAAGTTCTTCAACAACAACAACATCAACAACAATATAATCAAAACGTTGAGAGACAATTAGGGCAATTGGCTAGTGGAATTAATCAAAATCAAGCTCAAGGATCAAGCCAACTTCCCTCCCAAACTGTTCCTAATCCAAAAGGGAATGTGAGCGCTATAACTTTGAGAAGTGGGAAGGTTACAACATCACCGAAGAGTCCAAGAGCAGAATTTTCAGGCAGCCGGACAGCTTCTCAAATTCCGGCCCAAAACCACACTGAAATGAGTTCAAATTCGACTGATTCTGACCCTAGCCTGTTCCCAACTCAATCCTCAAGCAACCCTCCAAATTTGGTGGCAAACGGAGAAGAAATCAATGGCGAGACGCATGGGACAGCAGTTGCTACGCAGGGGACAGCACAGCAGAATTCAGCAGCTCAATTTTCGGCCAAAGTTGATGATTTTAGGCTTCCTTTACCCTTTCCACAGCAGAGAACACATGCCAAAAAGCAAGTAGAGGAAGAGAAAGCCAAGGAATTCAATGAGTTAGTGGATTGTTTAGCAAGGTA